>JBBPBQ010020323.1:35660058-35770263 GCA_037974755.1 Cicer yamashitae
TATGAATTATATTAATTATATATTTAATAAAAATTCAAAAAAAACTGAAATTATTTTTTTATTAATTATATATATATATTTATTACTTTTTTTTATGAATTATATTAATTATATATATATTTTTGTTATTTTTCATATGAATTATATTAATTATATATATAATAAAAATTCAGTGTTTTGTTTTTCAAAAAAGGATTATTCAAAAAAAAAAAAACCACTTTAGTAACCTTATTTCCAGATCGACCCATCTCCTCCCCGATTTAATTATAGTGCATAAAAGTTGGAAATAATTAAAAATTAAGCTAAGAAACTTATTGATAAAGCAAAAATACAACTTTGGGTCTGCTGTGTTTTACTTTGCAGAGGTTTAGAGGATGACATGACTCAGCTCTCCTTGCCGAGACGGACTAGCAAAGTACTTGATTCTGATAATTTTTTCAATTTTTGCATCTTTTTTCGTTTTTTTAAAAATAAATAAAAAGGAATTTGTAAAGAAGACCTATAGTAAAGATGTGGACCAATGAGTAGACATATAACTTTTGGGCTCTTTTAAAAAGGGCAAAGGTTTACTAGCTCAATTTAAAGTTTGGCAGAAACATTTGTTTTTACAATAAATGAGCTAAAATTTTTGAGTTCTAAAGAATCAATATCAGATTGTTTGTGAAGTTTAAAATTGTCGAAAAAGTCGAACAAAATTGGATATCTACACTGTGGAGACAACATCTCAAATTAATTTTTTGATGATAATAAAACAAAGTTAATTAATCCTTTAATTATGATTCAAAAATTATGTTGTTACTTAACATGTGTTTTTGAGTGAATAAATCAAAGGTATGCATTAAACATAAAAAGATCAAAAGAAGCAGATCTAATTAGTGAAACAGAAAAACGAAGATTGATCTGGTTTTACAGCATCAATCCAAGAATGGTCTGGTTTATTAAAAAAAGTCTCCATGAAATCAAAGAATACGAAAATGCATCAAGTTGCAAGGCAAATCACTAATATTTGTTACAAAGAAACAGAGTTGTATACTCAAGATTATTTTGGACAAACACATCAAAGGAATCAACAAAATCGAAGCAAAGCATAAAGATTAAACTAGCAAGATTAATCTTCAAAATTGATGGCTTAGATAAACAAGTGCAGCTTGAAAAGTAAGGCACTGCAGCAAGTACAAGTCAGACACTACATCACTGAAAAGCATGCCACGAAACAGTTGTCAAAAAGTGACAAAAGAAAGCAGTTGCTTAAAACAGAAACGAAGAATGTTCTGATGATCAAGCAGGAACAATCTTCTTTTATTTACAACATATGCCTATTAATTGATATGATCCTGTTTGTAATGATTCACTTTATGATCGTTCTAGGTTGGAAACTTAGAGATTTGAGTAAAAAAAACACGTATTTCTGGAGATTTTGATAAACAGAGCTACGAAACTCTGAATCAGCCGATTCCAAAACGAGGTGAAAGATGATGTTCCGAAACGCAAGTTAGGATGTTGAATCACCGAAAACAAGTTTCTAGAACTTGAGATATGATCGCAGGTTACTGAACACGAAAATTGGCACAATTTGTGTATTAGGTTTGATGTAAAGGAAACTGAAAATTATAAAGAAACAAAAGATGGATTAGGTTGAGAAGATGAAGAAGGCGCCACAATCAAGGATGATTGATAAGCCAATGAAGAATCGCCACAATGGTAAGGAAGCCATTGATAAGATTCAAGCAAGTTCTAATCCAAGAACTTAAAGAGGAGACCTAACTCACTCACAATTCTCATTAGAGAAATTTTAATTCATTCCAAAAATCCCTTCAATGAGGTTACAAAATCATAGTTATAGTAAAATTATCTCTAAACCTAAATGGGTCATAAGTGACACCATTCTCTAGGCCCAAATTGGGCTTACATAATTTTTTTTTATAAAAATAAACTAAATGTAAGGAAGCAAAGTATCTTCACTTACATATAACATCAACTAAGTCTATATTAAAACTATTAGAATTCCAAATTAAAGCAAACTAATAATTATTACAAACCAAATGAAAATAAATAAAGTTCATCCTAATTTATTAAAAATATGGATCATCTTCATGCTCTTGAGATCCTTATCATTCTCTCCTTCTTGAAGAAATACGACCTTGAATTTAAGCTCCATTATACCGTACATGAAGAAATAATCCAATCAAACCACAAGCTCATCATATCCACCGGGGTCAAATGGAAATTTGGAAAAGTCACCAAATGTGATAAGTCGGTGAATCACATTTTCATCTTGAACAATTAACATCTTAGTACATTTATGGTAAAGGTAAGAAATTCTAAAGATGGTAATAAAGTTATACCTTTTGAAGTTGCCATTCATAGCCAAATTTACCTTCTTTGGATTGAAATTTGTGGCAAACAATATGTTACTTTGTATTTGTAAAGGCTTCAAAGCAAGTTGAGTTTCTTGAACATTCTCTTTATCACAAAAAAATGGTGACTCAATAATTTCCTTGTAAGCATCCTTTTGAGGAACCTTTGAATAATCATCTTCAAACACTAACATTGCTTCATTCACCTCACTCTCCTTTTTAAAGAGACCTTCAATTTTACCATCATCTTTCTCTTTACTTTCAATTTCAATATATTGATGACATTCCTCATTTGGAGACACTTCTTCAAACACTTGCAATAGAGAATTATTAAAATTAGACAAATAGTTGGAGTCAATTTCTCGCCCTTTGTCTCTCAAATATTTCTCCTCTTCTTCTTTCTTTTCTTTGATTTTCTCTTTCTCTCTCAAGGCTAGTTTCTCTACTTTTCTTGCATGTTTTGCATATCCATTTTCGTATAGATATTTCACATACTCCGGATCCAATACAAAATCTCGAATATATTGAGGATATGACATACTTAGGAATTTTGTCAAACAGGTAGTGTGCAAGAATTTTAACAACACAATTTTTTTTTTAATTTGCAGCAACACACAAATTAAGTAATGATAGCAATTCAAACAAAAGCAACACAACTAGCAATTTATGTTTCACCAAAAAAATGCATAAACAAAATTTTACTCAATTCCAAACCTAGAGACAAGCTCTGGTACCAAATGATATGATCCTATTTGTAATGATTCACTTTAAGGATCGTTCTAGGTTGGAAACTTACCGATCGGATCCAAAATCGCGTATTGCTGGAGAACGCGATAACCGAAGCTAGAAAACTCCGAATCGGGCGATTCCAAAATGAGATGAAAGATGACGTTCCGAAACGCAATTTAGGCTGTTGAATCACCGAAAACAAGTGTGTAGAACTCGAGATATGATTGCAGGTTGTCGAACACGAAAATTGGTAGAAATTGTGTATTAGACCGAACAACCTGTCTTCCAACGGCTATATGAGATGGCATAGATATTCAAGAAGCCTATAAAAGGAACCTCAAGGCAAGGGAAATATCATCAACTCAAAGTGAAAACAATCATTAATTGAAATCATCATTCTTGAGAAATACAAGCTCTAGAATCAAGCAAATGCTCCAGCTCTTCTTCGTTAGATCTAAGTGTTAAGACAAAATCTCTAATTAATTGTTTTGATGATAATTAAACAAAAGGTTAATTAAGAATTATAATTATGATTCTAAGTGTTTTGGTATTTAACTTGTGTATTTGAGTGTGTTACAATCATTTTTTTCATTGATAAAATCAATATTGCTGTTTTTACACTAACCAAGATCGTTCTTCGTATTACCAAGATCAATCTTGAGTAAAATTTTTAGTTTCAAGCAGGAAATTTTTAAAAGGGGAAATTATAATTCAAACTCCCCTTTCTTATAATTGATATTGTTACTTCAATTGGTATCAGAGCCAGTCTCTAAAAAATTAAAACACTCAAAAAGTGTTAGAGCAAAAGATTCAGGAAGACAATGTCAAAAGCTAAATATATTGCTGAAGGAGGGTCTTCAAACAGACCACCATACTTTGATGGATCAGATTATTACTTCTGGAAAGACAAAATGCAATTGTTCCTAAAGTCACAAGACACTGGTATGTGGAGAATCATCACAGATGGAGACTTCATACCAATAGTGGATCAAAACGACCCAACATCGGCTGAAAAGAAAGAAGCCGAATGGACAACAGATGAAAAATCTAAGGTACTCCTAAACTGAAAAGCTCAATTATTTTTATCATGTGCTTTAAGCAGGGAAGAAAGTGAAAGAGTAGATGAATGCGATACGGGCAAAAAAGTTTGGGACACATTGCAAACTCATCATGAAGGAACAAGTCATGTTAAGGAAACAAGAATCGATATTGGTATTCGAAAATTTGAATTGTTTGAAATGAATGATGGAGAAACAATTGATGAAATGTATTCAAGATTCACAACCATAGTGAATGAAATGCGTTCACTTGGCAAAGCTTATTCAGTACAAGACAAGGTACGAAAAATCATGAGATGTCTTCCAATCATATGGAGACCAATGGTTACAGCCATAAGCCAAGCAAAAAATCTTGAAGTTCTGGGACTGGAAGAACTGATTGGTACACTAAGGGCGTATGAGGTACTATTGCTGGAAGATAAACCAATAAAGAAAGGCAAGGTAATAGCCTTAAAATCATCTTAAAGCTTACCAAGTGTTCAACAAACAATTGAGAAAAGTGATTCAGAAGATGGTCAAGAAGATGCTGATGAAGAGATTGCTCTTCTCACAAGAAAGATACAAAGTATGATGAGGAGAAGAGATCATATCAAAAGAGGATCCCCAGACAAAAAGGATTTCAAAGCTGAAATAGATAAAAGCAAAATCACTTGCTTTGGATGCAACAAGCAAGGACATTACAAAACTGAATGTCCATTAAACAAGAAGGTGCCAAAGAAATTCCCTTTCAAGAAAAAATCAATGATGGCAACCTGGGATGATTCTGATGAATCAGATATGGATGAACCAGAAGAAGCAAACCTGTGTTTAATGGCCAACAATGAAGATACTGAGGTAACAGATTCTGAACCATGTCATGTATGCAAACAAATGGAAATCGAATTTGATAATTTGCTAAATGATTCAAACTTTCTCATTAAAAAATGTAGTTCCTTTAAAGAAAATTTCATAAAGAAAAAGAAGAAAAAGAGAAAGTACAGGTTATGAATGATGAACTTAAGGAAATCATTCAAAACTTGAAAAAATCTCAATTCAAAGATTCTGAATCTGAAGGTTCTGAAAACCAGGATCAATCTTCATCTCAAACGAAGAACGATCTTCTCAAGGCTGAAATTGAAATTCTTAAAAATGATTTAATGAATTTCATTCAAGCTACTGAGACATTTCAGAAAATCATGGGATCTCAAGTAGGGATATTTGATAAAGCTGGGATTGGTTTTGATAAAACTCAAAAATAAAAAATGTATGAAAATTTCTTTGTTCCTGAAAGAAAAGAGGGAAATTGCAAAATCAAATGTTCATACTGTAACAAAATTGGACACTAGGAATTTGCATGCTATTTTAAAAAAAGGGATGAAAAAATCAAGAACAAAAAGAATTTCAAAAAGGAAAAACAGTTTAAAGCAAAGGCAAAATTTTCTCAAAATCTGAAAAAATAGGATCAATCTTCAACTGATGTTAAAAACGAAGATCAATCTAGAGCTTTATCAAAACCTGCTGAAACTCGTTTTTCAAAATCCTTTCAAAAACAAGCAACTAATCATTCATCCTGGTCCAAGATAACTCACTCCAAGACTACTTTAAACACCAAAAAGGAATCAAATTTTAAAACTAACTCCTTAGGACCCAAAATCAAGTGGGTACCTAAAAACGATACAAAACATCATGCAGGATGGATCTCAAGATGTCAAGAAAAGGCCATGGTTTTTGGACAGTGGTTGTTCAAGGCATATGATGGGTGACAAAAACTGCTTCATGTCATTTATCAAGAAAGATGGAGGATCCGTAACCTTTGGAAACAATGATCAAGCCAAAATCAAAGGAAATGGAACTATAGGTAAAATAAATTCTGCCAAAATCAATGATGTTCAATATGTTGAAGGATTAAAACATAACCTTCTCAGCATTAGTCAGCTCTGTGATAATGGCTTTGAAGTCGTTTTTAAACCCAACATATGTGAAGTGAGAATGGCAACTTCTGGAGAAATCATTTTTTCTACATCCAAAAAGAAAAATCTTTACATTTTATACATTGAAGAATTACCAGTTGAATCTTGCCTCATGTCCATGAATAAAGACAAATGGATATGGCATAAAAGAACTGGACATATAAGTATGAAAACAATTTCAAATCTGTCAAAATTAGATCTTGTTAGAGGACTTCCTAAAATCAGTTTTGAAAAAGATAAAGTATGTGAAGCATGTGCAAAAGGAAAACAAGTCAAGAGTAGTTTTCATTCAAAAGAATTTATATCAACTACAAAAACTCTTGAATTACTTCACATTGATCTTTTTGGTCCCATCAAAACCACTAGCTTGGGAGGCATGAAATATGGATTTGTAATTGTTGATGATTTTTCTAGATACACATGGGTGTTATTTTTAAAACAAAAAGATGATGCATTTGATGCCTTCAAAAATTTTTGTAAAAATGTTCAAAATGAAAAAGAATCAAATATAATCACTGTGAGAAGTGATCATGGAGGTGAATTTATAAATACATCTTTCAAAACATTTTTTTGAAGAACTTGACATCTCTCACAATCTATCTTGTGCAAGAACCCCTCAACAAAATGGGGTTGTTGAAAGAAAAAATAGAACATTACAAAAGATGGCAAGAACGATCTTGGAAGAATCCAATGTGGAAAAATATTTTTGGGCTGAAGCCATAAACACCTCTTGTTACATTTTGAATCGTGTTTCAATTTGAAAAATTATAAATAAAACACCCTATGAAATCTGGAAAAATAGAAAACCAAACATTTCATATTTTTATATCTTTGGTTGTTATTGCTACATTTTAAACAATAAAGACAACTTGGGAAAATTTGATGCGAAATCGGACAAAGCCATATTTTTAGGATACTCCATGGAATCTAAAGGATATCGTGTCTTTAATTTGAGAACTAAAATTGTTGAAATCAGTATGCACATTTTATTTGATGAGTTTGATGATCTTGAGCTGGAAAAGAAAGATGAGGATGAGGAAGATCAATCTTGGCCAACGCAGAAGATTGATCTTCAGGAAAACGAGATTGATAAACAGTCTTCGTTTCAAACTCCTCCCAAAAGCTGGAGACTTGTAGATGATCATCCACCAAATCAAATAATTGCGGATAGAGCTGATGGCATTAGAACTAGGAGATCATTCAAGGACGATGCAAACAGCAACATGACAATGATTTCTCAAGTTGAGCCAAAATCAATCAAAGAACGAAGTCTGGACTCTTGTCCCTGATCCACAAGATCAATCCATCATTGGAACACGATGGGTCTTCAGAAACAAGCTTGATGAAGAAGGAAAAGCGGTAAGAAACAAAGCAAGGTTGGTTGCTCAAGGTTATAATCAACAAGAAGGAATAGATTATGATGAAACCTATGCTCCAGTTGCAAGGTTAGAGGCCATTCGAATCCTTCTTGCATATGCATCACATAATAACATCAAACTTTTTCAAATGGATGTTAAAAGTGCTTTTTTAAATGGTTTTTTAAATGAACAAGTTTATGTTCGTCAACCTCCAGGTTTTGAGGATCAAAAGAAACCAAATCATGTTTTTAAACTCACAAAAGCCTTGTATGGTTTAAAACAAGCTCCTAGAGCTTGGTATGAAAGATTAAGTTCATTCTTGATCAAAAATAATTTTTCCCGTGGAAACATTGACACAACACTTTTTAAGAAAACATGTAAAAATGATTTACTAATTGTTCAAGTGTATGATGATAATATTATTTTTGGATCAACAAATGAAAAAATGTGTGAGGATTTTTCAAATCTCATGCAAAGTGAATTTGAAATGAGCATGATGGGTGAGTTGAGATATTTTCTTGGTTTACAAATAAAACAATATAAAAATGGCATTTTCATTTGTCAAGAAAAATATGTCAAGGATCTTTTAAAGAAATATAAAATGAATGAAGCCAAGATCATGACAACTCCCATTCATCCATCATCCTCATTAGATAAAGATGAAAAAGGACAATCAATTTCTGAAAAAGAATATCGAGGAATGATTGGCTCTTTACTTTATCTAACTGCAAGTAGGCCTGACATTGTTTTTGCAGTAGGCTTATGTGCTAGGTTTCAATCATCACCTAAAGAGTCTCATTTAACTGCAGTTAAAAGAATATTTCGTTATCTAGTAGGTATTACTGATCTTGGCCTTTGGTACGGCAAAGGTTCTCACTTTGATTTTGTAGCTTGCTGCGATGTCGACTATGCTGGTGACAAGATAGAAAGAAAGAGCACAAGTGGTGCGTGTCAATTCCTAGGAGAAGCATTAATCAGCTGGTCATGTAGGAAGCAAAACACGATCGCCCTATCAACAACTGAAGCCGAATATGTCTCAGCAGCAAACTGTTGCTCTCAAGTATTATGGATCAAGAATCAACTTGAAGACTATTCAGTAAGGTACTCTCATATCCCAATATACTGTGATAATACCAGTGCTATTAATCTCTCAAAAAACCCTATTCAACATTCAAGGTCAAAACATATTGAGATTAAGCGCCATTTCATTAGGGATCATGTTAGTAAAAAGGAGGTTGAATTAATTTTTGTAGATACAAAAAATCAATTGGCTGACGTTTTTACTAAGCCTCTTGTTGAAGATAGCTTTAATTCAATCAAAGAACGACTAAAAATCGTTAAAAATCCTGGACAAAATTGAAAAATTTAAAACAGGAACATTCTGGTCATAACGAAGATTGATCTTTGTTTTTCCTCGCTGAGTCTTAAAACTCAAGAACGATCCTCGTTCTTCATCATTACTACTTTTCTCTTTCATTTGAAAAGTTTGCCTCCTTTTTGAAAAAGGTAACGGCTCCAGACTCACGCCCTCCCTTTCCTCCTTCCCAATGCAATTGCCCCTTCCCATCCAATCAACATGCGTGGCAACTCTTCTTCTTCAATTGCAACAGATCAACATTTTTTTTACAAAACAACAAAAGTAATCTTTTTATCTGATCATTCATCTTCCCTCTTCGTGTTCATCAACATATTCAAAGTTTTTTCTCTCTCTTCAACCCACAAAATGGCACGAACTAAAACCACCGCTCACAAGCGTCCTACTTCATCTCCAACTCCTTCACCATCACCATCTCCATCCCCTGTCAGATCACCCTCTCCTCCTCCCAGACCCACCCCTCCTCACTCTCCTTCCTCTGAGAAAACATTCTCATATTACTTTTCCTCCTCCCCTGAAGAAAGCACTCTTCCGCTCACTCTCGCCCCTCTCTCCACTATCCTTCCTCCTTTGTTTCAAGCTCCTCTTCCCTCTTTAAATCAGACCCCTCCCCATCTTCGTAAAATGCAGAAACCTACTTCGAGTTCATCCTCTTCAAAAAGACGATCCATGCGCATTCTTGGTGGCATAGGTACTTCTAAACCTAAACAGGTTGATACCACTATTTACACTGTATCTGATGATGATGATGTCGAAAACCCCCCATCTCAACAAACTCTAGTCGTTCCCTCTTCATGACCATCACCATCTAAATCACCCAAAAATTCCAAAACTTCAAAAACCTCAAACACTCCTCAACAACTTGAAAATTCTAAATCTGTCTCAAAGTCTCCATCCAAACCTTCCAAAACCAAAACCAAAATCACTACTTCAAAACCAAAACCCTCCAAATCTCCTTCAACTGAAACTCTTTCAGATTTTTTGGCTTCCCAAAAACGAAAAAATCCAAAATCATCTAAAAAGCAAAAACCCTCAGAAGAACAATCTTCGATTCCTCAAGAACGATCCACTGTTCAGGATCAATCTGACAAACGTTCTTCACCAAGATAGCCGGCTCAGGCTCGTTCTCCTCAGGATCGTTCACCAAGCCCAAACCCTCAAGATCGTTCCACTCAGGATTGTTCCCCTCATCCAACTCCATAAAACACAAAAACCTCGAAACCCTCGAAACCCTCGTCTGTCAAAATCCTTATTCCTCCTTTGATCTCTGCAAAAATCCAGAAAGTTTTCTCTGAAAAATGAGCTCAACGCCCTATCGACATTGGCCGTGTTTTTGACTTTAAAAATCTGCAACTTGAAGGAGTCTCCCTCCAGCATCACACAGATGCCCTTGGTTGGACTGATTTCCTTAAAATCTCTGATTGTTTTTATCCCGATGTCATTCGTGCTTTTTACTGCAAGGCTGAAGTCTTTCCCGACAAATCCCTCATTGTGTCTACCCTAAAAGGTGTAGAAATCTGCCTTGACCCTATTGTGTTGGCTGACATCTTGCAACTACCCACTGAAGGACTGACCATTTTTGGAAAAGAATGGTTCTCAGCTCTCAACCTCTCCAAATATGAGGTATTCCAAGAATTATTCATTGATGGCTCAACAAAAAATCTTTCTGCTGAGTTGAAACCACTGCCAAAAGTCTTCAACAACATAAGTCAAAACTGTATCCTCCCTCACTGTGGCAGTCACGAGTTTGTATCTGATAATGATATTCTTATCATTTATCATCTTCTCCATCGTAAAAAGCTCAACCTCCCTTATTTAATCATTCAACATATGATTGCTGCTGCACAAAAAGATTATAAAAGGAACACTGTCCCTTACGGCATGGTTCTTTCAAAAATCTTCCGTCATTTTCAAATTCCCCTATCCAGTGAAACGTCCAAAATTAAAATTTCCAGATTCACATCCAAAAACATCTCACACATGAAACAACTCCCGTCTCAATCTGTTTCAGCTCCACCAGCCAAAAGAAAAAGAACTGAAAGAATTCCAATTGATCTAGACTCTCCTGCCCCTCAAGATCGATCTTCCCCTTCACCAAATCCTGAAGAACGATCTTTGTTTCAGAAAGCTCCCCCAAATGTGAATTCACCAGCTTCTCCAAATCCACCTATCTTCCAAGGAAGCCTCTGCCCTACTCTTCCAATTCAACAAACTTCCATCATGTCTCCTATTTTTGTCTCACCACAAAATACAACTACATCATCCATCTTTGGAATAAGTCAATTCTTGACTTTTCCTGATGACAGTACTGGCCTTTCCATTCCACCTTATTCCGCTCCATCATCTGTCCCACACATCAGCACCAATTTTGCTTCGTTGTCTACCTTCTGCACATCTGTTGCCCCATCATACAACACTCCTATTGATGCTCAACAATGTCCTTCAAAAAGGAAAAAACTAGAAAAAGATTCGTCAAAGGCTTGCAGGGATATCCCAAAAATCTTTGCTGCTCTCCAATCCATTGCTGCCAGGCAAGCACATCATGACAAAGAACAAGCTATTTTACGGGATTGGATGACCACTCAACTTGCTCCCAAACTAGGCGTTGATCCACCTATGCAGAATCCGGTTCCAGTGTTTCCAGAAATGCCTCAGCCCTCCTTGTCTCCTTCATCAGAAGAGTCTTCACCCTCTTTAACACTTTAATTCTCTGTTTTAGCTGTACTCTCCTGTACCTTTTTGCTATGACAAAGGGGGAGAAGTATCTTTAGCTTTTAATATCTGAATTGTAGTCTTCATATCATGCTGAATTGTAGTTTTCATATCATGCTGCTTGTACTTTTTTGGTTTGAACCATCTTTGTAATGATCTTCTTTTTGATATTAATGAAATCATTATTTGGTTCAAATATGTAGCACATATTCAGGGGGAGTCTTTTATTAAAAAAACTCTCTGAATTATTATTTAGAATCAAAATTAAAAATCTAAATTAACATGTTTTGTCATCATCAAAAAGGGGGAGATTGTTAAGACAAATCTCTAATTAATTGTTTTGATGATAATTAAACAAAAGGTTAATTAAGAATTATAATTATGATTCTAAGTGTTTTGGTATTTACTTGTGTATTTGAGTGTGTTAAACAAGATAGGTACCAAGCAATTCAAAACAAATATCATTAATATCAAGGCAAGCAAAAGCAGCAGATCGAAGATCAATCCTGCCAGACTTCTGCAAAACGAAGATTGATTTTCACTTCCATCAGAATCAAGAATGGTCAATCCTGTGCAGAAGATTGCATTCTAGAAGATGTTCCATTCTTATCTCTTTATCAAAAATAAACAAGGAAAAGGTTGAAACAGAATCAGCCCAAAATTTGAAGAATCAAGACAAGCTTCATGAAGGAATATAAGAAGCAAGATCATTCTTCAATTTGTACAAATGCAAGTACATAAGTACAGGCTGTAAAAGTACATCACAGTTGTACTATCAAATCAAGACTGCACACTGACTCAAAAGCAAGCAAGCAACCTCAGAAAAGGTACTGGATCGAGTTCAATCTGAGGATCGATCCTGGACTGCAAGAATGCTCCTGGATTCAGCTTCTTCACTCTTGCTTTTGGCCTGCTTTAGTACACTTAATGTCCTATGATAGCTGGCTTCATCTCAACGACTATGTGAGCTGTACTAACCTCTATTGGAGCTTATAAATACAACATCAAGATGAAGAACAAAACACAACTCAAAGTGCCAAGCAAAGCATCAATCTTACATTCATATTCGAGCTCTCTCAAATATCATTCTTTAGCTTGCAAATCCTTTTCTTTGTGTTGTGTTGCAATCAGTAACAACTAAGTCTTAAGTTACAGAATCTATTTCTCAAACAAGAGTTGAGTAATATCAGATTCTAAACATATTCATCATCATTACTTTGTAACTCAAAGCTAGTGTATCATCATAGCTTGAGAAGTGTGTAGAAATCCTTTTATGTTGTAAAAGGTAAATTGTGTAAACCTTACTGGAATAGGCTAAGGTAAATTTGGAAATCCTTTCTAAGGTAGAAAGGTGGAAGTTGTGTAAAGATCAAGATTGATCTACGAAAGTTGTGTAACAACCAAGAACAATCTTGCCTTGAGCACTTAGTGAAAAATCTGACATTTGTGAGGACTGGACGTAGCCAAAGTTGGGTGAGCCAGGATATATGCTTGAGTAATCTCTCTATCTCTATCTTTATTTACTACATGCTTTACAATCAATTTTTTCATTGATAAAATCAATATTGCTGTTTTTACACTAACCAAGATCGTTCTTCGTATTACCAAGATCAATCTTGAGTAAATTTTTTAGTTTCAAACAAGAAATTTTTAAAAGGGGCAATTATAATTCAAACCCCCCTTTCTTATAATTGATATTGTTACTTCACTAAGGATCCATTTTTTGAGTCTAATAGCTTAAAACTGAAACTCAAACAAATGTTGAGTGAAGGTTGATCCATTAATTCTTCTCAAATCAATTTTGAAACTTAAAACACTATAGAACTAGAAATAGTGTGAGTAGAGTTGAGAAATCCTTTTGTATTTAAAAGGTAACTTGTAATTACTCTTTTGGACTGAAGAGTAATCTGTGTAAAATCTTTCAAGGTTGAAAGGTAAATTGTTGTAACTGATCAAGGCCTACTTGAATATTGGTGGGAAAAGCAAGAATATTCTTGTTTGAACACCTTAGTGAAAAAGCTCACAAACTATGAGGACTGGACGTAACTCGTTTGGAGTGAACCAGGATATATTGCTGTGTAAACTCTCTTTCCCTTATCTCCTTTTATTTATCACTTGCACAACACTAATCACTTTGTGAAGTTTTCATTATTATATTCTAACTGAGAACGTTCTGTCTTTATCAAACCAAGATCAATCTTGAGTTAAAATTTCTAATATAGAAATTAATTTAAAAAAAGGAATTACAATTCAAACCCCCGTTTCTTGTGATCAACATTGTCACTTCAATTGGCATCAGAGCCACGTCTCTAAAAATCAACACCCTAAAAGTGTTAGAGAAAAAGATTCAGAAGACAATGTCGAAAGCTAAGTACATCGTTGAAGGTGGATCTTCAAACAAACCACCTTACTTTAATGATACAGATTACTACTTCTGGAAAAACAAAATGCAGATATTCCTAAAATCAAAAGACACAAGAATGTGGCATATCATAACAGATGGAAACTTCATTCCAATAGTCAATCAAAACGATCCAACATCTGCTGAAAAGAAATAAACAAACTGGACAAGAAAAGATAAGACAAAGATACTTCTAAACTCTAAAGCTCAAGTGTTTTTATCTTGTGCCTTAAGCAGGGAAGAAAGTGAAAGAGTAGACAAATGTGATACAACAAAAAAGGTATAGGATACATTGCAAACTCATCATGAAAGAACAAGCCATGTCAAAGAAACAAGAATATACATTGCATAAGGAAGTTCGAGCTGTTTGAAATGGGTGAAGGAGAAACTATCGATGAAATGTACTCAAGGTTTACAACTATAGTGAATGAGATGCGTTCTTTTGGCAAAGCATACTCAGTACAAGATAGAGTAAGAAAAATCATGAGATGTCTTCCAATCATATGGAGACCAATGGTAACAACCATAAGTCAAGCCAAAAATTTTGAGATACTAGGATTCGAAAAGCTTATTGGAACTCTACAAGCACATGAAGTGTTGTTACAAGAAGACAAACCAGTAAAAAGAAGCAAATCAATAGCCTTAAAAGTATATCAGAACTCTCAAAATACATCACCATAATGAAATGATAAAAGTGAATCAGAAGACAACCAAGAAGATGCTGATGAGGAGATCGTTCTTCTTATAAGAAATCAGATCACGAAGGGTATTCCTAACAAAAGGGAAAGCCTTAAAATCGAAATAGAAAAAAGTCCCCCAAACAAAATGGGACACTAAAAAATTGAATGTCCCCCAAACAAAAGAACACCAAAGAAATTTCCATTCAAGAAAAAATCCATGATGGTTACCTGGGATGATTTGAATCAGAAGTAGAAGAAAGTGAAGAAGCCAACATATGCTTGATGTCAAACTCAGAAGAAAACAAGGTAACAAATTCTGAACCTTGTTCTTTGTGTGAACAAATGGAAAAAGAATTTGATAATTTGTTAAATGATTCAAACTTTCTTGTCCAAAAATACAGCTCTTTAAAGGAACAATTTCACAAAGAAAATGAAGAAAAAGAAAAAACTCAAATTGAGAATAATGAACTAAAAAAGGTTATTCAAAGCATGCATGAGTCTCAACTCAAAAATTTTGAAAAAAACTAAAAGTCAAGAACGTTCTGTAACTCAAAAGGAGAATGTTCTTCTTAAAACTGCAATTGAATTTCTCAAAAACGATCTGTCAAATTTATTAAATCTATGGAAACTTTTCAAAAAATCATGGGTTCTCAAGTAGGGATATTTGACAAAGCTGGTATTGGTTTTGAAAAAACTCCAAAACAATAACTTTATGAAAATTTCTATGTCCCTGAAAAAAAAGAAGATAAGTGCAAAACCAAATGTTCATACTATTGTAAACTTGGACATCTAGAGTATGCATGTTAAAAAGGGGAGAACATTCTAGAAATATGAAATTAGATCAGAACTTTCCCCAAAATTTTTAAAAAGGGGAGAACATTCTAGAAATATATCAGAACCATTTCCAAAGATATTAAAAAACCATATCTTTAAATCTTATCCAAGACCAACAAAAAATTGTTCATACTGCTCTAAGATTGGCCATACTGAATGAACTTGTTATTTTAAAAAAAATTCAAGTGTTAACGAGAAAACTAACTCTCAAGGATCCAAGACCAAATGGGTAAAACTGGTGTAACATCCAATTCAGGTTGGTTCTCAAAATGTCAAGAAAAAGCCATGGTTCTTGGACGATGGCTGTTCGAGACATATGATAGGAGATAAACAATGTTTTATGTCATTTATGAAAAAGGATGGAGGTTCTGTGACTTTTGGGAACAATAACCAAGCCAAAATCAAAGGTAAAGGCACCATTGGTAAGGAGAATTCTGCCAAAATCACAGATGTTCAATATGTTGAAGGATTGAAACATAATCTTTTGAGCATCAGTCAACTATGTGGAAATGGCTTTGAAGTTATATTCAAACCCAATGTATGTGAAGTCAGAAAAATAGATTTTGGAGAAATTCTCTTCTCTGGAACTAGAAGAAAAAATCTTTATGTTTTATACCTTGAAGAATTACCAAATGAATCTTGCTTTATGTCCATCGATCAAGACAAATGGATTTGGCATAAGCGAACTGGACATATCAGTATGAAAACAATCTCAAAAATTTCAAAATTAGATCTTGTTAAAGGTTTCCCCAAAATAAATTTTGATAAAGATAAAATATGTGAAGCTTGTGCAAAAGGAAAACAAGTCAAAAGCAGTTTTCATTCAAAAGATTTTATTTCAACAAACAAAATCCTTGAACTACTTCACATTGATCTTTTTGGCCCTATTAAAACAACAAGCTTAGGAGGAATAAAGTATGGTTTTGTTATTGTTGATGACTTTTCCCGATACACATGGGTGTTTTTTTTAAAACAAAAAGATGATGCATTTGATGCCTTCAAAACTTTCTTCAAAAAGGTACAAAATGAAAAAGACTCCAACATCATCTCTGTAAAAAGTGATCGTGGAGGAGAATTCATAAATACTTCTTTCAAAACCTTTTTTTTTGATGAATTTGGCATTTCTCATAATCTATCTTGTGCAAGAACTCCTCAACAAAATGGAGTTGTTGAACGCAAGAATACAACATTACAAGAAATGGCAAGTACAATCTTGGAAGAATCAAATGTTGAAAAATATTTTTGGGCTGAAGCTATAAATACTTCATTTTACATCTTGAACCATGTATCAATAAGAAAAATTATTAATAAAACACCTTATGAAATCTGGAAAAACAGAAAACCAAACATTTTATACTTTCACATTTTTGGATGTTGTTGCTATATTTTAAACAACAAAGATAACTTTGGAAAGTTTGATGCAAAATCAGACAAAGCCATCTTTTTGGGATACTCAACCGAATCTAAAGGATATCATATATTTAATTTGAGAACTAAAACTGTTGAAATAACCATGCATGTATTGTTTGATGAATTTGATGATCTTGATTTAAGTAAAAGAGATGATGAAGAGGAAGAACAATTTGGACAGTCACAACAAATTGTTCCCCAAGAAAACGAGATCGATAAACAATCTCCTTTTCAAACTCCTCCTAGAAGTTGGAGAATTATAGGAGATCATCCTCAAAATCAAATTATTGGAAATACATCTGATGGAATCAGAACAAGAATGTTATTTAAAGATGATATCAACAATAACATGGCAATGATATCTCAAATTGAGCCAAAATCAATCAATGAAGCCATATTGATCAATCTTGGATAGAAGCAATGAAGGAAGAACTTCTTCAATTCGAAAAGAATGAAGTATGGACTCTCGTCCCAAATCCACAAGATCAAACGATAGTTGGAACAAGATGGGTGTTCAGAAACAAGTTGGATGAAGAAGGTAAAGTTGTAGGATCAAAGCAAGGTTGGTAGCTCAAGGGTATAATCAACAAGAAGGTATAGACTATGATGAGACCTTTGCTCCAGTTGCAATGTTAGAAGCTATCAGAATTCTTCTTGCATATGCATCTCATAAACTTATCAACTTTTTTCAAATGGATGTCAAAAGTGCATTTTTAAACGGTTTTTTAAACGAACAAGTATATGTTCGTCAACCTCCGGGTTTTGAAAATCAATCAAAACCAAATCACGATTTTAAACTTACCCAAGCTCTATATGGACTAAAACAAGCCCCTAGAGCCTGGTACGAAAGATTAAGCTCCTTTCTAATAAAAAATGGATTCGCCAGAAGAAAAATTGACACTACACTTTAGAAAATTGATAAAAATGACTTACTGATTGTTCAAGTGTATGTTGATGATATTATCTTCGGATCAACAAATGAAAAAATATGTGAGGACTTTTCGAATGTTATGCAAAGTGAATTCGAGATGAGTATGATGGGAGAATTAAGATATTTTCTTAGCTTGCAAACTAAACATCATAAAGATGGCATTTTTATATGTCAAGAAAAATACATAAAAGATCTTTTAATAAAATACAAAATGAATGAAGGCAAAATCATGACAACTCTCATGCATCCATCCTTCTCATTAGACAAAGATGATAATGGAAAATCCATTTATGAAAAAGAATACAAGGGAATGATAGGTTCTTTACTCTATTTAATTGCAAGTATGCCTGATATTGTTTTTGTAGTACAATTATGTGCTAGATTTCAATCTTCGCCAAAAGAGTCTCACTTATCTGCTGTAAAAAGATTTTTTTTTGTTATGATGTCGGTACTACTGATCTTGGCCTTTGGTATAGCAAAGGAACTCATTTTGATCTTATCGCTTATTGCGATGCTGACTATGCCGAAGATAAAATTGAAAGAAAAAGAACAAGTGGTGCATGTGAGTTTCTTGTAGAAGCCTTAATAAACTGGTCATGCAGAAAGCAAAATACAATTGCCCTATCAACCATTAAAGCAAAATATGTATCAGCTGCAAACTGCTGCTCCCAAGTCCTATGGATAAAAAATCAACTTGAAGACTTCTTTGTAAGTTATTCGAACATTCCAATTTACTATGACAACACAAGTGCTACAAATCTTTCTAAAAATCCTATTCAGCACTCTAGATCTAAACACATTGGGATAAAACATCATTTTATCCGGGATCATGTTAACAAAAAAAAATTGAATTAATTTTTGTGGACTCTCAAAAACAACTAGCAGATATCTTTACCAAACTCCTTGTAGAGGAAAGTTTCAATTTCATTAAAGAAAAATTAAAAGTTATTAAAAAATCCTGTCAAAATACATTAAATATTTTGTTAAAAAAAAACAAGAATGTTCTTGTTCCAGTACAAACGATCTCCGTTTTCAAAGCCAGTTCAATAAACTCAACTTTAGTTTGTCCTGAATGGTAACCGTCCTTTTTGTCCTTTGAATTACGAAAGTCACTCTGCCACATCTGCGTAAAGTTACCACTGTCGACCCTAGTTTCATTTTTTTCCAACATCTCACTAATCATTCCACTTTCTCCACTACTTCTTTAACTTCTACAATCTTTCATTTTCCCCAACTGCTCCGTCACCATTTCTCTTCAAAACACATGTTTCTCTCTCACTCTCTCTGCAACTTCTCGTTCATCCTGGCACACATAAAAACAACGGCCCGCAAACATTCTAACCCTAGAACACCCTCTCCATCGTCTTCTCCATTCCTCACCCGATCACCATCTCCTCCACCACGACCCACACCCCCAGAAGCTTCTTGTAACACCCCGATTTTTAACAGCGCAAATGCATTTTTTTTTAAAACAACTCCAAATGGGCTAAAGATTCTATTCATGTAATCCATAAAAATTGTGTAACAGCCCATTTTTTTTTTTTGAAAAGAAATAAACAAATCCATAAATAAATAAATACTTTTGGATAAAATATTAAGTCATAACACAACGACAAAGTCAACAATAATTACAAACAGCGGAAACAGTTTTGAAATGAAAGTCCAAAGTACTTAAACAGAAAAATACACCGGGGCTATGAGACCTATTAGACATGGCTCATACCCCTGGGGTGTTCTCGGCAGACACCTGCACAAAAGTACTGCCCCAAGAATTTCTACTTCCCCCACATCACCTCAAAAAAAGTGGAACATGGACCCACCAAAAGAAAAGTCATCAAACAGTTTAAGCATAGGTACATTCTTCCAAAATGAAATAAATACAACCACAAAGAAAAACATCTAGCCCCTATACAACCATCTAATCTGATCATGCTATAGAAACTACACAACCCAGGTGATCTCCATGCGCTCCGCAAAATCCTTCTGACACAACAACGGTCAAGTAAGACTAACTACGTTTCCATCTCCAGGGTACTAACCGGTAGGACAGTCCTGATCCTCATCTGAGGGCAAAGCCCAAATTTCCACAATAATTGTAAAGTTCACCAACCGAAATTAACAAATATCACATAGCATTTAAATTTTAAATGCACAAAATAACCTTTCAACTTAGTATATGTAACAACCCTTTTTTTTTTTTAACAAACTAAAATTCATAATTCCAAAAAGAAATACCTTTGGATAAAATAATTAACTTGTATCACAACGACAAAAGCTAACAATAATTACAAATTGCGGAAACGGTTTTGAAATGTAAATTTGAAGTATTTAAAACAGAAAAATACACCAGGGCTATGAGGCCTATCCAACGTAGCTCAAACCCCTAGGGTATTCTCGGCAGACACCTGTACAAAAGCACAGCCCCAAGAATTTTAACTTCCCCACGTCACATCAAAAAGTGGTACAAGGACCCATCAAAATAAAAGTCAAGCTGACAATATAAGGTATAGGTATAGTCTTCCAAAATGAAATAAATACAACCACAAAAGAAAGATGTCTAGCCCCTATACAACCATCTAATCTGATCATGCCACAAAAAACTAACAACCCGAGTGATTCCCACGCGCTCCGCAAAAATCCTTCTGACACAACCACGGTCAGATAAGACTAACTGTGTTCCCAACTCCAGGGTACTAACCGGTAGGACGGTCCTGATCCTCATCTGAGGGCAAAGCCCAGATTTCCACAATAATTGTAAAGGTCACCAACTGAAATTAACAAATATCACATAGCATTTAAATTTTAAATGCACAAAATAACCTTTCAACTTAGCATACATCTAGAAAGGGTTTTCATATGCCAAACATGCATAATCAAAGTTGAAAAATGAAGTTTTTAACAAAACTGCACTGTCGTATTCGAATACAGCATCCTTGTATTCGAATACAGTGCTATTTCACAAGTCATTAGCAAAATTGAATATCTGTATTCGACTACACACTGCTTGTAGCCGAATACAACTGCTAAAATTTGCAGATTTTAGTTTCGAAAACGTTTCGCAATCATTCAACACTTACCACACAAAATCAATCAATCACACTCATCAATTACGGCATAATTACAAACAACAACCGAGTTTGTATATGCAACAATCCCAGTATATCAAACTTAACTCGCGTGCCAAGCACCCTAATGCAATGCGTATATGCCAATGCACATGATTCCGGAATTCCTAACCAAAACCCTCCTCGAAGGGGCGTAAATCATAATTGTACGGTCTCTCATAATTGAACGACTCCCAATTCACCTCCCCATGAGTTGATCCCATTAGAAGTCTTGTACTTCTCCACCAATATTCAGCATCCCCTAGAAGCAGATACGTAGCATAGTTGACCTTCACCCCTGCCTGACAATTAATCATTTAGAAGATCTTTTCCACTTCCTGAATCCAATGGTCGGCTTTTTCTGGACTCTCATCACCCTTGAACTTTAGAGGATTGTGACGACGGAAATCTTCCAATCCCCTTGACTCGGCAACACGAATCTCTCTTTCCCTCTTCTCTAGATCCCGCAGAGTCTTTGCAGCTGTCTGTGCAGCAAAAGAAGCAGCCATGTTATTCATTGCTTCAACCATTTGATCGTCCTGTATGACGTTGACTCTTGCAGTGTTGTTCCTTCTTGGAGGCATTGTTTCCTACAAAACCAGCATCAAGTAGAAATCTTAACAACACTTAGAAGAATTCCAAAAGATAACTTTCGACTACATCAGCACCAAACAACTACACAATACCTGACAACTCAAACAACTTACCCTAACGCATGATTAGATAACGACTTCGAACCTACAGGTCGACCAACAATCTAACCAAAGCTTTGATACCACAATGTAACACCCCGATTTTTTATAGCGCGCGTGCATTTTTTTTTTAAAACAACTTAATAAAATAATACCTCGTAACACAAAACGACAAGAGTCATAAATAATTACATCATCTATACAAACAAGCTAAAATAGTTTTCTTTTTTTGGACAATAATCTACAGTATACAAATAGAAAATACACCGGGGTTATGAGACCTATCAGACATCGTTCATACCCCTGAGGTATTCTCGGTAGACACCTGCACAGAAGTACTGCTCCAAGAATGCTACCCCCCATGGTCACTTCAAAAAAATTGGAACATGGACCCACCAAATCAAATTCAACTGTCAAGATATGTTATAGATACAGTCATCCCAAAACAAAATAAGTACAACCACCAAAAGAAAGACACTAAGGCCCTATACAACAAAAGAAGTTAGGTCCACCCACGAGATATGTGGCTTTAGTGGCGCTGGAATCTCATAACAACTCACTACCTCAATGGCAGTTAGTAGAGGATCATTCAACGGAAATGGAAGCTCTAGCTTGACCCGCCTAGACGGTATTGCAATATCTTTGCCCGCTGGCAACGGCCCCTTATCCTTCCCACAAGTCACCGGTCCAACCACTGCATCCCCAGCTCCTACAGTGGCCACCGTCTCAACTCTAACTGAGGCATCCTCTGCATCTTCCCATGCTCCATTCACCCCGAGCACCAATCTTGAGGGTATCGGATAGTCGATCCTCTCGTGAGTAAGCTCCACGAGATATACTGCCCCAGCTCTCCTACTTGTCCTCACTACCCTCCCCGTATAAGTAGCCTTGCTTGAGATGGGATCGTATACCCAAGCAGTCGGCGAATGTCGGTTAGGGAAGTCTAACGACGTTTCTGTCGTCAGGGTAACATTCGGTGGAACGAACTCGGGTATCATCTGAGGGAAAAACCCAATTTCCACAATAATGTAAAGTTACACCAACCGAAATTAACATATAACATTTAACAATAATGTCATAAAGATAATCAATAGCACTTAGCAATTACGGCATGATAACAAACAATAACAGAGTATGTATATACAATATCATATTATAACAAACATGACTCGTGTACTAAGCACCCTAATGCAATGCTTATATGCCAATGCACATGATTCCGGAATTCCCAAACCCTCATCGAAGGACGTAAATCATAAATGTACCACCTCTCACAGACCAATACTAATTACCGAGGTGCCACCTATCACAGATCAACACGATTTACCAAAGTGCAGTCTATCACAGACCTACACGACTAAAAATCCTCGTAAGGATAAAATGGACCAATCAACTCATGAAACCCTCCCGTGGCCCTTACCTTAATTACCGCTTTTTCAACAATTATCACTACCACAATCAAACACAATGAAAAAAATCACGCTCGTGCCGACACCTTCAATCCAATAGTATTTGACTTAGTCAAATTCATCCCTGAAACTTTGACTACCTTACAAACCGTTTCTTATTCCTAACCCCCTTAGAGTATATATTTCACTAAAAGAGTTTATAACGAGTAATGACTAATAGTATTATTATCCACAACACACTTTCAACATATAAAACATATTTTTAGAAATTCACATCCTTTAATTTTTCAGTGAATTCACTAACAACTATTCGAAACGTTTTAAATTATTTTTCTCAAAAATTTTCACACAACCACAAATTTTTCTCAAATTTGCCATAACTCATATATTTCTCAAATAACTACAAGTTTGATCCACTACATTTTTTTTTAAAGATTAAAAATTCAATCAAAGTATTTACCTCATAACAACATAATCACACAAAACAAATATCAATGAATATTTTTTTCTAGTTTCAAAGTTCTAACTATTTGAAATATTTTCATCCTTTTCAAAATATATATTTTTCAACAAAGTTTGTATTTTAATTCATGAAATTTGGAATCTTTTAAAAAAAATGAATTTCTAACTCAAGATTTTAACCTTTACTTAATAAACTTGAAACTTTAATTAAAATCATGCAAACTTTTCTAAAAATTGAAAGTATACATATACAGGCTTGAAACCACAATTCACCAATTTTCCTTAAAACACAAGTTCAAAGATTTGATAACCACTTGTATAAATTCTTAGTCATCAATCATAACAATTATTTTTGAAAAGGCATAAACTAAGAAAAATCATTTTTCTTTAATCATCACAACAACATTAATATATCAAAGTTCTCCCCACCGCTAACTCGGTGCCAACGGTCTCGAGTCCTTTTCGAGACTCAAGGAGCTAACTACATAAACATTAATATTTATGACAATTTGTTCACAATTAAAACTTATCCAACCACATCATAATTCCAAAATTAAATCTTTTTACCATTCAAATTATATCACTCAACCATTAGAGCACAAAAAAAATTGAGTTAATAACATACTCTAAATTTCTCCCTTAAATTCAGTCCAAGAGTAATTGAAAGAGTAACGTCTTAACTCTAAATATATTAATTTCGCACTTTAACTCTTTGCTCAAACTCTTTAACTTAGTTTAAATTTGAACTTTTTCATAACTTTTACAACTCTAAATTTTCTTGTAAAATTTCAACTTCAGTTCAAAGTCATTTATTTGAAAATAACTCATTACATAACTCAAACACAACAAAAATCAATTTCTTATTTCTAACCATTACTAACAACATCAATAACAATAAAAACACAACAACAACAACAACAACAACAACAATGAGTTGGTTAAGAACTCTAAAATTTCACTCATCCCCCCACACATATAAAATTTTCGAATTTAGAAAGAAAAAGGAGAGGAAGTAAGTGTCTCACCTCAAATAAATTAGCTCACAAACACCACCTTGTAGAGGGGAGTAACTTTCTTTCCTAACTCTTCTTGAATGGAAGCTTAGATCTAGGTGTAAAAATGGAGTTTGGGTTCTTTTTAAAAAAAAACAACCACCAACACTTGTTAAGTAAAGGGAAAAGGAAAAGGAAAGATGAAGTATGGAAAACAGAGGAGGAATATTCGTGGACTTCAAAATATATAGGGTGAAGTGTTCTTTTTTTTTTCCATAACTTATAAAAAAAATTATTATAATTAAATATCTAAGTTTTTACTAAAATAATTATTACAACATCTAATCACTCACTTCACAATCTACTTTAGTAAAAATATCTACTTTCGTCGCAACTCAATTGACAGATGAATTTATCAGTAACAAGTGACATTTTAAAATTTTGATCGGTAGTAAATTTTTTGTAACTTAATTAAATTATACTCTAATAAAGAATTTTAATCGGTTCTCCAAACATATATATATACATATATTTTAAACATATTACTAACTCTAACAAAAAATATTTTTGGTACTTAATTCATAAATTAAAAAAAATTGGGCTAAAAGCCTAAGCGATTCATCACAAAATACATTAAAATTGCATAAATTAGAGTTTAGAAAATTCAGGGTCTTACACTCTTTCAAAAAAAATGTTTTCTGACTACCACTCTTCCTCTTCTGAATCGAGCCCCAAACCTATCACCCTTGCTCCATTATCCACTGTTCTTTCCCCCTTTACCAATGCCAACCCTCTAATACCAGTACAATACCTCCACATCTCCCTAAACCATCTTCCCAAAAAGCTACTTCTTCATAACGAAGGTCCATGCGACTCATGGCCAACATAGGCACTTCTTCAAAGAGAAAACGCACAAATACAACCGTATGTACTATCTTTGATGACTCCGGCTCCGACTCTCCACTTCTATTAACACGCAACGCTTTAGAAAAACCATCCAAACCATCTGCCAAAGACCAACCTAAGAAGACGGTCAAACAACTCTTTTCCTCTTTTAAGACCTCATCTCCACCTACCAAATCAACTACGTCTAAACCCACCACAAAACTATTGAAAACCAAGTCCACTATCACTCTGTCCCAATTCTTGGCAAAAAACAAGCTTAAAAAACCTAGGAAAACTAATTGCCAAAAACCTAGAAAACGCGAACGTTCTCCCACCAAACTCGTTTCACCAGAACGTTCTCCATCAATTCCTATCATCCAAGAACCTTCCTCATCTGAACCCACACACACCTCATCTGCTCCAAGACTCCATATTCCACCTCTTATCTCCTCCAAGTTTTAGAAATTGTTCAATGACAAATGGGCCAAGAGACCAATTGGTATTGGTCGGGTTTTCATGTTTGAAAACTTAAAATATGAAGGCAATTCCATACAGCATCATACTAATGCTTTTGGATGGACAAACATTCTTCAAATTTTTGATTGCTTTTATCCTGAAGTGATTAGGGCTTTTTATTGCAAAGCACAGACCTTTGCAGATAAATCCCTACTTGTTTCCAATCTGAAGGGAATTGAAATTCGTTTAACTCTTGATATTCTTGCTGAAATATTGGAACTCCCCTCTAAAGGACCTACAGTCTCTGGTAAAAACTGGTATTCAGCTCTGAACATTACCAAGGATAAAGTCTTTCAAGAGCTGTTTATTGTTGGTTCCACAAATTTCATTCCAGCAGACCTCAAACCCCTCCCAAAAATTTTCAACAGCATCAGCCAACATTCGCTTCTCCCTCATTGCGGCAATCATGAATATGTTTCTGACAATGATGCCTTGGTAATCTATCATCTCCTTCACTGTCAAAAATTAAATATGCCTCATCTCATTATTCAGAATATGATTGCAGCCACCAACAGGGACCACAAGAGAAATACCGTCCTGTACAGTATGGTTCTCACAAAAATCTTCAGATATTTCAATGTCCCTTTGTCCACAGAAACATCCAACATTAAAATATCCAAATTCTCATCTAAAAACATCTCCCATATTAAACTAGATGAATTTTCCCTAAAAATCATCACATCAGAATTGCTCCTACCTCAA
This sequence comes from Cicer yamashitae, assembly GCA_037974755.1. Lineage (NCBI taxonomy): Eukaryota > Viridiplantae > Streptophyta > Magnoliopsida > Fabales > Fabaceae > Cicer > Cicer yamashitae. The sequence goes on from JBBPBQ010020323.1 coordinate 35,686,615, forward strand.
TCAAAAGAAAACGTTCCACTAGAAAATATGCTTTTGAACCACCTGTTGCTTCTACAATCCATCCAGATCAATCTCCACAAATTCCAAACAAAAATATGTTCTCCTCTCCTCAATTAGGATCTTCTCCAGCTGCAAATCCCTCTACCATTCCTCCCACTTATCATTCACTTCAATCACCACCAAGCTATCCCTGCAATCCACTTCCTCAACAACACTCATCACTCATGTCTCCTGCCTTCATTTCTCCTCAGAAAACTGATTCATCTCTCATCGGCATTAGTAAGTATTTGGGTTTTCCTAACATGGACCTTCCTGGTCCATTTGTTCCTCCAAAACAATCATCCTTAGGTACACTTCACACTATAAGTTCCACTTTTGCAACTCTATCTACTTTTTGCAAAAATACTACCCCAACTAATCAATCCCTAGCTTCCAAAGGAACTGAAGACCAGCGTCCCTCTAAAAAAATCCAAAAGTGCTAAGACTGCATCTCACACAAATAGGGATATCCCTAAGATTTTTGATGCTCTCTAAATCATTCTTAATAGATTGATTCATCAGGATAAGGAGAACGCACTCTTAAGGAGTTGGATTACAAATCAACTAGCCCCAAAGTTGGGATTGGAACCACCACCACAACATCCTCCTCCACCTAAAAAATCCATCTCCACCTTTTCTGAAGGATCCTCACCCTCCCTGTCACTGTAAATTGCCACATCTGCTCTACTGTCCTCCCTCTTCTTTTTGACTTAACAAAGGGGGAGAGTTAATTAAGTCTTTAATTTTTAAGAATTATGTCAGATGCTCGATTTTGTTGTTATATGAACTTCTGCTTGGATCTGTATTATTTGTGAACCTGCTTTTATAAGCCTGACATGTCTGTTATTTGGTATATTTAAACCTGCTGTATATTTTGAAAATATGCTATCAAATCTGACATAGCTGTTAAAAAACAATAGTTATAAAATTGACATATATGGTAGGAACTTGCCCTGCAATCTATATATATGGTTTAAACATGTCATATATGTGAGCATCATGCAAGATTATACTTTTAGAAATTATTGATCTCAAGCACAAATTGAGGGGGAGCTATTTCTCAAATATATTTAGAATCAAAATTAAAGAATCAAATTAACTTGTTTGTCATCATCAAAAAGGGGGAGATTGTTGAGGCAAAATTCCAAATTAATGTTTTGATGATAATCAAACAAAGTTTATTCATCCTCTAACTATGGTTCAAAAAATATGTTGTTACTTAACATGTGTTTTTAAGTGAATAAATCAAAGGTAGGCATCAAACATAAAAAGATCAAAAGAAGCAGATCAATCAAGGAAGTTCTAATTATTAAAACAGAAAAACGAAGATCGATCTGGTTTTAGAACATCAATCCAAGAATGATCTGGTTTATTAAAAAAATTCTTCATGAAATCAAAGAATATGAAAATGCATCAAGTTGCAAGGCAAATCACTAATATTTGTTACAAAGAAACTAAGTTGTATACTTAAGATTATTTTGGACAAACTCATCAAAGGAAACAACAAAATCGAAGCAAAGCATAAAGATTAAACTAGCAAGATTAATCTTCAAACTTGATGGCTTACATAAACAAGTAAAACTTGAAAAGTAAGGCACTGCAACAAGTACAAGTCAGACACTACATCACTGAAAAGATGCCACGAAACAGTTGTCAAAAAGTAACAAAAGCAAGCAGTTGCTCAAAACAGAAACGAAGAATGTTCTGATAATCAAGCAGGAACGTTCTTCTTTTATTTACAACACATGCCTTTAAATTCACAGACCTAACAGCCAATCTTCCAACGGCTATATGAGCTGGCATAGACCTTCAAGAAGCCTATAAAAGAAACCTCAAGGCAAGGGAAATATCATCAGCTCAAAGTGCAAACAATCTTTCATTAAAATCATTATTCTTGAGAAATACAAGCTCTAGAATCAAGCAAAGGCTCCAGCTCTTCTTCATTAGATCTAAGGATCCATTTTTCGAGTCTAATAGCTTAAAACTGAAACTCAAACAAGTGTTGAGTGAAAGTTGAACCATTAATTCGTTTCAAATCATTTTTGAAACTCAAAACACTATAGAACTAGAGATAATGTGAGTAGAGTTGAAAAATCCTTTTGTATTTAAAAGGTAACTTGGAATTACTCTTTTGAACTGAAGGGTAATCTGTGTAAAATCTTTCAACGTTGAAAGGTAAACTGTTGTAACTGATCAAGGCTGATCTTGAACATTGGTGGGAAAAGTAAGAACATTCTTGTTTGAACACTTTAGTGAAAAAGCTCACAAATTGTGAGGACTGAACGTAACCCGTTTTGGGTGAACTAGGATATATTGCTGTGTAAACTCTTTATCCCTTATCTCCTTTTATTTATCACTTGTACAACACTAATAACTTTGTGAAGTTTTCGTTATTATATTCTAACTGAGAACGTTCTGCCCTTATCAAACCAAAATCAATCTTGAGTTAAAATTTCTAATATAGATATTAATTTAAAAAAGGGAATCACAATTCATACCCCCTTTCTTGTGATCAACGTTGTCACTTCATACACAAGTGTTTGAAAGCACAGTATTTAAGCTACCATTCAGATTCTCAAAAGAGGTTGGTTGTGGAAGATTAATATATGCCAGTGTGTTGATATTTGGAAAGATATGTGGTTACCACTTCAGAATGGGTACAAATTGTAGACTTCAAAACCTCTAATTACCGAGTGAATTCCAGGATAATGATACTTGGAACATACAATTAGTGAATTCCACCTTGTTGTCATTTGATTCTACCCAAATTCTCCAACTTCAGCTCACTATCTCTAAAATATAATGTTAATTAATTTTATCTAAATGAATTTAATTTTTTTCTATACATTTAATATATATTTATACTTTTTAATTTGAAGATTATTTTATCTAAAAAATGATTGTTAAATTATTGATTTTGAAGGTTAAAGTTCTAAAAATGGACTATTGAATATTGTGATTCTAGCTAATGAGCTGAACCGAGTAATTCTCAAACCTTAAATCAAGACGAGTTCGAGCCCAAATAAAGGTTCATATGAGTTTGAGTCGAGTTTCGCGCTAAATTGATACTCTTCGAGTCGAGTCGAGCTGAACTCAAGTTTGACTCATTTTCAACCCTGTAGGAGGGTGTCAATCCCTTGGATGTGATTGTTCAGATCTCTAGTTTTGTCATAAATATAAATGGGTGGAGGTTTTTCCAGGGACTTGGGTATTAGGTTTCGTTGATTTTGGTTGAAAAAGTGTTTTGATGTCTGTAACATCCCAAATTTTATAATAAACTATTTGATTAATTAAATAGGATTTTAAAGAATTAATTTGGTGTTAAAATTATTTTAGAAATATGTTGATTCATTTTATGATTACTTCTCCTTATATGTGTGAGTTTCCTATGGATTGATAATTGTATACATATTTGATTTATCGAGTAATATAAATTATAAATATTATGTTTAGTTGTTTAACTTATCTTTCAAAAACATAATGGTATTTTAGCAAGAGTATTTTAGAGAATAAGAGTTTGAATGAGTTTACATGTAAATTTGCATTAAATATTTGTGGTGATATTTTCATGTACGTTTGACTAAATGATAAATGTATGCATAATTATATTTTAATTATTTACGACTATTTCTTATTTTAATAATTTATTTTATTAATAAATTTCTTAAGATATTAGTAATCTTGTGATTAATTTCTTTTATTTTTATATAATTTCTATGATATGGTAATTTTATACATAGTTATTGTGATTTAGTAATTAATATAAAGTGTTAGTGTTATATTTATTTATTTTATCATTTTGACCATTCTCTAAAGATGGCAGTATTTTAATGTAAATATTTTTAAAAAATAATATTTTAATAATTGTGGTAATTTATGAGAATGATGATTTTAGATATTTTATATATATATATATATATATAAAAGATTGATTACTTTAATTATTCTATTTTGAAAAATATTAGTTTAAAATATTAATAATGTTTTAGATATATATTTTTGTGCCTGAAGAAGTGTTAAAAATAATGTTCTCTCTAAAATATCTGACTTCTTCGTTTATGAAACTCATTATTTCGCACCGTCCATTTTCATCGTAAGTCTGATTTTAGTGAAATCGACGCCAAAACAACCATGTGAACATTAGCTATATTATCTACTGATTAGTTTTCTGATTTATAGTAAGTTTCTTTGAACCAATTTTGAAATTGACCTTTTAGAGTGTGTTGTCATATTTTATTTTTGACGGTTACCCATAAATTGTCGAATTGTATCGATTAGAGAACAAGGAGTCAAAGGAGTAGAGGTTTTTCACTTGTGGACTCGGATTAACTTTTGAAAGCGTCGAAATAAGGTAAGGGGTGAAAGGGAATTTGATTTTGTGAGTATATTAAAATGTGACATGAATGGAAAAGTCGTATTTCCCAACAATTCCTTCGGGGCTCGCTATGCACGGCGGTAGCCCTACTTAGTAATAATTTAATTCATATGATAAATTGGGGTTTGTAGGATTAATATATGGATTAGAAACTTTTATAAGGTATTGTCTGATTTAAATTATGCAACTGTGTGGTATATGTGAAGAAAGTTTAAGTTTTTATTTTTAATGTGATGAAATTTGAATTTATGTGTGACATATGATGAAAATTTTAATTTCTATACGTATGTAATGAAAGTTTAAGTTTTTATGATGTAAGAGATTAAAATTTTGATTTTTATGATACTTTTATGAATATATGATTTCATGATATGTGTACTGAAAGCTTTGATCTTTGTGATAGTTGCTTATGAATATATGATCTTCATGATATGTGAGGTGAAAGCTTTGATTTTTATGATGGTTGTTTAAGAATATTTGATTTTCATGATAAGAATTTGTGATGTGTGATCTTACTGATATTTGAATAAGGTGATGATTTCGTATAAGTTATTTTTGGAGCATTTGACATAATCTTAGTGGGTTGTGTGGGAATATTTGATTTTGATAATGCATCATCATATCACGGCATATACATCTTAGTGAGCTGTGTGGGAATATTTTATTTTGGTAATGCACCATCTTGCCATGGCATATGCATCTTTGTGGAAGTTGTCTTTGTGGTAGGTTTATTTTTCCATTGGTATGGGTGGTTTTCTGTGTGGAAGTTGTCTTTGTGGTGGTTTTCTGTATGGTAGGTTTATAAATGCGTCTATTCCAAATTTTAATCTCACATCTCCCATATTTTCACTTTAATTAATTTATCTCTTAAAGGACTACAGTCGTACGTAGCGAGCCCCATATGAATCGTTGGGAAATATGACTTTTCCATTCATCTCATATTATATTGTACTCATGAATCAAGTGTTGTCACTTCCTGCCTTATTCTGATGCTTTAAAATGTTAAGCCTTTGTTCATTTGACTCCTCATCCTTCGAACGATCTAACTCGGCAGTTTACAGGTAAACATCAAAAATAAAATATGAGAACACACTAAAAGCGTCAATTTCGAAATTGAGTCAAGAAAACTTACCCTAAATAAGAAATTAATCAGTGGATAACATAGCCATTGTTCACACAATCGTTTTGGCGTTGCCTTCACTCAAATCGGAGTTATGGTGAAGGAGAACAGTGGGAAATAGTGAGTTTCATGAACAGAGAAGTCGGATATTTTAGGGAAAAATACAAAAGGCTAAAATTATGAAAAAATGTGCTAAAATAACTCACTCAATGAGAGAGAAAAAAATACTAAACAGTTGTCATTGACCAAAACCGATTTTTCTCTCTTGTTCTGTTCTCACGGCTACTACTATGTTGTTGTGTTATGTGTTAAGTTGTTTTTCTTTGTTACAACTTATAACTAGGAATTTAGAATTTTTTTTCTACTTGGTCAAACTTATTTACAACACATTCCTTTTCCCCCCTTTTTAGATTATTTTTAGTAAAAACAAAACTAATAATTATTAAAAGAAACTTATTTTTAACATTGTAATCCAGACAAAACTTATTTTCCTTCAGCAGCTTCTTCATTGAATCCAGACATGTTGAACACTTGGATTTTTCCTCAAACATTGTAAAGTGCTCAGCTGTGAGACTGAGCTCTGATGCCAATTGAAGGTGCAAACACAACAAGGAGGATTTAATTGTGTTTGACTAAGTTGATAATTTTGTCATTATTTGATTAAACTGGTTCAACCTTGATGATTTACTTAGAGTAGAAGTAATAACACAACTAAGGAGTGCAGGAGTAAAGTGACACAAGTAATTTATCCTGGCACACCACTAATTTGGCTACATCTTGTTCCTTCACTTAGAAGAAATTAATCCACTAATTCAACAACTTGAATTACAAAGCACCTGACCCTCCAAGCGAGTCTTCTCAAATAGCCTGACAACCCCAGACTTTTGACGAACACACTCACCTTGACACTACCAGCCAAGTCTTCTCCACACAATCTAACAACCCCATATTGTTGAAGGCACACTAACACCACTATCGGGTTTGAATACAAAGATTTGGAATTTGAGTAGTTGCTTCTAACAAGCTGATTATAACAATGACTTCTAACAAGCTGATTATAACAATGACTATCACACTCTAAAACACTTCGAAAATATTTCTCATTCGAACAAGTGTTTCTCTCTTTGAACTCTAAGATGAATTTGGAATTTTGAGCTTGAGTTCTTCTACTCTTTTTTGATTTTTCAATGATCTTCTTCTTAGCCTTGAGTATCTATTTATAGTTAAACTTTGGGCTTCAAATTAGTCTTGATCAATTTGAGCAGTTCTTCTAGATTGATTTTATTCGTATTTTGTTCAGATTGAGTTTTTAAATTTTTCATATTAATTATGTTCATATTTTGTTCTGATTGAGTTTGTTAAATCTTTAGATTTGATATTGTTCGTATTTTGTTAATACAGATATTATAGAACACCTTTAACAACGCTTTTTAACTAAAACCGTTGTTGTATTATATATTAAAAATACACGGAGACTAAGACAGCGCTTTTTCCAAAAGCGCTGTCATAGGTACTGATAGTTATATATGATAACAAAGCCTATGACAACACTTTTTAAAAAAAGCGATGTCATAGGGTCAAAATATTTACAGTGTTTTTTCTACAAGCACTGTTATAGTGTCATATAGCGCTTTTCATATGGTTTTTTAAAGCGCTTTTTGTAAAAGCGCTATCGTAGGGCCATGATCTTTTAAAAAATCTATTTGGACGATTGTTTTAAGGCTATCCTAAAATTCCACTACAAATCTCATTCACGGTTATTTGTTGATCATATCTAACATATCATTCCCTTTTAGTAAAAAATAAATAAAATTAATTTACACTACACCAATCCTTCCCTTTTATAAAATCAATCCTTCCCTAAAAAACTCATTCCCTTCAATACTTTTAATATCTATTACAAATAAAAAAATAATGAAAAAATCCAAATCAAATAAATATGTTTTTATTTATTTATTATCAATATATCAAATAAATGTGTTATTATATCACATATTTATAAATATTTATATATTAAATATGTTTTTATTTATTTATTTATCAATATATAATTACCAAAGCCTTTGAAAATAGGGGCAAAAATGTTTACAACACTTTTTCTATAAGCGCTGTTATATGGTCACATATCGCTTTCGTAAGGTCTTTGAAAGTGTTTTTAAAAAAAACATTGTCATAGGATCAAGTCTTTAAAAGCGCTTTTTAAAAAAGCGCTGTCATAAGGTCTTTATAGTTGTTTAAGTATATGCATGTAAAACTTACTCTCTAAGAACCCCCCTCTCCCTAAGAACCCTCCTCTCCCTACGAAACCATTCTCTATGCAGACCCTCCTTTAACTGCGAACCCTCTTCTCCCGACGCAACCCTTCCCTGCGAAACCCGTAACCCGTATCTCACCTGCTCCCTGCGAACCCTTCTTTGTGCGACCATCGCCATGGCAAGTGTCGTTGTGTTAGTTTCTGTTTCAACACGACTTCACAATCGCATTTCAATCATCCCCATCGTAAGTATCACTCTGTTAGGTTCTGTTTCAACATTTGGTACCTTGCTAGTTATTGCTAGTGTTCTTGATTTATAGGGATATGTTTCAACATTTGGATTTTTATTGCTAGTGTTCTTGATTTTTAGGGTTTTGTTTCAAATTTAATATCAAAAGATTTTTAGGGTTCTTGATTTTTGCAATGTCAGCATGATAATCGACTCTCTAAATCAAAAGGTCTATGCCCAAACTAAGGAGACATGGTCAGCAAATAATTAAAAATAATACAACTTAAACAAACACAACTCAACCCCCATTCTCGTGTTTCCAAACCCAAACCTTTTCCTTCATTTTTGAGCAACTTAGAAGCCTCCAATCACAAAACCTCCAACTACAAAGTTGTTTCACTACTTGAGAGGATTGTAAAGAGCTAAGGATCACTAGTTGAGGTAGCAATTTCTCCCCTCTTTTCTCTCAAACCCGTAAGAATGCATAATTAGGGGGGAAATGATTTTTTTATGTTTTGACCTTTAATCTTGCTTGTTTATCACTATTATGGTTGTTATTAATGTTTAAAAAGTTAAAAGAAAAATTGTCAACTCATTTTTTTTCAAAAATAAAAATCCCTAAGTAAGGGAGTAAAATAAAAGTGTGTTTTTTTGCTTTGATGCTTTGCTAATATTGAAATTAGAGGAGTTAATAACCTGAATAACAAAAAATGAAATCAAACCCCCAAAATTTTTACTAAGACCGAATGTGATGTGTCATAATGTGAAAATTTGATTTTTGTATGTGTTTGAATAACGTAATGAGTTGTTTTCAAATAAATGAGTTTGAACTGACAATATAAATTTTATTAGAGTGGTTTAAGTTAGTAAAGTTAAGAAGACTTTTAAGTGTGCTTGGTTATGTTTTTTTTTAAATAAAATGAAAACTAGATGTTAATGTGTTTGGGGACCAAAGTGGTGTATTTTTAAAAATAAAAAACCCAAAGTTGTGAGATGAGGATTTTAAAGTGAGTGATTGATATAAAAGAAATTGATTAGTTTTCTTGAATAATGTAACCTTGAAGTAAATTTTATAATTCTCTATGTTTATGTAGTTAGCTCCTTGAATCTTGAAAATGAATCGAGATTTTTGACACTAAGTTATTGGTGAGGAGAACTCTGAATAATTTATGTTCGTTGTGTTGAAATCTTTAAGGATAAGAGATAGAAACAAAAAGGGCATGGCAAAATTTTTGGAATAAGTTTTGAAATAAAGTGGTAAATGAATTGTTGTGAGTTGTTTTAATTCAAAAGTATTTGAGTGGTAGAAATTTTATGAACTTTAAAGAAGTTAGGTAAAAGTTCTCTTGTGATTTTTAATTGTGGTATAAATTAAAATTTGGAGTCGTTTAAAGTTTGAAACTATATGAGTTGTTGTTGTTGATTATTTAAGATGTTTTAAACTAGATTTGGATTTGGGAATTTTTTTTTTTGAAAGACTTTCATGAGTAAAATGGGTTTTAGCAGAGTTGTATATATAGAAAGAGAGTTCAAATTTTTGTTTAAATGTTGGTTTTAAGTAGATTTTGTGATTAAGGTATTAAAAGTTCTACCTATGGGGTTTTTTTGAAAACAAGGTTTCTATATTTATAGTTAGAACCTAAATTTTTAGTCATTAATATTAAATTTACAATTTTTATTAAGAGATTCAACTTTGAGAAACAAAGTTTCAAACTTTTATGACTTTGAAAATAGTTCATATTAAAAAAACCAAAAAAAGAGTTTGAGCTCTGTATATCAAAAAGGTTTGAAGGAGAAATATTCATTTTATGAACAAAGTTTTAATCTTAAGTTTTGAAGTTGAAAGTTTTGATTTTTATAGTAAAGATATCAACTTTATACTAAAATTTGAGGTTGAAGAAGTATTTATGTGTTTTGAAAAATAATGATTGATTATAATTTTGGATTTTGATACGTGGTTTTATTACGAATGAAGATTTTAGATGGAAACCTAAAAGAAAATTGTGAACTTGGGAAATATTTTGTGTTAACGAGAAAATGTGATTTTTGTGTGAATGTATACAAATCATAGTTGATAAAGATTAAGGTTTCAAAAATATCAAATTGGAAGAATCATGATTTTAAATAGTTAGAATATTGGAACTCTTAGTATTTGAGTTTTTTTGATAAGATTTCTTGATACAAGCCTTCTGCTAGTTTTTCCAATATTAAAGTGTTGAAATTTGTGAAGATGATTGATGATCTAATCGAAATTTCGAACCATATGAGTATGTTTGTCTTTGATTTATTTTGTTAAGAAAATATTTTGTCTTAAGTAGTTAAAGACAAAGATTTAAGTTGAACTTCAATAAGTTTGTAAAATAATTTTAAAATTTTCAAAGTATGGCATGATTGTTTTGAAAAGGATTTTAAATTCACTTTCACCTAAGTTCCTAAATCAAAGTCTTTCTGAAGTTAGAGAGCTTAATTAGGTAAGAAAACCTAAGAGAAAGTCAAACCCTAATTGATTTGGATAGTGGCCAAACCTAGGGTTAATTTGTAGGTTGTTGTAGAAACTTGTATTGATGAAGTCAATTGATTGGTTTAAGGTACTAGAAAATTGAGAGGTGTCGTTGGAAAGTGTCAGATAGGTTATGCTGGCATAGCATAAGTTGCTTGTGTAATAAAGTGTCGTCGAGGTAAGGGTACTTTCTAACGATATTATATATGCTTGAATGCAAAGTGTGTCTGTATACATGTTCTTTGTGCTAGTGGTGAATAAATATGCACATGATTGTTTATGTATTTGATGTGATTATGTATTAATAACTGATAACATATGTGTTACGAATTTTGTTGACGATAAACTATTATGAGTATGATTTATGGAAAAAGTGTTGAAAAATTATTACTGTTTAATGAGTATTAAAAATAGAGTCTTTTAACAGTTGTATTTACATAATAATTGATGTGAAAGAGTCAGACTACTCATGCATGTCATAGCTACTGGTGACCATGATGGGCCACAGGATTGTTCTAGGTGTAGATTGTAACGCCCCAGATTTTTAATCCAAAACGTTACTTAAAAAAAATACTTATTGTTTAGAAAAGTTTACGAAATTTTTTTTTGAATACTTAGCATTTATTCATTTAAATAATTAGTAAGAAACACATTATTTAATATCATTAAGAAAATATTTATTCAAAATTTAAAACAAAGTAAAGGCAATTATTCCTAACGGAAGGGAACCACTCCCGTATTTTTAAAATTCTAGTACATTTTAAAAGTTTGTGACAAAAGATTAAAAAGAACTTAGAAATATTGCGACAACTCTATTATTACAAAATTGCCTCGAAAAACCCATTTTTACCCCACGTTAGCCGCACATCAATACTCATTAACTACTCTTGAATCTCCTCCAACTCATTAGTACCTAAAATGTTGTTGTAAGGGTCAGTTTTATTCCATCATCCACATCAAACCAAAGCTAAACATATGGAAGAATAACACAAAACATATAAAAGTAAAAACTTCCAATTTAAAAGAAAAAAAATGCGCAAACCGTTAAATTGTATATCAAACGTATGCATAATGAATGTTCCTAAAACTATATGATCCGGATATCAACTTGCCACTAAGGCAACTTCCACACAGAAAGGGCACCCATACCAATGGGGAAATCAAACCTGCCACTAAGGCAACTCCCACGAAGATGCATATGCCATGACATGATGAAATAGTATCAAACATATATATTCCCACACAGCCCACTAAGAATCATGTCATATGCATTCAAAATTACATTTCAAAATCATCTCTTATTCACATATCACTAAGAACACATACAACACATCCTTATCATGAGTATCACATAATCATAGACAAATAATCATAAAAATTATGACTTTCACCACATACACATCAAAATAGAAACTTTATATCATATAGGCCATAAAAATTAACACTTTAACATATATGACAAGAAAATTCAAACTCCAATTCATATACATAATAAAAGTTAAAACTTTATCACATATAAGGTAAAAATTCAAACTTTATTTCATATTCATCGTAAAACTACAATTTTATCACACATAGCATAAATCTCATACTTTACTCCATATAAGTCATATATTACAATTCAATCTCAACAAAAATTGGGGTTTTATTATTTTAATCCATTAGTCTACATTTATTCCTTCTAAAATCAAAGTAATCACGATTATTTATTCCATGTCATCCAACCAACGGCCTAACTATGATTTGTGTGGGGAAAAGCCCTTACCTTGGCCGCTTTTCTTCCTAGTACGAAGCTTTAAGCCCCACAGAGTTGTTCACAAGGAAAAGAAGTTACAAGCTTGGATACACGAAGAAAATGAGGTGTGAAGGTGATGGTGGCTAGGGTTTCAGAATTCTTTTTGTTTCTTATTAGTGAGTATACAGAAATTGTGGACTTAGGGAAATTTAAAGTGGAAATTGTTGGTTAGATAATGTTGGGCCTAAATGAAAAATAAGAGGGATAAAATGTCACTTATTATTATTTTTTTTTTAACCTTGATCATAAAAACCAAGCCACAAACACATAGCCCAAATTTATACTCATTCAAGTGGGTTGGGTCACACTAAGCCTCAAACCCTTAGCCCAAATTCTTCTTGCACTAGGAAAACACATCTACATATAATATATCTCTACTTAAATATATATATATATATATATATATAATATATTTAAACTCCCCATTTAAATAATTCTTACTAATAACTTTATCAACTACAAAAATCGAACAAGGCAAATAATTATCACACATAATTTAATATTGAATAATATTGATAGGTTCTAATTATTTTTAAATAATAATTTAGAGGATGTTACAATACTCACCCCCTTAAAAATACTTTCGTCCTCGAAACTAGGTAGACATAAATAGATTAGAGTAGAGTTCTCTCATCTTTTCCTCTAATTCCCAAGTTGCATCTCCAGTCGTTTGGTCCCAAATCACCTTGACCAAGGCAATCTCCTTACCTCGTAGGTGCTTAGTAGTCCTATCTCAAATGCTTAGTGGTGGAATTACAAAGGAAAGGTTCTCCTTCAACTGGATATCATCTAGCGTGATAATATGGGAAGGATCAGCCATGTACTTCCTCAGCTGTGACACATGGAATACGTCGTGCAGTTTGGCCAGACTCGGAGGCAAGGCAATCTGATAGGCTACGGGACCCACACGTCGGAGGATCTGATATGGGCCAATGAATTTAGGAGTGAGCTTCTTAGACTTCAGTGCCCTACCAACTCCAGTAGTGGGCGTCACTCTCAAAAAAATATGTTCACCTTCTTGAAACTCCAGCGGTTTCCTCCGTTGGTCGGCATAACTCTTTTGTCTGCTTTGTGCTGTCTTCATTCTTTCTTGGATCAGACGAACTTTATCTGTGGTCTGTTGTACCAATTCTGGCCCCACAATTAGGTTCTCACCATCTTGATACCAACACAAGGGAGTTTGGCACTTACGCCCATATAGAGCCTCATATGGTGCCATCCCAATGCTCGCATGATAACTGTTGTTATAGGTGAACTCAACGAGAGGCAACATATTATCCCAACTTCCTCGCTCATCCAGCACACACGCTCTTAGTAAATCCTCCAAGGTCTGAATAGTCCTTTCTGTTTGTCCATCGGTTTGAGGGTGATAGGCTGAACTCAATCTCAACTTAGTACCTAACGCCTCATGTAATGCTCCCCACAAACGAGAAATGAACTTCGGGTCTCTATCTGACACAATGCTAGAGGGTACCCCATGTAGTCTAACAATCTCGGCAATGTAGATCTCTGCAAGCTTAGTCACATCATAAGTAGTCCTCACGGGTATGAAATGGGTAGATTTGGTCAACCTGTCGACGATCACCCAAATGGAGTCAAACTTCCGTTGAGTCTTTGGCAATGCTACCACGAAATCCATAGATATACTATCCCATTTCCATACTGGTATATCTAACGACCTTAGTAGTCCCCCTGGTTTCTGATGCTCTACCTTGGCTTTCTGACAAGTCGAACATGAAGTCACATATTCTGCTACCTGTTTCTTCATTCCCGGCCACCAGAATTTTTGCTTAAGGTCTTTATACATTTTGGTGGTACTACAGTGAATACTCAACTTGCTTTTGTGGGCCTCATCCAAGATGGTCTTCCTCAATTCTGTATTGTCGGGTATACAAACACGTCCATTACATCTCAAAATATCGTCTGGGCCCACCTCAAATTCAGGTGCCTTGCCGACCTCGATCAACTTCCTTTTCTCTTGAGTCAACACGTCTGTAACTTGGAGGACTTTAATCTCATTCATCAATTCACTATCTATAATGATCATTCCACATTGCACTTTCCCCAATAGGGAATCCAAATTAAGATCCAAGTCACGAAACTTCTCTAACAACTCCAACCCCTTCATTGTTACAAACGAGAGATGAACTCGCTTCCTGCATAAAGGCATCAGCCACCACGTTTGCTTTCCCTGGATGGTAATGCAATGTGAACTCATAATCTTTAATGAACTCCATCCATCTCCTCTGCCTAATGTTAAGTTCCTTTTGATCAAACAAGTATTTCAAACTCTTATGGTCACTAAATACATCAAAACTACACCCATATAGATAATGTCTCCAAATTTTCAATGCGAAGACAACTGCCGCTAACTCCAAGTCATGAGTGGGATAATTCTTTTCATGCACCTTCAATTGCCTTGAGGCATAAGCCACTACTCGTTTGTTCTGCATCAGCACACAACCCAAACCCTGGTAGGAAGTATCACAATAAACTTCATAAGGCTCTTCTGGTTTTGGCAACACTAACGCTGGGGACGTAGTTAGCTTCTCCTTCATCAGTTGGAAACTTTTCTCACACACCTCAGTCCACGCATAAATCTAGTTCTTCTTCGTAAGGTGTGTCAATGGAGCAGCAATCTTGGCAATTCCCTCAATAAATCTCCTATAGTACCCGGCCAAACCCAGAAAACTTCTAATCTCTGTGATTGTTTGTGGTTGTTTCCATGCCATCACGGCTTCTACCTTGGATGGGTCGACAGCAATCCCTTCCTTAGAAATTGCATGTCCCAAGAACTTCACTTCTTCCAACCAAAATTCACATTTTCCGAGATTGGCATATAGTTGTTGCTCCTTCAATACTTGTAGAGCTTGACGCAAATGTTCCTCATGTTCTTCTCGGGTCTTGGAATAGATCAATATGTCATCAATAAAGATCACCACGAACTTGTCTAAGAATGGACGGAAGATACGATTCATATAATCCATGAAGATAGCTGGCGCATTGGTCACTCCGAAGGGCATCACCAAGTACTCATAATGCCCATAACGCGTTCTAAAGGCCGTCTTGGATATATCATCTTCTTTCACCCGAATCTGATGGTACCCTGACTTTAGTTCAATCTTAGAAAACACCTCTGCCCCTCTGAGTTGGTCCATTAAATCATTAATGCGAGGTAAAGGGTATCTGTTTTTTATTGTGACCTTGTTGAGTTGTCGGTAATCAACACACAGTCTCGACTTTCCATCCTTCTTCTTGACCAATAGTACAGGGGCTCCCCATGGTGACACACTAGGCCGAATGAACTTCTTAGACAGAAGGTCTTCCAATTGGTTCTTTAGTTCTGATAGCTCTAAGGGGGCCATTCTGTAAGGAGCGATAGAGATGGGTCCGGTACCTGGAATGACATCGATAGAAAATTCGACGTCGCGGACTGGGGGTAATCCTAGTACGTCTGGTGGGAAAACTTCAGAGAAATCCTTCACCACTGGGATCTCATCGACAACAGCATCTGGAGTCATACTGATGGAGTTGAGAAACACATATTTTTGCACTTCTCCCTTTAGAGAAAACTTCAATCTGTTGGCCAAAAGGAACTTCGAAATGTGAGGATCTGAAAATATCACATTCCGTCGGGCGCAATCTAACATGACATAGTTGCTAGACAACCAATCCATTCCCAAAATTACTCCAAGATGTTTCAGAGGAATACAAATTAAATCGACCTTAAAATTCATTTTAAACACAGTCAGTGGGCATTGCAAGCACGCCGATTTACATTTTACTGGTTCAACAGAGGGGAGGGTAACCAGTAAATCGAATGGTAAGGTAGTGACATCTAGTTGGAGCGAATCCACCCAATCTAATGAAATGAACGAGTGTGTTGCTCCAGAATCATATATCACAGAAAGTATTTTCCCAGCAATTAAACACTCACCCTGAATAAGTTCTGAGGAAGATGGTGCTTCTTCTCCACTAATATGATAAACATGTCCTCGAGTAGTAGGGCGTGCAACATCCTTTTTGTTGACAACATCCTTATTGTCGCCAGTGTCCTTCTCCCGACAATCTTTTGCAAGATGGCCTGGTTTTTGACACACATAACATATCCTGGTTCTTTTGGGACACTCAGTTATCCTATGTCCCTCCTGTCCACAATGGTAGCATCGAACATTACGCATTGAGTTCTGTGTTGGATTCTGAGGCCTATGATCTCCCATGTTTTGGGGACCTGGTCGATCTCTAGCAATCCCTTGTGGGCGAGCATACGGCTTTTGCTGTTGAAACTGTCTGCCTCTATTTTGTTGGTCACCAATTCCCTGTTCAAAGGTAATATTTAGAGACATAACCCCATAATTAAATGATAAGGTTGTGGTTAATTTCTACCTGAGGTCTCGCCGGTCCACCAATAGCACCTTTGTTCAGGCGGCCCCGTTTCATGATCTCAACCTTTTTGCATTTCTCCACCAGCACCTGATACTGACGTATCTCTAGGGGTCCCACAAACTCCTTAATCTCATACCTGAGCCCGCTTTCAAACCTATCGCACATGTACTCTTCATCCACTTGGTTACGGAAGTAGCGAAAATGTTTTGCTAAGGACTCAAACTTTGCCGCATACTCGGACACCGTGAGACTTCCCTGATATAGTCTCGGGAATTGGGCTTCTTTCTCAGCCCTAGCACTCTTCGGAAAATATTTGTCCAAGAACTTTCTCTTGAAGACTTCCCAAGTCACCTCTTCATGGTTTCCTTCCATCATTTGTCTCGCCCCTCGCCACCAATATTCAGCTTCACCAATCAGTAAGTAGGTCGCGTACTCCACTTTCGTGTCATCGGGGCAGTGGAGGATGTCAAATATCTTCTCTATCTCCTGCAGCCAGAGGTCAGCCTTGTCAGGATCATGTTCCCCTTTAAATTTTGGTGGATCTTGTCGACGGAATTCAGATAGTCCCTTCGTTGCAACAGCTGCTTCCTCCCTCAGGTCCCTCTACGCATTACGTTGAGCTTGGATTGCAGCTTGCTGAGCCTGAACTGCAGCTTGTTGGGCCATTGCAGCGGCCATTGCATTCATGGCTTGGATTGCTTCAGTCATGTCACTTCCTCATTGGGGGACTGATCGATTTGCGCGACGAGCCATACTTCCTACAAATTATCTAATTAGGATAACACTATGATCTAATTATAACCTTACGGTTGTAAGGAAATATTTTACTCATGTCTATATAGTAGGTTTAGGTCACACAGCAAGTCGTGCACTAGAGGGCTTCCCAGGAAAGAGAGGTGGGTCAACAGACCACTTAATAACCAAGTCTTTCCTTAGCCAGAATCCCGCTAGTACAACTTTTTACGGTATTACCTTTCCCTTCTATTATGGGGATAATAGGTTTGGGTCACCCAGTAAGTCGTGTACTAGAGGGGTTCCCAGGAAAGAGAGGTGGGTCGATGGACCACTTAATAACCAAGTCTTTCCTTAGCCAGAATCTCGCTAATACAACTTTTTACGGTATTACCCTTCCTTTCTATTATAGGGATCCTAAAATTCTATAAGGCTAAATGTTTAAAACATTGTCATAAAAATTTAAATTATCACACAAAAATTAAATAATTAAGGAATATTCATAATTATCATAATTCAATTGGTCTAATTAATAACGTCATTAAAGTGGAGACCAATTAATTATTGTATATTTTCAAACAAGTCACTCCAAATCAATACACAATAATTTCACCCTATAGCAAAATAAAACTTATCATTTTATGATTCTAAAATTAAAAAAAAAATTGAATTCATGACAATTAATTGATAATGTCATAAATGTACAAACAATTATTATATAATGTCAAATTAAATCACGATTAGTAAATTATTAAAAATTCAAATCACGAGTAATAAATTCATAATTTCATTAAATCACGAAAATTAAATTAATAACATGCAAACAATAAAAATTCAAATCATGATTAGTCAATTCGTAACGTCACAATATTAAATTCATAGCGTTATTAAATGACAAGTATTAAATTCATAACATACAAACAATTATTTTAAAAACTTCACATCAAGAGTAATAAATTCATAATGTCATTAAATAACGAGTATTAAATTCATAACATATAAAACAGAAAAATATTCAATTCATGAGTAGTAATTTCGTAACGTCATAATATTAAATTTATAACGTCATTAAAATCAAAAGCAATTATTGCATTGAATCAAATTAAAACTATTCTCAATTTGTAGGAATTTAAGGCATATATTTAATCACAAAAATTCATGAGGTTACACAATTAATGACACATAATAGGAATTTAAGTAGTTAATAAAATTCAATAATTAGAAAACCAACAATTAATAGAATTAATGGCACATAATAGAAATGTAAGTAATTAGTAAAATCCAATAATTAAAAAAAAAACAAACAATTAACACAATAAACATTTAAATATATGCAACATACTCGAAGCGTCCCACCCCAAAGTCCTTGAATTATTGCTCTGATACCATAATCTAACGCCCCAGATTTTTAATCCAAAACGTTACTTAAAAAAAAATACTTATTGTTTAGAAAAGTTTACGAATTTTTTTTTTTTTGAATACTTAGCATTTATTCATTTAAATAATTAGTAAGAAACACATTATTTAATATCATTAAGAAAATATTTATTCAAAATTTAAAACAAAGTAAAGGCAATTATTCCTAACGGAAGGGAACCACTCCCGTATTTCTAAAATTCTAGTACATTTTAAAAGTTTGTGACAAAAGATTAAAAAGAACTTAGAAATATTGCGACAACTCTATTATTACAAAATTGCCTTGAAAAACCCATTTTTACCCCACGTTAGCCGCACATCAATACTCATTAACTACTCTTGAATCTCCTCCAACTCATTAGTACCTAAAATGTTGTTGTAAGGGTCAGTTTTATTCCATCATCCACATCAAATCAAAGCTAAACATATGGAAGAATAACACAAAACATATAAAAGTAAAAACTTCCAATTTAAAAGAAAAAAAAATGCGCAAACCGTTAAATTGTATATCAAACGTATGCATAATGAATGTTCCTAAAACTATATGATCCGGATATCAACCTGCCACTAAGGCAACTTCCATACAGAAAGCTCACCCATACCAATGGGGAAATCAAACCTGCCACTAAGGCAACTCCCACGAAGATGCATATGCCATGACATGATGATATAGTATCAAACATATATATTTCCACACAGCCCACTAAGAATCATGTCATATGCATTCAAAATTACTTTTCAAAATCATCTCTTATTCACATATCACTAAGAACACATACAACACATCCTTATCATGAGTATCACATAATCATATACAAATAATCATAAAAATTATGACTTTCACCACATACACATCAAAATAGAAACTTTATATCATATAGGCCATAAAAATTACACTTCCACATATATAACAAGAAAATTCAAACTCCAACTCATATACATAATAAAAGTTAAAACTTTATCACATATAAGGTAAATATTCAAACTTTATTTCATATTCATCGTAAAACTACAATTTTATCACACATAGCATAAAATTTCATACTTTACTCCATAGAAGTCATATATTACAATTCAATGTCAACAGAAATTGGGGTTTTATTATTTTAATCCATTAGTCTACATTTATTCATTTTAAAATAGAAGTAATTCACGATTATTTATTTCATGTCATCCAATCAATGGCCTAACTCTAATTTGTGTGGGGAAAAGTCCTTACCTTGGCCGCTTTTCTTTTTGTTTCTTATTAGTGAGTATACAGAAATTGTGGACTTAAGGAAATTTAAAGTGGAAATTGTTGGTTAGATAATGTTGGGCCTACATGAAAAATAAGAGGGATAAAATGTCACTTTTTTTTTTTAACCTTGATCATAAAAACCAAGCTACAAACACATAGCCCAAATTTATACTCATTCAAGTGGGTTGGGTCACACTAAGCCTCAAACCATTAGCCCAAATTCTTCTTGCACTAGGAAAACACATCTACATATAATATATCTCTACTTAAATATATATATATATATATATATATATATATATATATATATATTTATATATATATATATATATATAAATATATTATATTTAAACCTCCCCATTTAAATAATTCTTACTAATAACTTTATCAACTACAAAAATTGAACAAGGCAAATAATTATCACACATAATTTAATATTGAATAATATTGATAGCTTCTAATTATTTTTAAATAATAATTTAGAGGATGTTACATTGATGGTCAACCTTGTCCTTGCGACGATTATTGAGTCATGCTAGTTTGTGAGAGACTGCACTATAGTAAATCGTGCTAGTCTGTGAGAGACTGTACCTTAGTAAATAGTACTAGTTTGCAAGAGATTGTACGTTTATGATTTACACCCCCCGAGGATGATTTTGAATGTCTGGAATCATGTGCACTATCATATAAGAATTGCATTAGGATGCTTTGACACACGAGTCATGTTTGTTATATGATGATATATTTATATGCATGCTTGTTTATTACTTGATACAATGCCATGTTATGCTTTCGTGCTTTGTATTTTTGTATATATGTTATTTTAAGATTCGTGACCCTATACTATTATTGTGGACCAGGATTATTCCCTAGTTTCTTAGAGGTTTGAGTTGTGTGGGAATGCCAACAACGTCAAAGACATGGTTGAGTGATGATTTGGATTGGTGATCGAAAGCAGTGAGGCTTAATGCCACTAGTGGGTCCTCAGTACCTAGTCATCCTCAGTTATAGTTCAAGATCAACTTAGAGTTTTATTTATTTTCCCTTCCTTATTGCAATGTTGTTGTTGCAATTGAAATTATGTATCTGAAACAGTTGTGACGTTTTTTGGTCAATCTGAATTATTCGGTTGTAAGTAAGTCAGTTGTGTCGAAATCATTTTATACAATACAACAATGATTCTAATCTTCATTTTTGGAAAAGAATTTTCAATTAAATACTTTATTATGATTTAAATTGAATGACGATTATCAATATTTTATCCAGAAGTATTTAGTTGTTTTAAAAAATATACACTCCCGCTGTTAAAAATCGGAGTGTTACAATTATCAGTGGCAGACAATTACTTGCTTGTCATACTTATCAGAGATAGATGATCACTTGTTATGTCATATGCAGAGTGATCAAATGCTTGTTGTAGTCATTAAAGCCAAACTAATCATAGCATTTTTGTATTAACAAAATCACCAGAGGCGCGTTTCAGAGCGTGTCTTCATACTCAGATGTTCTTTTAACCTTTGATCAAACATCAAAGGATGCAATGTAAATTCATATAGAATAACCTGATATGCACACTTAAACTAAATATTAGTGCTTTAAATTGTTCAAACAAAATGATTTGTTATCATCAAAACAAGTAAGGGGCATAGTTCTTCAAACCAAGTTGATTCTAACAAGAGACACGACTTCCTTTGAAGTGCCTTCTAGTGTAGCAGGCAGAGTCTTCCTTGTCTAATTTCCATGTGCTTTCTAAAAATGCGGAACCCAATGATTGAGGATCTCTGCAGTGTGATGGAAAACACTACAGTTATGAGCAACCAATCGCATTCCATACTCCATGTTGTCGCTTAGCTAATTTCTTACAAAGGTTAAAACCTACTCCCACTGAGCTAAGACTTCGTGAGGGTCCAAACTACGAGCATTCATACTTCTTATTTTGTTAATTTTAGTCGTAAATGAAGATATGAATGAATCCAAGTTAGGAAAACTAGATGGTATGATTGGAATAAAGGGTGCAAGGTCATAGGGTATGGAATGGTCAGGTTTAGAGTTTTGTAAGGGTGGATTAGTAGCAGAGGAGTCACCTGAAGATGTTTTAGATACCAAATTATTGACAATCTGAGCTACTATTTCATATGCGATGTGGATTGGATTCACAACTAAGGGTGAGTGGAGTTGGTAGGAGTTGCGATTTGGATGTTTGTTTGAGTAGGTATTTGAAAAGGGTTATTTTTGGGAGTTGTGTGGAGGTTGTGGCTGGTTGAGATGAGTTTGGAAATTTAGTATTTAGAGTGTAGGGGTTTCATTTATAACAAAATAATTCTAAGTTTTCTTTGAAGGATTCTATAAAAGAGTCATCTGGTGTATGTCAGTTAGACTTAGAGGTAGATGATACA
Source organism: Cicer yamashitae (assembly GCA_037974755.1). Classification (NCBI taxonomy): domain Eukaryota; kingdom Viridiplantae; phylum Streptophyta; class Magnoliopsida; order Fabales; family Fabaceae; genus Cicer; species Cicer yamashitae. The sequence goes on from JBBPBQ010020323.1 coordinate 35,709,094, forward strand.
GTGATGGTGTTTGAGGCATCCTGGTTTGAAGATGCCAAGTTAGGGGAGGATTTAGTTATGGTTTTAGGTTCAGTGTAAGTAATAACATGGGGTTTGTTAGAGGATTCAGGTTGGGTTTGGTTAGAGGGTGCAAGGGTAGAGTATTCATTAAAATCACTTCTAAAATCAACAAAGGTAGATGTAGACTCACTAGTAGAAGTTACCTTTTGTCTTTTGCATGGAATAAGGCTAGCTTTTTCCTTATTGGCATCCTCTTCTTCCACCATAGTTCAAACCGCCTTTGCTTGCCATTTCCTCTTTTTATCATAATCATGTGAAGCTCTTGGCAGAGGGAAATAGATTGGAGGGATTTCTTGATTGTATTGGTACATCATGATGTACTCTTGGATGACCTCTTTATTGTCTTATTCAGATAGTGAAGCATAAGAGTCTCCAACATTAAAGGGAATGTCATGTGACCCACTAGTCTAACCAATGAGTTTCTTGATTTTATTATCTGGTTTTATGTTTTTCTTTGCAGTAATCATCCTCATCTTGAAGACATTGTTGATGTTGAATACAAGAGTAGTGGAGAAAACCATTAATTCATCCTTTATTGGCCCTCCAACTTCTCTTAATGACTTGATAAGAGGTTTCCTCTTCAGCATGGTTGTTATGACTCTGGAGCAGGGGATGGTTTTACTCTTGCTAGACCTAGAATTAATGACACATGATCTCATGTGTTCCAAAATTAGGTTAGAAAGATTGGACTTGATCATCTGTGAGATGTTCCACATTAATCCCTTGTAGTCCTTGCTGATATAGTCCACAGAACTACCTTTGGTCAGTACACACCCAATGAGAATTTTGAACAGAACTCGGTATCAAGGTTTTAGGTGAACGAGATTGGCGAAGTCGACTTGGAGTTCAATAAGAATGTCGAGTTGGTTGACATTGCATGCCATGGTAGGAGATGGAAGATTGGAACTTGAAGCCATTTGAATCAAGAAGAAATTTTTGAAAGAGCTTTGAAAAGGTTTCTAGGTTGCAAAAGTGTGGGAAATAATGTGAAGGTAGTGAGTAAATAACGAGTGTTTGTGTTAATTACAAGACTAACATGCACGCATATTAATTACAAGACTACGCGTGTCAAATTGCTAAGTGATTACACATATTTCAGGAAAAATGATTGAATAATGAATGAAATTTTTAATCAACTAGAGGCAGAAAAAAAAACAATTTATTATAACCATAACAAACGTGTTTAACCAAAACAAACTATTTTACCAGAGGCAAACCATACTTGCTTTTAGAGGGAAAACAAAGTTTGTTCTTGCAGAGGCAGATGCATACAAAGATTGAAATATCACTCCTTTAAGAATTGAATGTTTAAATATTTCTTTATAAAATTGAATCTATCTTCAGCAAGGGTTTTGTAAAAATATATGTCCACTGGTGATCAAAAACAAGTCTAAAATACCCTTCTGAACATAGTCCTTGATAAAGTGATGTTTGATTATATCTTTTGGCCTTGAATGTAAAATAGGTTTTTTGGTTTAAAAAATAGAAGAAGTATTATTACAAAAGATATGAATGTTACTCTCATTTATTTTGTCAACTTCTAGTTAATGTTTCATCCACAACAGTTGAGTGATGCAACTAACAGCCGAAATGTACTCTATTTCTGTTGAAGATAAAGCAATTTTTCCTTGTCTTTTGCTTGATCAGGAGATCAGATTCTCACCATGGAAAGTGCAACTTGCACTGGTGCTTTTTCTTTCTAGCTTTTCTCCAACATAGTTAGCATCACAAAAACCAATTAGTCTTTACTCGAGGAATTGCTTATAGAACAAACCAAGATTAGCGGTACCTTTCAAATATCTAAAGATCCTTTTAACAATAGATTGAAATTTTGCACACACACTAAAAAGTATAATAAGTTTAAATGCAGTTAGATAGAAGCGAGAACCAATCATTCATGTGTATGCCTTGTTATCTACCTTTTTACTTGATTCATCCTTATCAAGAGAACATGTAGGATGCATAGGTGTGAGCATGGGTTTGCATTCATCAATCTTAAACTTCTTAAGAAGTTCTTTTGTATATTTGGTTTGATGAGTGTATACACCTTCTGACCTTTGATAAATTTGAATTCCAAGAAAGAATTTAAGTTTTCCCATCATACTCATCTCAAACTCTTTCTACATTAACTAAGAAAATTCTTGACATAACTTAGCATTAGTATAACCAAAAATTATATCATCCACATATCCTTGAACAATGAGAAGTTCATTTTAGATGATTTTCTAAACAAAGTAGTGTCTACGTACTTGGCCTCTTACAAAATCATTTTCCAAAAGAAAATTGCTTAGTCTATCATACCAAGCTCTTAAAGTTTGTTTAAGACCATATAAAGATTTTTTCAATTTAAAGACATAGTTTGGAAATTCATTATCTTCATAGCCCAAAGGTTGTTTAACATACACTTCTTCATTTATATAACCATTAAGAAATGCATTTTTCACATCTATTTGACATAAAATAATATTATTAAAAGTCGTAAATGAAAGTAAAATTTTATTGCCTCTAACCTTGCCACACTAGCAAAAGTTTTAGTGCAATCAATACCTTCTTGCTGATGATATCTTTGAGCTACAAGTTTAGCTTTGTTTCTTACCACTTCACCTTTTTCATTTAACTTGTTTTTGAAAATCCACATGGTTCCAATAAATTTCTTTTCTTTGGGTCTGGGAACTAGTTCTCATACATCATTCCTCTTTCAAAATCATTTTTCAAAAGAAAATTGCTTAGTATATAATACCAAGCTCTTAAAGTTTGTTTAAGACCATATAAAGATTTTTTCAATTTAAAGACATAGTCTGGAAATTCATTATCTTCATAGCCCAAAGGTTGTTTAACATACACTTCTTCATGTATATAACCATTAAGAAATGCATTTTTCACATCTATTTGACATAAAATAATATTATTAAAAGTTGTAAAAGAAAGTAAAATTTTATTGCCTCTTACCTTGCCACACAGGCAAAAGTTTTAGTGCAATCAATACCTTCTTGCTGATTATATCTTTGAGCTACAAGTTTAGCTTTGTTTCTTACCACTTCACCTTTTTCATTTAACTTGTTTCTGAAAATCCACATGGTTCCAATAGATTTCTTTTCTTTAGGTCTGGGAACTGGCTCTCCTACATCATTCCTTTTGAACTATTTAGTTCTTCTTGCATAGCCATTATCCATCCATCATCTGATAAGGCTTCATCTATTGATGTAGATTCAATTTCAGACAAAAGTCCAAACATTGATGTTTCTTTGAAAGCAAACCTAGTCTTTAGATGATCATTCATATTTCCTATGATTAGAGTGTTTGTACGTGAATGATTTGTATTTAGATCCAAGTCTAGGTTTACACTGACCTTTACTAGTAGATGGTTCATCATTATTTGTTTCTCTAATGTCATGGTATCTCATGGTTCTTCAGAGGGAGACTTTACTGCTTCCTCTGATCTGTCTGATTCCTCTAAAATCTGTAAATATGAAAAATATTTATCTAGCTTTGACTTTTTATGGTCAAGCTTCTTGTCATCAAACCTGGCATGGATTGGTTCCTCAACAATCAGAGTCTCTTTATTGTATACTCTATAGAATTTAGACCTTTCAAAGTATCCCAAAAAGATGCAATTTTGAGATGGTGAATCAAACTTGTCATGGTTCTCTTTAGAATTTAGAATATAACATGTACAAGTAATTTGATGAAAATACAAAATGTTGGAATTTATTCATGTCCACAAATCATACGGAGTCTTATTAAGAATAGGTCTTAAATAGATTATATTATGAATATAAGATGCAATATTTACTACTTCTGCCCATAATTGTTTTGCAACATTTAGTTCATGAATCATGGTGCGTGCCATTTCTTGAAGAGATGTGTTTATTCATTCCACAACACCATTTTGTTGGGTGATCTAGGAGAAGAAAAATTATGTAAAATACCATTCTCTTCATTGAAGTTTTCAAAGGGTTTGTTTTCAAATTTACCACCATGATCACTACGAATTGTAGTGATGTAAAAAACCTTTTTCATTTTGCACTTGTTTGCAGAAAGTAGTGAAGACTTTATGTGAGTCATCCTTGCATTTAAGAAACATTACCCGAGTCCATCTAGAATAGTCATCAACAATAACAAGTCCATCCTTTTAACCTACATTCATTGTCTTATAGGACAAAATAAATCAATATGCTAAAGTACAAGTGGTCTAGACGTGGAAACAACATTCTTTAAAGCAAAGGATGATTTTGTTTGTTTGCCTTTCTAACATGCCTCACAAAGAACATCTAATTTATATTTCAAATTTGGCAATCCTCTAACTAGATTGAGTTTGATCAACTTTGAGATTAATCTCAAGTTGGCATGTCCCAATCTCTTGTGCTAGATTAGTTGTTCCTCATTCACTGACATGAGACACTTTAGTTCTTGTTTTTCTAAATCTAATAAATATTTTTTAAATGTTATTTTTCCATTTGTTTGACTAATTGCCTAACAGAACTTTTGACTGAAAACAACATCATAACTATTGTCACTTAATTGATGTATGCTCATTAGGTTATGCATTAGTTCTTTTAAAAGAAGAAATTTTTAATAGAGGTTATAAAGCCATTACCCACTGTTAGGGGTGTACATGGGTGTGGGTCGACCCGCCAACCCGATCACCCAACCCAACCCGATTTTTACCCATACCCGGTCACTTTCGGGTCCAACCCAACCTAACCCGTTGAAACCCGCTTATATTTGGTTCGGGTAATGGGATTAACAATTTGAATCCATCAACTCGTAGATCCAACCCGGTAACTAGTTATATTTTTTTTTAAATTTTGTTTGGCAGCCCAGCAGTCCAATAGGGTTTTATTACTCTTCTTCTTTAGATTTTCAGCTGCCCTCATCCACTTTCTGCGTCCACCTTCTTGCACACTTTTTGAAGTCGAGCCGCCTTCCACCTTCTTCTTTTGTTCTGCAAGTGCTCATAAGTGATTTTTATACGAATTAGTTATAATAAGATATTATTAATAATTGATTTTTATATGAATGCTGATGCAAGGTGTTTACGCGTCTAGCCTAAATACTTAATTTTTCCCGCAATTTAGCGTTTAATTTGTTTTGGCTTTGTAATCTCGTATATGCCTACTCATAAAATTCGTATCTAATTTTTGAATTGTCTCTTTCAAAAGAGCAATTTAATTTTTGAGTTAAATACTATTTATTTAAATGTTATATTTTGTTATAGTTTTACATGATAAAGGTATGAACGGAAAGCTTATACTTGAAGGAACTTGTTAAGTGCTTGTACTTGAAGTTGGCATTGCTTAGAATTGATGAATTTTTATATTTTATTGATTTACTGTTGTTGAATTTATTTATGTATTTGAAGATTGTTGGATTTATTTTTTTGTGTGAGAGGTTGATGACTTTTTTAAAGAATTGAATGATGTGATTGAAATTTTATAGTTTTTGAGACATTTAAGTATTAAATATATTTTTATTCAATATATTTTTCCGTAAAATAAAAAACAGGTTATTATTTATGTATAACCCGCCAACCCAACCCGTTCTTGATCGGCTCGGTTCAGCTCGGGTTAAATGAAGAAAATACGGGTTTAGAACTTAACCCAACCCAAAGATAATCGATCAGGTCGGGCATCGGGTTTTGTCAAAACCAGCCCAACCCAACCCACGTACACTTCTACCCACTGTACCAATGCCTCTGATCTTACCTTTCTTATATCCTCAAAATCCTACATATCCTCCTTCCTTGAGTGTCAGGTCTTGGAACATAGACTTTTCTCTTGTCATATGTTGTGAGCATCCATTATCCAGGTACCACGATTGGTGTTTCAACTGTGTTGCTAAGGATATCTACAATGTACATTATTTTTCTTTGGTTCTTTAAAACCAATACCCCTCTTACTGTTTTTTATAACGCCATAGATCATATATGCTTGTTTGCTTATGTCAACATCATTTGCAATAAACTCTTGAAAAAAATTTTCATACTTAACAGAGTTACAAACATTTTCCTCTAACGGTTTTGGAATATTATCTTTTAGAGTTTGATTTTTCGTTTTTATGGTTTCAAAATTTTTCTCAAGGTTCTTGTACTTATCTATTAAGATGGAGATAACTTTTTTGAGATTTTTGAGTTTTGAGGAAACATTGTGATTTTTGTTTAAAAATTCATTTAACATGATTATAAGTTCATTATGAGAAAGGTCAAACAATAACTCAATTTCCTAATCAAGAGATTCACTGTTAGAGTCATCCTAAATAGCCATCATACTTTTCTTATTTCCTCTGAATTTTTCTTCTAAGAGCTTCCCTTTTCAAGCTTAGGACATTTTGATTTGAAGTGCCCTGCCTCTTTGCATTCATAGAAGATGATCTATTTCTTCTCAGATTATTCTTTTCATTCATTATTGTTTTTGGGTTGCCTGAAGTCTTTTCTAGGAAAGGATTTCTTCCTATTATTTCACAAGCGTTGGATTTTCATTGAGATGAAGGATAATTCTTCATCATCTGAGTCTTCACTCTTTTCATCAAGTTCATTTTCTTCTGATTCTTATGTAGCTTGTAGAGTCTTGGGATTTGCTTTCTTTCCTTTGGACTTGAGAGCAAGAGAATTTGACTTCTTTGGTTCATCTTTGTAAGACCCTTAATTTTAATTTGTACTTTTTGTATTTTGATGTGTTTGGTGTTGAATTATAAGGCTTTTTAGCCAATTTTAATGGTATTTTGTGTGTTAAATGCCAATGATATTCTTATGAGACCCGTTTAAAATTATTTGGCGAGAAATAATTTAATTACGTTGCAGAAAATTTATTATCGGACTATTTTGTTAAAAATATCTATAGTTGCTAAAAATTTTACCTGTCAATTGAGTTGCAATGAGAATAGATATTTTTATAAAAATAGTTTGAGATGTGAGTGAAGCGATGTGTGTATAAATATTTAGATATTTGTTGATTTGGTTTAATTATAATATATATATATATAACATAAGTTAGTATAAGTAATAATATATATATATAGTTAGTACATAATATATATAGTATATAGACTATTTGGTAGCTTTATATATATATATATATATATATATGTCAGAGAAAGCAAAACCGGGGGGCATGTTTCTTTTCTCGCGTGTTTCAATTATTTTCTTCTTCGTTCAGTTTTCTCAAGTTTTTAAAAAACAAATTCAAAATCCATAAATACAAAACCTCCATTTTCACCTAGATCTAAGCTCTGTCTCGCGAAGTGGCAGAAGGGAAAGTTGCTCCTTGCCACGCTACGGTGCTAGTGAGCTAACTTTGGAAGCGGCGTTGCAAACGAAGTTTTTACCGGAATTAATCGCGGTGCCGTAATCGGTTGTTTAAGCTATCGTTAAGGTAAGGGCTCCTTCCAAATTTTTAGCTTGCATATAAAATTTTATATGTGTATTTATGGAGTTGGAATTTGGTGAAATTGATGTGTGATTTTGTAGAAATTGAATTTAATTGATTTATGTGTGTTTTGAGGAAATTAAATTTAAGGTGTTTATGGTTAAAAATTTAGAGATTTAAATTTGTGATTTATGGTAAAAAATTTAGAGATTTAAATTTGCGATTTATGGTTAAAAATTTAGAGATTTAAATTGATGATTTATGGTTGAAAATTTAGAGATTTAAATTGGTGAGTTATGGTTAAAAATTTAGAGATTTAAATTGGTGATTTATGGTTGAAAATTTTGGAGATTAAATTTGGTGGTTTATGTTTGGAAATGTGGAGGTTTGAATTAATGTTGAATATTTGGTTGTAAAAGTTTGGTGTGTGAAAAAGATATAATTTTGGGAATTCTGTTGTGGTTGGATAAATTTTAGTTGTGAATAAATTGTTACAAATATTTATGTTTATGTAGTTAGCTCCTTGAGTCTCGAAAAGGAATCGAGGCTGTTGGCACCGAGTTAGCGGTGGGGAGAACTCTGAGATATTAATGTTGTTGTGGTGATTCATGTTTGGTGTGATTGATGTGTTCATAATTAATATTATGATTTTTGAGATGTATTTTATGTGTAGATTGGAGGAAAATGAATTTAATGTGTTTATGGGTGAAATTGTGGAAGTTGAATTTAATGTGTTTGAGATATGGGTTGTGGTGATTCAAGTTTGGTGTGATTTATGTGTTCATAATTAATGTTATGAATTTTTGAGATGTGATTTATGTGTGGATTATGGTTGAAAATTTTGGAGATTAAATTTGGTGGTTTATGTTTGAAAATGTGGAGTTTTAAATTGGTGATTTATGGTTGAAAATTTTGGAGATTAAATTTGGTGATTTATGGTTGAAAATTTTGGAGATTAAATTTGGTGGTTTATGTTTGAAAATGTAGAGTTGTGAATACGGGTGATTCATGATTAAATTTGGTGTGAAATTTTGGAATTTGAATTGATTGAATTTGTTGTGTTTGAGATGTGGATGTGTGGTGAATGTGCGATTGATGTATCCATAATTGATGGCGTATGCGTTATGAATTTTATGGATGAATATATGTTTGAGTATGCTCTGTGAAAAGATTGAAAAATCATTAGTGTTAAATGAGTATTAAAAAAGGGGAATCTTTTAATAGCTGCATTTACTTAATGGTTGTGGTGAAAAGAGTCAGAGTATGCTCATGCATTTCATAGTACATGGTGACCGCAATGGGCCATAGTGATAGTGGTAACCGTGATGGGCCACGAGATGATGCCAAGTGAATAGTTGGTTCATCTTATCCTTGCGGGGATTTTCGTGTCGTGCTGATCTGTGAGAGATTGCACTCTTGTAAGTCGTACTGATCTGTGAGCAATTGCACGCATAGAAAATTAGTACTAGTCTGTGAGAGGCTGTACGATAGTAAACTGTGCTGATCCGTGAGAGATTGCACCTTGATAATCAGTTGTATTCGGCTACAAGCAGTGTGTAGTCGAATACAGATATTCAATTTTGCTACTGACTTGTGAAATAGCACTGTATTCGAATACAAGGATTTTATATTCGAATACGACAGTGCAGTTTTGTCCAAAAATTCATTTTTGCAACTTTGATTATGCATGTTTGGCATATGAAAATCCTTTCTAGATGTATGCTAAGTTGAAAGGTTATTTTGTGCATTTAAAATTTAAATGTTATGTGATGTTTGTTAATTTCGGTTCGTGACCTTTACAATTATTGTGGAAATCTGGGCTTTGCCCTCAGACGGGAATCAGGATCGTCCTACCAGTTAGTACTCTAGAGATGGGAACGGAGTTAGACTTACCTGACCACTGTTGTGTCAGAAGGATTTCTGCGGGGCGCGTGGAGATCACTTGAGTTATAGTTTTTTTTGTAGCATGATCAGATTAGATGGTTGTATAGGGGCTAGATGTCTATCTGTTGTGGTTGTATTTATTTCATTCTGGAAGACTGCACCTATACCATATATTGTCAGCTTGACTTTTATTTTGATGGGTCCTTGTACCACTTTTTTGATGTGACGTGGGGAAGTTAAAATTCTTGGGGCAGTGCTTTTGTACAGGTGTCTGCTGAGAATACCCCAGGGGTATGAGCTACGTTGGATAGGTCTCATAGCCCCGGTGTATTTTTCTGTTTTAAATATGTTGGATTTTCATTTCAAAACCGTTTCCGCTGTTTTGTAATTATTGTTGGCTTTTGTCGTTGTGATACGACTTAAATATTTTATCCAAAGGTATTTCTCTCTTTATTATGAATTTTCAATTTGTTTTAAAAAAAAAAATCGGGCTGTTACAATCTTAAACAAGTTCAATGTCAATGGAATAGTGAAAAACACAAGAAAGAGAGGTTTGAATTGTATTTTGTAAAGGTAAACACTTTTTTCTTTAAAGCAAATGCTTATTCAAAAGGAAGATGAAACAAAATAAAGTAAAGAGACAAAGAAGAGAAACACAAAACAAATTTATTCTAGTTCACCACCAACACGTTAGCTACGTCTAATCCCTTCACTCTAAAGGATTTAAACCACTAAATCAATTGATTTATGATAAGTCCACTGGTGATTTATCACAAGTCCATTGGGACACCTACTAGATAAAATTGATTGTATTTAAGTCTTCTCAACCTTCTAACTTAATTCAATAAACTGTTGAAGGCAACGACCACTACTTGGTTTGGTTACAAGAAAATACTTTTAGGTTTTCTGAAAGGCTCCCACAGGATAATATTACAATGATATGCACTGAGAATGTAAATGAGTTTTCAATAACTACATAATTTCTTAAGGTTGTAGTATGTATGTTTGCAGTTTGTGTACTTGTGTATATTCTTGTTATACTGTACTGATGATCACACATCTTTATATAAAAAACTTCCACAACAATTAGGGTTCTGATCATTGCAGTGATTTTTATAAATTCCGTACGTAAAATAGGGATCGTATCAATCTTTAAAAATCTTAAATCAGCATTCAATATTTATTCACTTTTGTCTTCGAAATGGATTAAGCGTATCTTGATAAAAACGACAAGAATGTCAGAAGATGATCCATCAAAGGATAAGTATAACTTTGATGAGTAGATGATGTTGAGTTGTTGACTTCTTCAAAGTTCTGGCTCAAATGATTGTCTTGTAGATCGTTGACTTTAAGCAAAGCGTTGACTATTCCCAGATTTTTTAGATGCAGAAGTATCTGAGTGAGCTTGCATTAACCAGATTCAACAAATGTGCGTTTACTAAAATAAGACAAATAAAAACATAGGCGCGTTGACCAGAATCAAACAAATAGTAACATAAGCACGTTGATCCGAATGAGATGAATAGAAACATATGCGTATTGAGAGCACATTGATCAGAATCAAACGAATAAAACATATATAAGAGTCACAAAGCATTGCCTTGATGATGATCTTTCTATGTGTAACAAAAGATCTGCTGCGGAGTCTTTAAAATCATAATTAGAGAGTCTTCACACTTAAACAAATTCATTAAAACATAAATTATTTTCACAATATACTTTTGTTATCATCAAAATAATTTAAAGTTATTATTGTTCAAACCAACTTAGTTCTAACACACGCTTTCCTAGATCTGCTCAAATAAACTGCTTTCGTATATCGAATAACAACTTAACATAAAATGTGTATGAGTTTCTTAAATAGGTTGTGAGAACCATTTGATAGTCATGTATGGAACTTAAAATGGGTTCTTTGAAAAATAACCATTGCAAATGCTAAAGACCAAAAAGTAAAGATACTTAAGCATTTATTTAACAATAAACATTTTTTAACACAAACAGTAATTCATCTAGAATCATTATAAAAAAAATACTACTTCTCTTCAAAATATAACCAAAAATTAATGAAACAAAATTAATATATATAGTTCAAATTAGTTAATAACTCATGTTCAAATTTTAAATAAATATATCAAAAAAATTATTTATTTTTACTTATATTGATATATGGAGAAAATAAATATATCTAGAATCATCCACCAGGCATAGAACAAACGAATTGGCAATATTTTTACTTCGTATAAGAAATAGGTATAACTTCATTCTCTGTTTGCGTTTCATCTGCCTACCATACGACACAGCGTTTCACGTTTCACAGGTGACAATCACACATCGACGCAACACCCACACTGTGACTGAAAAAAAAGACGAACAGCAATAATTGATTGAGAATTAACGATGTTCAAGAAGGCGGTGGAAGCAAAGTCTCAGCAGAGACTATCCGGTGCCGATAGGAAAAAACTAAAACGAACCGTTAAAGACAAATTCCCAAGAGCTTCTGATTCTGACCTAGACACCTTACTTCCTCCTAAGGTATCATCATCGTCATTTTCTATATTTATTTCCTATTCATATTATCAATATTCTAAATTTTTATATTCCAATACTTAAATAACCTAATTGCTCCTAATCATAATCTTGAAAAAATGAAAATGATTAAATGTAGTTCATGTGTCTCTGTTTAGTTGTGGAGACACACATTGACACGTAGACCTGGTAATAATTTAAGATTAAGGAAGTAGGAAGTGATTGAAGAGGACATGTGTCTATGTTGTGTTGTGGAGACACACGACATGACCCGTAGACACTGGTAATAATTTAAGATTAAGGAAGTTGGAAGTGATTGAAGGTACCAGGACACAACACTGACTGACTTGTAGACACTCTTAATAATTTAAGAAAATGAAAATAATTGAATGTAGCACATGTTTCTGTGTTGTGTTGGGGAGACACACGACGTAGACACTAATAATAATTTAAGATTAAGGAAGTAGGAAGTGATTGAAGGTACTGGGACACAACACTGTCACTGACTAATTGTTGGTGTGTCAAGTGTGAGTAAGAGTCCCGTATTGGATGTTGAGCACTATATCAGTAAGAGGACTTATATTCCCAATGATGGGTGAAGATGTGGTGTCCAATCCATTTATTTGGATGCTCATAGTCCAATGTGAGGATCTTCTTGACCCCTCATGACCCAACACTAATAGACATAGATAAGTTATAATTTAAGAAAATGAAAGTTGTTGAATATAATCACATTTCTCTTTGTAGACATTGAGATGTATCGAACACTGAACACACTTTCAATTTGAGGTCTCACTGTTTCATAGATCTTGAGTTTTCGTGTTTAATGCTGATCAACGAGCTTATATATATTAATATCAATTAACATAATACATTCAGATTAATGCTAACCAATGAGCTTATCTATATTAATAATTATTAACATTATACATTTAATACCAGGCAGAGATAACAGTGGCCAAGTTTCAGAACCGCGTTCATGTGTATGCTGTGGAGGGAGGCTTTCCTGTGTTTTTCGATATTGATGGCCGTGGTTCAGACATTTTCCCAACAGGTAGCTTTTGCTTTTGTATTTTTTGGAAATGAAAATGAATGGAATTCATTTATATGTAAATAATAATAAATAAATTAATAAAGATCCCGTGTGAGATTGCATTTAAAAATGGTAGGAAATAGGCATGTGAAATTTTGCCAGGTGTTTCTTACGGATGTTGGAGTAAGTTAACTTCAACTAGAGCTATTTGTGCATTTGGTTGCGACAGTGAGTTTGTTAATTTATAGTGGCCATAATTTGTTGTAACTGATGTAGGAGTTAGTTAACTCCAACTAGAGTTAATTGTACAATCGGTTATGATAGTTATAGAGTTTATTATTTGGTAGTTACCATAGTTTGTTGTATATATTGTAGATGGGAGATGTAAACTTCATTTTAACCGATTCATTCTTTTTGCTCAAAGTAATGAATTTCAATATGAGAATTCAATTATTTATCTCTCTTGCCAGTTGCCACACAGTTAACATAGTAGTTAAAATGAGGTTTACATCTATCTATCATCTATACATACAAAAAATTATGGCTTCTAGAAAGTAACGAACTCTCTAACTATCATAACTGAATGCACAACTACCTCTTCATGGAGTTAACTAACTGTTACATTTATTAGTGTTATTACTATTAGGGGAACGTTTTTCCGCATAATAGATAGATTGATTCACAAGCACTAAATACATCAATTCAAATGGTTTTGTTGCAGTTTATGCTCTCTGGATGGTCCCTGAGCTGCTGCCGGCTTTCATACTCAAGGGCGGTGAGGTTTCTCGGTATGTCATAGGTGGAGCTGACTTGATGTTCCCTGGTATACATGTGCCTCCAGAAGGTCTTCCATCATTTGTGGCCGGGGAAACATGGGCGGTAAAAGTACCTGAAAATCCTGCTCCCATTGCGGTACTAATTTATTACATTTATTGTATGCTGTAGATCGATGTTTGAGAGTTGGAAGTATCTGTTAAATTTGCATTTGTTCTTGTCAAGGTTGGGAGTACCATGATGAGCAGCGCTGAAGCATTGAAAGCTGGATTGCGTGGAAAAGTGCTAAGAATAACTCATTATTATCGCGATTTGCTTTGGCAAGTATTACTAGGGCCTTATTGTTCCATGAACAGTGCTGTCATATGTCAACCACGGCAGATTTCGGTGGTGGATTTTTTTACAATGGCGAGCTGTGGCGTTTTATGACGGATATGGCAGCTTAAAATGACTGATTTTGCCATCTGCAATCGATAACACTGTTCCATTAGTTAGCTATAACAAATCTTTCAGAAAATCGAGTTATTTATTTATTTTTACTGGTTGGATGGATTTGTAGGGAATCAGTTGAGGGCCGATTTGTGCCTAATGAAGGTTTTTTGGAAGATGTTGTGTTTGGGCATCCTTCTTTATTATCATCACCTCATGATTCTGATTTGACCGAGGCTGCTTGTGAGACATCAAATGACCGACAAAACAACACGAACAATGATGAAGCGGAGGGATCTCTAGATGTAAATGAGTTACCAGCTGACTCAAGCCATGCATTGACCACACGCAACAATGATGAAAATACGGCAGATCAAATAACTGCTGGCGTGGGTGATTTGAAGTTACCTGGTAGTGATTCCCCTAATGACTCAAATGACCAACATACTTTATCAACTTCAGATATAGATTTGCTGTTAGATAAGTGCCTTTTGCAAGCTCTGCATACAACACTGAAGGACAAAGACCTTCCCATGCCAGGAAGCACTCTATGGTACGGCTAAATTTTCTCTTTGGGATATTGGCTGACCAAGTTGAACTATTGTGAACGGATTAGCCAAAAATCCCGCAAACCAGTATTTCAGTTGACAATTAGACTTGGTTTATTTTAAAAAATAACTTGGTTTATTTTAAAAAATAACTTGGTTCAGTAACATAATTCACCAAAATATAACACTGTGCAGCACGCTTTTAATTGGATGAGATCATGGGAGCTATGGTAGTGATTTTTCAAGTTGTTGATGCTTATACTGGCCAACAGTTTGGGCATTTTTTTATAAATAAAAAACAATAATTTTGGATACTAGTGCTGCAGAATTAAACATTAAAATAAATTGTTGTTTGAAAAGAGTTTAGGTAAGTGCTGAAAGTATTTGTATATTAAGAAAAGTAGAAGACTATTAGCATTGATTATAATTGAGGGTTTCACTAATAAGTGTTTTACTTCACTTGTTAAGGAATTTAAAAATATAAGTATTTAATGGAAAGTACAGACACATGAGACAAATTCAAAGCTTTTTGAATTCTTAAGAAGTGTCATATGATAGGCGTACTTGTTTAGCCTTTGTTTTTAATATAAAAGATTATGTAATCGGAAGTTATTGTCATTTGATGATATAAGTAAGGAATACTTGCTGATTAGTACATTAGGTGACTACTAATGTGCATAAATGTATTTTTCATTTTTTCCCATGTAAATTCATTTCAGATTCCATCGTACATATGCTTTTAGTTAGTGAGTGCTGAACGAAAAGTTCAAATTTACATCCACTAATTATCTAATAATTATTTGTGTTTGGGCATTGTAGGTCAAACCATGTATTGCCATGTAGGCCTTCAGGAATGACTTTAGACATCAAGAAGTCATCCTACAAGAAGTTATCTAAGTGGTTACAAGCAAAAGCATCCTCTGGCTTGGTATGTCATCTACTGCTTTGTTTCCTAGGAAAAGTTAAATCGTTAATTGAAGCTTGCAGATATTGACTAGAGAATTTCTGATTGTTTTTTTAAGCAAATATTAGAATGCAAAAGCATCACATGGAAGAGATAGCATTCCAACTAGGTTGGCATTTCACCACTACCATTATCATTTGTAGCACCCCAATAAATATTTTATTAACATTAAAATGAAAAATACAAGGAGTTTGGGAGGTCGAGAACAAAACTCAAGAAAACAATTGTATGAATGATGAGCAAATGTCTTGTTAAAAACCATACCAGGAAAGCTCAATGGGGAAAACCATGAAAAAGAGGGCAGTACGGTGAAGAACAAAGAAATAATGGGGGATATAAACCAAACCATAGAAACAATTAGCAAAATCTAATACTAGGCAGACCATTCCTGTATCTGAAAAAATCCTCCCGGATGCAATTTGGAAGAACTTCCGACCAGGTAAAATCATTTGATTGATAGTCGAAATTAACCAATCTATCTGCACAAGAGTTGTCCTCTCTAAATGTGTGAGAATCTCGGAAACGGAAATTTCTTATCCAAGCAAGAGAACTTTTGATTGTTGATGAACTAAAAAATCTATAATGTGCTAAGACAGGTCTCTGCCACCTTGTAGTCTTTGTGAAATGGATCTTTCTTGTTCTGCCAGATCCACTGTTTTGCAATATTGTTTTTTCATCTTGATCTACTCATTCTGATTTCTAAATTGTTGTCTTATGTTTCTCCTAGTCTCTGAATTTCGTTTGATTTGTCTCATTTTCTTTGTATGCTTAACAACTGATGTTTATCTGTTAGGATGAACTAAACTGTAGCATATTCAGTTACTTCATAACTTCTATAGCATGTTAGATACATAAACCAAACAGATATGGCTAAACTTAAAGCTGCTATAGTAATTTTTATTGAAGAACTGGAAGGGAGATAGGAGCTTGGATTATAGTATGAAGATAGGAGCTTGAAAGAATTCAAGAAATAACTTCCTTATCATGTTAGATATGTAAGCCAAGCCATTATGGTGAAAGTAATAATTCTGGCAGCATTTTACTTTTGTAGTATTGTTTCATGATGAATTGAATAGATATAGGTGTTTGGATAAAAGTACTCCATTAGTTTAGAGTGAAAAAGTGTCGATTGGATGTTTTTATAACAAAGCGAAATATCTGAATTCGTAGCAATGAAAAAATAAATTGAATAGGAACTGGTGATTCAATTCTAATTTTTCTCAGCTTTTGTGATTGATGATGGGATTATAGCTGAAATCAACTGAAGAAATTACTCTCTCAATTTGGGATGTTTATTTCTCATATTTTCTTAAGTATACTAAGAGTTGATGAGATCTTGAAAATTTGAGACTATTTGTCGGATTTTTAAAGTTTATCGATGTAGTGCTGTGGTTGACTCACATTTGTTAGGAGGATAGTGATAGAGCAGAGATAAGATAGCATTAGATGAAGAGAATTATTGTATTAATTGATATGAAAACATAAAATGATTCCAGAGCTAATACTCCTCAGTTAGAGAAAACAATCCTCTCACTGTCCAAACTCTAAGGTGTAACTGAAAAATGAAAAAACCATCCAACTACCTCCCCACACACTCCTATTTATTAGTGGAATATTAACTCACTATGCCAGCTAGGCAATCACACTTTTCCTGCATTCCCTTTCTTATTCTTTCTCACATATACTCGCTGTTGCTTAGGCCTCACCTCATCTCTGTTAACTAAGAGATCCCCCTCATCACTCGTGGGGTCCAACCCATTCCTCTCATCACCCCCACCTACAACAGTAGCCTTGTCCTCAAGGCGCAAATCAGGGAATTGACTCTTCAGCAACAGTTTCTCTTCCCAGGTAGCATCTCCAACATCCATGCCCCATCCTTCTTTGTCAACTCGGTCAAGGGTTTAGCAATATTCCCATAGTTAGCTATGAATTTTCTATAGTAACCCGTTAATCCCAAAAAACCTCTCACCCCCTTGACGTTCTTAGGGACTGGCCATTGTAACACACTGCTAACCTTGGCAGGATCCACAGCAATCCCTGCTTTGGAATGACATGGCCCAAGTATTCAACTTGGTGTTTACCAAAAGCACACTTCTTTCCGTTAACCACAAACTGATGTTTCAAAATGTTTAGAACCATCTCCAAGTGCTGCAAATGAGCAGTCCAACTAGTGCTGTACACTAGTATGTCGTAAAAAAAAAACAATACAAACTTCCTTAAAAAAGGCTTTAAAATATCATTCATCACTGATTGAAAGGTTGCAGGGGCATTGGTAAGGTCAAATGGCATCACCATAAACTCATAGTGACCCTCATGAGTACGAAATGCAGTTTTATGAATATCCTCTTCTTTCATACGAATTTGATGATAACCAGATTTAAGTTCAATCTTAGAGAAATAACCCGAGCCATGTAACTCATCTAACAATTCATCTACCACAGGGATAGGGTACTTATCTTGAATTGTAACCTTGTTAAGTGCACGGTAATCTACACACATCTGCCAAGATTGATCCTTCTTCTTGACCAAAATAACGGGACTAGAGAAAGCACTAGTGTTGTTTCTAATCACCCCCTGCTGCATAAGGCTCTGAATCTGGTTTTCAATTTCATCCTTGTGTAGATGAGGATATTTGTAAGGCCTCACACTTACCGGACCAGCACCCTGCAAAAGTTCAATGGAATGACTAGTGTTTCTTATAGGAGGAAGACCCTGTATTTCTTTAAATACAATAGCAAACTGATCTAACAACCTTTGCAAATCCTTAGTCTGTTGATTTGAGACACGAGGCACTTGTGAACCTACCACCTCCATCAAGGTAGGCCATTCGCAGCCTGTTATCAGCCCGAAAGAAGTGATGATGCTTTGGAAAGTAGCCATCTTCTCATCTAAGGCTTGGCCAAGGAGTTTCACCATACTGCTCTTATGGTTGAACACCATAGACATTTCTTTCCAATCCATGGTCACCTCCCCAAAGTTTCCAGCCAAACAACTCCCAAAATCAGATCCACACCCCCTAACTCCAACACATAAGCATCAAAACAAATTTGCACCATTCCCCCACGTCCATCTAAATTCCCTTACACCTACCCATAGTTAGGACACAATGACCATCTCCTAACTTGACACCCAAGGGAGTAGAAGGTACCATAGGCAATCCCAGAGCTTCAACCACCTTAGGAGATATGAAATTATGCGTGGCTCCACTGTCAATAAGAACCAAAATAGGTGCACCTTGCAAACAGCCCTCTACTTTCATTGTGCGAACCTGGTTTGGAGTGGTGGATACACCAAAAACTCCCATCCCTTTACATTTTAACTCTTCTTGTGCAATCTCTTCTTCCGACTCAGCCTCCAGCACCACAATCTCTCCTTCATCGTTGACCACTTCATCGTCCCCCAAGATAATCAATCGTAACTGCTTCGTTGCGCATTGATGGAGGGGATCACATCATTCATTGCAACGAAAACAGAGTCCTTTCGCGCGACGCTCATTAATCTCTGCACTTGGTAAATGGCGAACGGCACGTGAGTGACGGCGTGAAACGTCACCAGAGTTTGGACGTGAAGGTGGAGTAGAATTGGGAGGGTGTGTTGACCCAGTCTGAGATCCAAGACCCAACCCGGTACGCATTTTACCCACATTGTTGCTAATCTGGTTAGGGTTTGCAGATCTGTTCCCTTCCCCTTCGCGATTGGCCCATTAGGTTTTTGAAATCGGGCCCAAGAACCTTGACCCGGTTTGCAGCGAGATCCAATTCCCTGCCCCGAAACAGCAGCAAATTCACTCTCAACATCACGAGCCAATTGCATTGCTAAGTAAGGATTACTAGGCCTGAAGGTACGCACACGAGAACGAATGTCATGACGTAAACCACCAATGAAATAACCAAGAAACTGTTGTTCTGGTAAACGGCCACACTGTGAAGAATACAATTCGAATTCAGCAATGTAATCCTCCACGGAACCAGATTGTTTTAATTCCTTCAATTCTTTGAACGGATTCTCCAAATGACCACCACCAAAACGAACTATCAACGCCTCCGTCAAACTCTCCCAAGACAGATCCTCCGTAGAATCATGCCATAAATTGAACCAATGAATTGTAGGACCTTCCATACTAAGCTTCGTCAATTGAATCCTCACGTCTGCAGAAATGCGTTGTACGTCGAAATACGTTTCTGCTCGAGCGGTCCAAGCAACTGGATCATCACTAGTAAACGCAGGCAATTCCACCTTCTTTGCAGCTAAACGGAATTCATCTAACGGTGAGGGGACCGCTGTAATATTGTCTTGAGACGTGTCACGCAGCGCCAAAGCTCTCTGAATTTCAGAACCAATGAAGTCACGTAACGACTCAATGCTGGCCTCCACACGTCCCAAACGCTCCTCCACTCTAGTGATCCTTGGGTCCATTCTGGTTTGCATGAACGTAGCAGGTGGGACCAATTTATAGAGCAGAGGTAAGATAGAATTAGATGAAGAGAATTATTGTATTAATTGATATGAAAACGTAAAATGATTCCAGAGCTAATGCTCCTCAATTAGAGAAAACAATCCTCTCACTGCCGAACCTCTAAGGTGTAATTGAAAAATGAAAAAACCATCCAACTACCTCCCCACACACTCCTATTTATTAGTGGAATATTAATTCACTATGCCAGCTAGGCAATCACACTTTTCCTGCATTCCCTTTCTTATTCTTTCTCACATATACTCGCCATTGCTTAGGCCTCACCTCATCTCTGTTAACTAAGAGATTCCCCTCATTACTCGTGGGGCCTAACTCATTCCTATCAGATAGGATGGGAAATATTGAAAAATGCCCGCTCAAAATTAAATGTAATATAATAGAACACATGGCATAAGGGGAGTGGGTGGGAATTGATTCCGGAATAAGAGGGATAGGCGTTTAAGATGGGGGTGTAACAGAGTTGGAGAGGTATGTAAAGAATTAACAATTGGTTTGTGTGGTTTTGGGTTCAGTGGAAAAGTTGGCTCTCTCTTATAATTGGCTTTATCTTTTATTGTTTTGTTTTTGTTCATCGTCTTCCAAGGAGAACAGCTCCATCCATTGCCATTTTTCCTTTTTAGCAATTCTGTTAAATACATTAACAGAGGCTATCTCCTCTGGTTGTAAAGAGTTGTTTCTTCCAATTCAATCTAGTTCTCCATTTTTATTTGGGTCCTATCTAATAGATGAACAGAATTAAAAATAGAAAGTGCTGAAGTGAAGAGAGGGAATGTGTGACTTTATTGAATAAGAAAACAGAATTACACAGTAAAATAATCCTTTATTGACACAGAGCACAATGCTCCTTCAGAGTGCAAAATGCTCTCTGTCTACAACATACAAATTATAATCATGATCCCCCCTTTTTTACACATATTACACAATATAATTATTCCACCCAAACTTCTAGGCAGTTAGGTAACTGCCATATAATTATTCCACAGACTCAAACTTACTAGGCAGTTAGGTAACTGCTATATAACTATTCCACAGACCCATTAAATCTTCTCTTATAAACTTTCCACACATGTGGCTTACTAATAGTCCCTGTAGCAGTTACTGCATCAGTAACTGCTCCCCTATCAATTCCACCCTCTTCTTATTTGCATGAGCTTTCATTTGGTTTTGTGCCCTCTACAATTGATATTTTAGTTGTTTGATGGCTTTAACTCTATCCTGCAAGTCTCTTTGCACTGCTTCCACCTTAATTTCCCCAGGCAGGAACAGATTCAAAACAGGCGGAGGTCGCCCATAAACACACTCAAATGGCGTGGTACCGGTAGACACATGGAAATTGGTATTATACCAATATTCAGCCCAAGGAAGCCACTGCATCCATTGCTTAGGCTGGTCCGCTGTTAAACAGCGGATAAATGTTTCCAAACATCGGTTAATCACCTTCGTTTGACCATCAATTTGAGGATGGTATGCGGTGCTCATTCGCAATTGAGTGCCTTGCAATTTGAACAATTCCTTCCAAAATGAACTCACAAAAATTGGGTCTCGGTCACTGAGAATGGAAGCTGGAATGCCATGCAAACGTACCACCTCCCTTGTGAAAATCTCAGCTAACAACCTTGCTGTATATGGATGCTCGAGGGGGATGAAGTGGCTATATTTCGAGAGTCTATCCACAACAGCTAGGATAGACTTATAACCCTTAGACTTAGGGAGTCCATTGATAAAATCCATTGATATCTCCTCCCAAATCTGATCCAGAATGTTAAGAGGTTGCAGCAATCCTCCCGGGGCAGCAGCCATGTATTTTTGGCGTTGGCAAACATCACAAGCTCTGACATACTCCTACACAGTTTTAATCATACCAAACCAAAACAAATTGGCAGTCAATCTTCTATAAGTTCTGTACACACCAGAATGTCAGAAGCTCTGACATACTCCTGCACAGTTTTAATCATACCAAACCAAAACAAATTGGCAGCCAATCTTCTATAAGTTCTGTACACACCAGAATGCCCCCCTTGAGGAGTTTCATGAAATTCTTCTAACGTTTTAAGAATGCTCTCGAATTTCTCAGATATTACCAACCTTCCCTTATAAAACAATACCTCTTTTATATAAGAGAACCCCTTCTTTACCTCCTGACCCGATTTCAAAGCTGTTATGATCTTGGACAGCTTGGAATCTTGATGTACCTCCTCTACCAATTGCTTGCTTCCTAACCAACTCGGTTGATGAATCATAGCGATCAATTATGGTCCTCCATGAACTCGAGAGAGAGCATCAACACCCTTGTTTTCTAGCCCTGGCTTGTAGATGATGTCAAATTGATACCCCAATAACTTGGCTACCCAATTTTGTTGGTCAGGAATGGTTATTCGTTGTTGAAGCAACTCTTTGAGACTCTTGTTGTCGGTGTAGACTGTAAACTTCCTCCCTAAGAGGTACGGTCGCCAATGCTGGATGGCAAGTGCTACTGCCATCAACTCTTTCTCATAGGTGGATTTGGCAAGGCTCCTCTCTCCCAAAGCTTTACTGAAGAATGCTATAGGTTTGCCCTGTTGAATCAAAATGGCCCCGATCCCCATACCTGATGCATCACACTCTATGAAAAACTCTTGTGAGAAATTAGGGAGTGCCAAAACTGGTGCAGTAGTGAGTTTAACCTTGAGCTTCTCAAAAGCCTTGTGTGCCTCATTGCCCCAATTGAACCCCTCTTTTTTTGTCAATTCAGTAAGAGGTTTAGCAATCTTGCCATAGTCTCTTATGGACTTCCTATAATAACCCGTGAAACTAAGAAATCCCCTCACCCCCTTAACATTCTTTGGAACTGGCCACTCTTGCACACATTGAACTTTATTGGGATCCACAGCCACACCCTCCTTAGAAATTATATGGCCTAGGTAATCAATTTTTGCTTGAGCAAATGAACATTTTTTACAGTTAGCCACTAATTTATGTTGCTGCAGCACCGTCAAAACCTCTCTCAAATGCTTCATATGGGACTCCCAATTTGAACTATAGATCAAAATGTCATCAAAGAACACTAACACAAATCTTCTCATCATTGGTTTGAAAGTATCATTCATTAAAGATTGAAATGTGGAAGGTGCATTCATCAAACCAAAAGGCATTACCATGAATTCGTAGTGGCCCTCATGAGTTCTGAATGCAGTCTTGTGGATGTCTTCCTCCTTCACCCGTACTTGATGATATCCGGATTTAAGGTCGAGCTTGGTGAAATATTTGGCACCGTGTAGTTTATCCAAGAGTTCCTCAATAACTGGAATAGGGTGTCTTTCTTCTACACCAAAATTACCGGGCTAGAATATGCGCTCTGACTAGGTCTGATTACCCCGAACTCCAACAATCCTTGCACTTGCTTCTCGATCTCATCTTTGTGATGATGTGGGTAACGGTAAGGTCGTACGTTCACAGGTCCTTTTCCTTCCTCTATGCAAATAGCGTGATCGTTTCCCTTTCTAGGAGGTTGCCCCTTGGGTTCACTAAAAACTACAGCGTAGCATTCCAAAAGCTCTTGCAATTCCCTACTCAATTCGTCTTTTAGTTGCTCTCCTAACTCTTTATCCTTATCATCAGGCAGCAAAAACATCTCTTTGGATAGTAGTAACCCATCCACTAATTGTTTACACTTTCCCAACAAACTTTGCAAGGCCATGGGTTGCTCGGCAACACCTCCTCCTTCTCCGAATTGGACCCATTGTCATTTCAATTTAAATTCCATCACTCTCTCCTTCCAATCCACCCACATTCTCCCTATTGTTTCCAACCAATCCATCCCCAACACTAAGTCCACCCCTTCTAAATCAAACAAAACAGCTTCAATGGTGAATTTGGTAATCCCAACCTCAACTTCAATATTCGGACATTTTCCCTGTGTGGTAGTTTGAAATCCATCACCTAGTTTGATACTCATTGTTTTAGTTCGCTTGATGGGCCAACCAAGTGCTGTCACCAATTTCCCAGCAATGAAATTGTGAGTAGCACCACTATCAACCAAGAGTAAAATGGGTACTCCATTGATTTTAGCCTTTAATTTCATGGTCCTGGGTCGCTTTTTTTCAACCTCAGTGATATTGCTCAAAGACATGCTGCTATACTCCTCTTCATTTTCGACTTCATCTTCCTTCTCATCCTCCATGACCTTGGCCTCACAATCTCCTTCATCAGGTTCATCTATCACCATTACTTTAAAATGACGGTCCAGGCATTGGTGTTGGGGGTGATAATTTCCCCCAAACTTGTAGCATAGCCCTTTCCTCCTTCTTTCCATCAACTCATGATACGGCAAGTGTCTAACCCCTCTGTCCCGAGGCATATCACACCTGGAATCACCCCTGTTATCATTTTTTGGCCCAAACACATTTCCATTTTCCTTGTTAGACTTCCCATAACCCCACTCTAAACGAGACCCACTAACATACTGTGGGTTCACCCGATTGAAAACTCCTCCGGATCCACTCCTTTGGTTGGCACTACGCAACCCGACCCAATTCGGTTTCTTCTCCGAAAATTCCATCTCAACAGCCCGTGCCACGTTCATCAATCTTGAGCGCGAGATTGGCCCCATCGCTATCATACTCCTCACTCGCCCCTTTATTCCTTCCCGAAGACCATGTAAGAAGTAACCCAAATATTGTGAATCGGGTATTTGGCCACTTGCTCCACTAGCCTCTTGAAATCCTTGATATATTCTTCTACATTTCCCTCTTGCTTAATCGAAGAGAGTTGTTCGAACAAATTTCCTTCTCCAATCCCTCCATAACGTTCAAGTAAAGCATTCTTAAACTTCTCCCAAGTCAGATCCGCTTCTTCCTCCGTCAACGCTTTGAAAAAATGAATCGTTGACCCCTTCATGCATAATTGGGCCAAACTCACCTTCAGTTCCAGGCTTGTATTAAGAACCCTGAAGTAAATCTCTGCGCGCGCTATCCACCCTGCAGGATCTTCACCATCAAAAGAGGGGAGTCCCACCTTCTTCACAGATTGATGAAATTCATCAAGGGTTTCGCCTTGAATTTGTTGGTCGTGCCTCTTCGAAGTTTCTGAATATCCACTCTTCTCCGCAAGACTTTGGGATATGAGCGACACAAGTTTTTCCTGATTCTGAGCGGCTTGAAGTCGCATCTCCGCCAAAGTCTGTTTGAGCGATGCAACTTCTGTCTCCAACTCATTCACCTTTGTTTCCATCTTCTTTGGTGGCATCAGCTCAATTCGCTGGTATTTGATCTCTTTCTCTCGCTCTCCAATTAAACAATCCGGCAGGTCGGACCATTAAATCTTCTCTTATAAACTTTCCACACATGTAGCTTACTAACAGTCCCTGTAGCAGTTACTGCATCAGTAACTGCTCCCCTATCACTATCATGCTGTAAATGAAGGATAAAAATAGGTTTTATAATACATCTCTGTTTTTGTGCAAGTTGTGAGAAAAATTTATTGACCTTTTTAATTTCTTTTTTATCATCTGTCTACTTCTAGTAAAGCTTCTTGCATTGAACTTATGTTCATTGTCATTTCTGGGTTCTTTCTTAATGTAGATTTGCATTTTGAACAGATATCAGTGAAAGAAGATAAGCATAAAAAAGAAGTCGTGTTATTTTCAGTTAACCAAAAACATGCTGATTATTCATCCTTTAAGCCTGAAAAAAGGCCAGTGGAGAAAACCGACCAGTCCAGTGTACTCTCTGTCGATGAAATTCGTTCGTCCAAAACTCTGGAAGTGGCTGAAATCTACAAGCCAAGTGTACATGTCAATCCCATTTTTTCATCTGTAGGAGCTGAAGCAGGGAAACTTTTTACTGCTTCTGAAGCCTCTGATATAGTCTTCACATACGTTGAAAAAGAAAATCTTGTGAAACCAACCAATAAATCCATGGTGGTTCTAGATGCAATATTATGTGATGCACTGTTCAAGGGGGCTATTAAAAAAGGAACTACATATCCTACAGAAATTCACAAGAAAGATTTAGGAGCCACATTTGTGAGCCGAATGCAACCTCACCATGTTGTGACTAGAGGGAGTGAATGTGTAGTTCGTAAAGGTGCACTTAAAACAATGCAGATATTGACAGAACGGCGGCAAGGCAACAAGAAGGTAACCAAACTCTCTGGTATGGAATCATTTCTTATAGATGCTGAAGCATTAGCATCAGAACTGCAGAAGAAATTTGCTTGCAGTACTACTGTTGCAGAACTACCAGGTATTTCTTAGCCATATTAAAATTGTAAGTTTTATATCGGTTTGTGCTTGTTATGATATTTCTTCTGATTTTTACATGTGTCATGTTAACATAAAAAAAAATGTGGGATTTTTTATCAGATATTTCCTGTCGGATGCTGCTTTCCTTTGTTTAAATTTGATCGCATGTTGTCGTGTCTGATTTCATATGCATTAATCACACTAGTTAAGTTGCAGTTGCATGTCATTTGATTTCTCAGTTTTAGTACTTAAGAGTGTGACGGATTGTACATGGAGAGAGGCTACTGCAGCTTGCAGGTGCATTTTGATAAATATTTATCAATTTCCTTATAAGTGTTACTGAACAAAACCAAGGATTATGCTTTACATGCATGTTAAAGTCAAGAGTTTGTTCGGTATGAGAAGAAAAAATTTGTTTTAATTTCCTGTTTTTACTTTTAATTAATTTTTTTGAGGAATGTTTTTACTTTTAATTATAAAGTTGTTACCTTGTTTTTTTAGTGAATTTTTTACCACTCCTTCATTGAATCTCGGATAATAGTGAAATTTTTTATGTTTCTATTTTTTTGTTTTGTTCCTTCATTGAAAGGTAATCAATTCAAGGCTAGATACCGCTCCTAGTCGAGATTCGAACTCGGGTTCATCATGTTGTGAGAGTCTAACTCACTCCGCTAGACTCAATCCCCATTGGTTATTTCTATTTTAACTTAAAACAATTATAACATGTACATATTTTTATTTTAAATTGTAAGCATAAAGTTGACAGCAAAAATTATAAACTACTAAGTTACAAATTCATAAGCTACTTGAAAAATAGCTTATCAAAAAATACTATAAGTTAGTGATAAAAAAATATAAGACCATGATGAAATAACTATTATCAAATAGGTCTTTTTATTATCATTTGAACTTATAAGCTATAAACTGTCTTACGTGTTTTTCCAAACATAACCTATATATAAAATTTAATTATATAATTTTCTTATTCACAATTTATTTATTTAATAAAAAAATAACATTTCAACAAAACAAAATTACTGTAAAGATCACATGAAAATACATATGCATACACATCATGTATTATTATTATTATCATTCACTTTAAAATTTGAATGATCTTACTAGTAAATGAGGAGGTGACGAGACTATAGCAGTTGTTAAGTAGGACTGTAGGAGTATCAAACCAACTTTCAGCATTTTTTATTTTGTTAAAATGTTTTGCTTTATTTACTATTTTGTCATTAATGAAAATTGAGTTTTCCGTATCTTTTCAATTTTAGATAAAAAATGCTAAAACTTAAAACCAAAACATCTTTCAGCTCTTTCTGTTTTTTAGTTTTCAAAATCAATAAATAGACAACAATTTTCAAAAACACTTTTCTAAAATTGATTTACCAAACAATTTCTTTCAATTTTAAATTTTAAAAACTGAAAGAGTTTTTCAGAAGGAAATCAACAACATTAACATAACATTGTGAGTAAGGATGAAGTTAACCAACAATATTGCTTATTTAATTGAATATTTTAGTTTGCATATGATATATTGTCTCAAATATTTGTTTGCAGGTAAGAAAGGGCATCAGGTTCTGGTTCAAGGTGGAGTTATTGATGACCTTGGAAAGCATTTGATTGAACAATATGGAGTTCCAAAGAGATTTATTGAAGTTCTTGATAAAACCAAGAAATGAGCTATACATAAATGTGGTTGTTTGTAGTAGTAGTTGGTAGCATTGCTGGGAATGCTTGCTTGGATTCAGGAAATGTAATACATTTTTGCTCTTTTTCGTACATCGGTACTATTTATTAGGTTGAAGTGAATACAGAGAAGAGTAAACTCAGAATAGGAATTGAAGTGAATACATTTTTGCTCTTTTTGCTCTTAATGGGAAACACGGCCGTCGAGATAAATCAGCTTGATCAGTTGAGGCTTTATCGCTCTTTTTCCGTATTTGATATTGTGAAATCAATTTTTCTTAAAAGTATTTATTTTCTTTTCACCATTCAATCGATCTTAGTTAAATGGATGGATTCTTTAGATAAACAATTTAATTAAGTGTAGATAAATAATTTAATTAAGTGTAGATAAATAATTTAATTAAGTGTAAATAAATAGATGCAAGTGCTTATATATATTATCTATATTTAGGAACTCTTTATATCTAAAAATTGTTTTATAAATTATTTTAAAGAGCTTATCGAAATTAAAAATTGTATATCATGTCATAAAATATTTTTTATAAGTTCATTTAAATACATGGTTAAATGCTGATGTCATCAAATAAGCTACAAATAATTGTCATAAGTAAATTTAATCTGTGTTTTTTGTTAAAAAAAATTAAAGTGGAAAGTGTCTTAGTTTAAAGTGTAACCTTTAATTGAACTAGGAGATCGAAACTACATCTTATTGAATTCAATACATGTATTTTGTCCACTATAGAAAACATTTGAGTTATTATGGCCTATGTTCTCATAAACACAAGGATTGGATTGTGTATACTAAATTGTGTTAGAATTAGATCACTATCTGTAAAGCAGAAGTAACAAGTCATTTTTGAAATGATAGTAATTAAATAAGTTTTCAGCAAAAACAATTAACTCATGTGAGAAAATGAAGATGAACATCGTATTGTTAAAGATGAACATCATATTTTTTGTTTGAACTTAAAACTTTACAATTGTGTCTGAGTTTCTTTATCATTTTATTTAGACAAAAAAAAATTATTTAAATTTAATTTTTAGAATTGCTCATTTAAAAAAAGTAGTCAAATTGCATATGAAAATTTCAAATAGAAGTTGACTCAAACATTAATTACACTATATTAAAGAGTTTAAAGTTGTGAAGATACCCTACAATAAATATCTTAAGCCATATTTTATAGATATATTTATAAAAATATAGGAATCTTCCCTACAAAAAATAAGAAATTTTTAACAAAAAATGAATTAAATATGAATTTTTAAGCTCTAAAAGCTTAAAAATTTCATATTTAATTCACCACTTATTAAAAAAATTTAAATTTTTGTGTAAGAGACTATTATAATGTTCTAAACGTTCGTGTAAAAAATTATTCAAAAATTCACATGAATTAATTTAAAAGCACGGACAAAATTGTTGATGAAACCTTTTTGAGGAACAATTGCTTAAAGAAAATTTTTAGTGGAACTAATACCAAAATATGGTATATTTATAAGGATGAAAACTTATTTAACTCATTTTTTTTTTATAAATTGTCTGTTTTTATTTTATTTTAAATTTTAACTGGTCAGTCCATAGCTCATTGAGCTGGCTCTACCCGTCCTATTTCTAATACGGACCAAATGGACTATTGAAAAAAGTGATTTTGGTAATATTTTTTTGTACTTGTGAGTAAACATTGGAGTAGATGAACAATTATCACCTTTATTTTTTGACGTCTTTTTAAGTACCCGGGTATTAATATATGGTCAAAAAGTCCAACTCATTTTCAACTATAATCATAGACAGAGATACAACCGAATAAAAATATGTGTATGAGACTTTTAAGGATGATACGGTGAAAAACATATCGTATATAGTAAGACTCCACACATTGGTCAACCAATTATCTAAAAGAAAGAAAAATCATTTGAGAAAACATTTGCAACCCATTTTCATGTCTTTCATATAATAATAGAATAAAGTTGAATGTTATAACATAATTGCCATCAATGAAAACTAATAGTTTTTCGTGTGTTTTCTAATTGAAATTTTAGAAAGAAAAAGAGTAAAACAGAAAAGGAAAACATGTTTTAGCTGTTTTGCTTTTTCCTTTTAAATACAACCAAATTGAAAACTATTCCTAAAATCAATTTTTCAAAACATTATTAACAAACAAGTGTTTGAATATTTTAATTTTTAAATAGAAAACTATGTTTTTAAAAACTGAATCAAATAATATATTATATAATATTCATCCAACTCCAAAGGTCAGAAAACCTGTAATTTAGACAATTTTTTTTTTTATTTAGCCGAGCTTATGTCCTTGTTTTTTATTTTCGTTTTCTTTTTAATAGACTTTTAGTTTGAAAAAAATTTTAAACTAAATTTCTTTTTTCCTCTTAGAAATGAAGTGATACGAGTAAGGTAAAACATTACGGAACCGCAGACGGAAACCTAACACATCAGCTATAAATACACCTTCCCTCCAAATATCCGTGTTACGTAAACATTTGAAAACGAGAGACGAATCACTAATACTGCGATTTTGAAGATGGAAGAGTATTTGCAGTACATGAAGATTCTACGCTCTCACATGAACGGTACCTTCCAAAATAACCAATCCAATCCCTTTGCATCACTAACACCTTTATATCAATCAATCTGAATTCGAAATCTAAAACTGAATCCAGATGCGGAGGATCAAGCCGCAAAGATTTCTGCAGAAGAACAAATGCAATTGACGATTATTCGCACTTTGGAAAACGACATCGATTCAGGTTTCGCGTTGCATTTTAGTGCTTATTTTATCGATCCAAACAACGTATATATTCTAAGAATCGAAACAATCAAAATTTGCTAAATATATTCTATGAACTGTGAACATTTGTATTCGTAGATTTGGAATCTCATACATCAAAATTTCTCACTAGCATATGCAGCGGTTTAGTTTTCCTTCAAACTCGCGTTGCGTTTTAATGTCATTTTCATCGATCTAAACAATGTTTATAGTCTAAGAAGTGAAACAATCAAAATTTGTTAAATAAATGGAGCATAATATATAAAGTTCTTATTATTTTTATGAGCAGCGAAATCCGAAATTGCTCTAGTAGTTGAAGATACCGATAAAATGAATAAGGCGAAAGTTGAGATATGCTCAAAGATATTGGAAAAACAGAAAAAGATTGCCTCGTTGGAGTCTGATACATCCAGACTTACGCAGGTAAAACAGATTGTTTATATAACTCAAAATTGCGGTTGCAGTTGCAATTATTACGATGCCAATTTTGATATTGTGGTAAAATGCTTGCAAATATGGCGCTAATGCATCTCTACAATTACGGTTCTGATACCGTTGCAGAGACTTCTAAAATCATTTTTGTTGTGGTTGTAATTGCTGTTCAGAAACACATTTTGGAACTATTGTGTCCTTTCTTCTTGTGAAAATTATTTCCATTTGCAATGTGTCCCAACACAATGTTAAACTGAAGCGATGATGAATTCAATTTTTATAACCAAACTTGCTTGTTTTTTTCTTTGGTGTCATCAATGGTCCCATTCTAGTGGAATGCATGATATTAATATACTGTACTCAGTTATTGTTTCTGCATTTTGTTAAACAGTTATAAATGAGAGCTTATATCACAAACACTTGGATTTAGTTAGTTATTTGTGCATTGACATGCATGTTGAATAACTATTTACATTCTTAATGTAAAATTAGAATATGAGGTGGATGTGAAGAAAAAAGAGGACCTAACTGTTTCCATTGGGACTAGCTTGTGAGCATATTATAAGCTAATTTTAGAATTTCAACTATTTACACAAATGTTTATATTATGAGATAAGTTCAAATAAACTAGCATGTAAAGTCGTGAGCTATTATACTACATAAATTAACTTGGAATACAAAACTAATACGTAGAAGCTAGAAATTTATAACTAACAATAAATTTTAAACAATTAATTAATTGTTGCGTCTTTGATTCCAAGTGAAGTGTTAAGTCTGGAGTCAATTTGGTGAGTATGAAAACTTCATTCTTTATGTGGCTTTAGGATTGATCATGAAGAACTTGTTTCTTGTTTTGACATGCGCCTTTGTAATGATGAACTAAAAAGAAAAGAAAAGCTAGGAGAGAAACAAATATGTGATGCCTTGTTCTGTGTTCCTGACGTTGTTCATGACTGTCTCTTCCGATAGACTATGGAGCTTATTCAGCAAGAGAAAGTTGGATTATCTGCCAAACTATTAGAGAAGAGGTAAATGAGGATACTGAGAGAGTGATCTTATACATTTCAATATTTGATGCTTATCCATCTTTCTTTCTTTTTTTGAAATGGATGCTTATCCATCTAAATTGCTCTTCTCTTTCAGAGCCTACTATATGAAGGTTGCAGAGGACATGAATGCCAAATTCCAAAAGAATCAGGTTTGCTTTTATTGTTTGATATTAATGGGACATAGTTTGTTACCTGTGGAACGGCAGGCTCAATGCATGAAATAATATCTTTGGGCAACTGAAATCAAATGTTGACATGAAAGGGGTGATTGACTGATTGTGTTAGGGAACTAATACCATTTGTACTACATGGCCAGCAAGGATCATTAAGACCCTTAATATTTTCAATTGTTCTTTCACTGAGTTCGTTGCTACTAATAGAAATCTGTGGCAGGAATGGATCAGAACTAAGAACATTAGCAGGGAATTGGAGCATGAGTTTGTATGTTTTTTCCTTATTTATATGAATATTTTTAGATCGATGTATAGCACTCTGGATTTGAATCCTCTGATCATGTGGGTATTTACATGAGGAGTTTATGTGGAAGATCTTGGATCCCAGACCTTAAAAATATGCAAATGGATTTTGAATGGCAAGATATTCCACATAAGGCCATCATGTAAAGTCCACACATGAGAGGATCCAAATACAATTGTATCTCATAAATTATTGACTGAAAGATAAAGAAAAAGTAAACTTCCTTCATTTGTCAGGTCTTACATACCTGTTTTACTGACAAGTCTCTTCTAGTCACTTTTATGTTGAATTTATGCAGGTCAAGGATAAAGTTGATGAGCAAAGAAGTGAAGCTGAAGGCATGGCTAAACACTGAATTGAAAGTCCATTTCTTTGTTTATTAATATTATTTTTTGTTTGTGCTGAATTTTGATTTTCATTTTAAGAAGGGGCAAATCATTGGGTTGTACTTACAAGCATTTTATATTTCAAAGCTGTTATATGAAACTCTTACCACTGACTTAACACTTTATGAATTGTGAAATTAAATTGATTCCGAACATTCTTATCATATACTTAAGTTGCAGGGAGGGCTGGTGGTGATGGTAACCGTGTCATAGATAACCTGGTATATTACCTCTTTCACTAGTGTGTGCTGCACGGAGTTAGAATCTGGTAATTTATCTTTGTCTGACAGGGGAGTGATGCAAGGAAGAACTTAATCTCTGACTTGGATTCAGCTAAAGCAAAGCTTGATGAGATTCTTATTCTGAAATCCAAGATTCTTATGGACATCAACAAGGCACGTAACTGCATCCTTTTTAAGACTATCAGTTATTCATTACTCAAGTTTTCGGTTGTTCATTTTCTTAGTTTTGGCTATTTGTACCATTTTTTATATCATATGGTTAATCATTTGAACTTTGTTCCTTATTCCCTTTCTTCTCTTTACTTTTTCCTTTTTCCTTTTACACTTTTGTCATTTCATCCATAGTTTCTATAATGCATGCTGGAGTGTGTGCATGGTGCATCCTATTTACCGTGATCAAGGTTGAACCCTGCATTCAAAATGAAAAAAGAATATTTTGAGCATCTAAAATAATTGTCTTCAATATTCTAAAGTTTAATCTACTGAATTTTTAAGCATGTAATGTTCAAATTGCATTGATAGATGGACACATTTTCCTAATGCTCTTTCATTTCTTACAACAATGAACAAGAGAACCAAACGGAGCAGGGTCTTCAACTTAACGTTTTGTTTCCTCCATTTTTTTGCTGCCTCCTAGTTTAGAATTGTGGTTCATTTAATTTAAATAGTGTTTTATTATAATCGTGGATAAGTTCTTGTTCTTCACAAATGAGCTGTCCTTATTACTTTTGAAGGTTGGCAATTTTATAATTGCAATTGCCAAATTTTAAGCTTTTACATTAGATGCGTACATTTTTCCATTTATTAAAGTTTCTATTGGTGGTATTGAAAATCAATCGTTTGCATTCAAAGGAATCCAAAGATTGGCTCAAAAAAATAACTATGAGGTGGAAAGTCTATTGTGCAACTGTTACCAAATATGTGACTTCAGCCATATATTAGGATTTGGACAACATCAGAATGAGAACTTTGAATGTGATTTATATGATGAAGATATGATTGTATGATCTTTATACTTTCTTTGCTTCTTATTATTATTTCTTTTTCATTTTAGATTAAACTTGCTATTGAGGATGTCAAGGTCAAAGAAAATGAGTTTAAGGTTGGTTATTCTGCAGGAATTTTAGAAATGTGTGATTATCATAACCTTCCCTTAAGATGGAAGAGTGGGAGACATTTTCATTATACACACAAGCACACACACACATATACATATAGAGATGAAAAAAAACACATGCATATTACACACGTGCACACTAGCAGAGATTTCAGAGATTTTTCTGTATACTGATTTGCCCTATCTTGGACTTGTAAGCTTCTTTCTTTTCTCTTCTTAATTGGAAACAATCAATAATTTTGTGGCTTTTAAAAAGTGATATTGCAGAAGAACTTATTTAATTATTTGTTCTAATGAATGATCTAGCCAGAGCTAAAAGCAGCTGACATAAGTGCTCTTGAAGAGGAATATAATGCTCTTTTGTCAGACAAAGCTGGAGAAACTGAATACTTGCAGTCTATAGAGAAACAAGTAGAGAAACTCAAGGTAAACGAACGGGAAAGTTATACAAGGTACTCAAGTAATTATCTACAAAATTGTTATAACGTGTATTGAGATGCAGACATGAAACAGAAATAATCAAGTGGCAATTTTTAATTAACATTTTCTGTCTTAAGTAAAACTTAAACACGGGTTTTAATTTTCTCTTGAAAATTTTCCCCTGCATTTATATATACCTCTGATTTTGTAGGAAATCTGTCATGTGATAAAATGTGCTTGTGGTGAGGAATACACAGTTGAATTGAATACACAGTAGCAGTGTTCGAGAACATGAAAACTACTGGAGGCTGTTAGTTCAGTTGTTCATGCTGACCTTGATTAAGATAATATTGTATGCCCGTTCATAATTGATACATTTTGTAATGAATGGATGGATCCTTGGATTCTGATTGTATTTTCTTCCATTCAATACACAGATTTAAACTGATTCCTAGGCCAACAATATACAGGGATCCACGGCAATTCTATCAAAACAAAAGCTGTCCTTACAAAATGAATGAATGAATACAAACCATGCCTTGGTTACCACTCCAACTCTCGTGCTGAAGACAAATGAACTGTGTAGAATACAAGTCATGCCATAAGGAAGTAATTCTCGCTATCAAGTCTCATGATGAGTTAGCGTGGACTCATTTTACCAATGGTGAGCTTTCCTCTCAAAGATGATAGAAATAACTCACAAGAGAAGTAAGCATGAGAGCTTGATGGATAATAAATAAAACTCATAAGGTTCATATTGAATAAAATAAAGATTGTGTAAAATGAATACATCATACTATATTTATAGAGCTTATGAATGATTAACTACTAACTACTTTGTAACAATCCTTAACTAACTTACAAAGGAGTTACAACTAATTTATCTAACCAAATACATATAACTAAAATCAACTATATTTCTTACACGCTCCCACAAATTCAAGGTTAGAGGATTCTTAACTTGAGTTTGGATTACAATTATTAGACCCAAACATGAAAAAAAAAAAAAATGATCAAACCCAAGGAGAGGAAAAAAATAGAAAAAAAAAAACTAACAAAGTGCAAACACAACTAGTGTTGTAACAACAAGAACAAATGTACGCCTGTCCACCAAACCATCCTTCAAGGATACCTGGATGGTGAATTCCACTTGAAGTAGTTCTAGAAATCATAATTAGAACACCAATGTTATTGGTTACAACAAATTGCACATATCTCCACCAATGCTTTTCCATTTTTCCCAAAGGTATCATCCATAAAACTTGCATTCGAAGAAAGATTCCCTACCTCAGAAAAATTGATCCACAATTCAATTGACTTCACTATTTATAATGCTCTTAGAATTATGGCAATAAAGCCAGGCACCATCCCCAACTTTTTAACACAAGCAGGCGAACCCATGATCCCAACACCAAAAATTGTGGTGGACAAATTGAAAACAACACCAGAAAGTGAAGCTCCGTTAAATTCAAGAAAAATTAGCATTTGTCTCTTGAACCTTAGGCTTCGTGAAAAAAAAAATGTCGTCATTAATTTTAAGAATCGTGCTAGCGCCGAAAATGATGTCATTTATTCATGTAATGGCTTCTTCCAACACGAAGACAAAGTTTGATTTGCCAACTTGTCATTCCTTTATTATTGACGAAGATTGTTCCTCTATGATCAAATAAAGATTCATGTCTAAAATGTGAATGTTCAAAACAATTCTATTCAACATTCAAAACCAAGACAAGATTTCAAAATAGAAAAATCTTATAACAATTTTTCTTTCACTGATTACTAAAATAGATTTTCCACCAAACTCCAAAACAAAATAGAAAATCAAGAACAAAATAGGTGCAGAAGTTAAAGAGTTAGAGTTAGAAATATTCACACAACGATTTATACATACTTTGTTCTCGCTCGTATAGTACATCATGTCCCCATTCAAATGAATTAGAGTTTTCTTCCTTTATTATTATTGCGAATGTTTATGAAATCCTTTGACGGAAGTTACAAACACTTGTATGCACCCTCAAATAGTTGTTTATCACTTCACTACTCGATTGAGACCCAACTTGATCAAGAAAGAGTTCTTAATCTATGATATGATCTTGAATGGTTGAATATGAAAAATGAGTGAAATTATTCTTGTGTTTAAAAATGACGGGAAAACCTTTTATATGATGCATGAAAGAGGTAACCAAATGAAAAATGAATTCTAAGAAAAATAACCACTTTGTAACTGCCATAACAACCTTACAATTGTGAAATTTTAAGTCTGCAGCCTAGGTCAATCGATTCATAAGACTGGTGAGTTGACTCACACTAATTGAAAAAAATTCAGATTTGAAGTCTGAAGCTATGTGAGTAGATTCACACTACTATGAGTCGACTCAAATAACTCTCTACCTTGCTGACGAGTTGATTCACACTCTTTGTGAGTCAATTCACAAGTCCGAAACTTCAAGAACTCAGTTCTTGAAGTTCATGAGTCAATTCATAAGTGTGTAATTCGATTTACAAAGTAAAAAACACTTAGAATAAAATGATTTGAAATGAGTATCAAAGGTTACCAATACAATATGATCTTGCTTCAAATTGAACGCATGCTAAAACACATGTAAATAAGCTTATGCATGATAAATTTGTTTTATGCAAAAGTTAGAGAAGGAGAATCAACAAAGCACACACTCAAAGCACTATCTAGGCTAATGAAGTGACATCACTCAAATCACAAGTCTAAAACAAAAACTACCTAGTAGTCACCTTACAATTACAATCTCCCCTTTTTGATGATGACAACTATTGCAAAATTTGTTGATTGGCTTTGTTGATGAAAAAAATGTGTGCAAGCTCCCCCTAAATTTGTGTCGTTAGTGTAACAGTGCGAACAACCTTTAAGAAATCTTTGATCCTTTAGAAAATTTTGCAAATGGCTCTTTCTCTCCTTTTGACATTATCAAAAGGAAAAATGCAACCACAAAATTAGTAGTATCGAATAGTTCTTGTGCAACACAAATAGCCAAAAGCTGAAATCATTCTACCAAACAATGCCAAAAATGAATCACAAACGCATAAAGCAAAGAGAGGCAAGAGATGGAATCATATCATCAAAGCATACACTAGCTAAGAATTGATACAAAATCAACTTCAAAACACTAACATAAAGCAATATAATTCAAGTTACATAAAAGTAAACCAAGGTTTTATAACAAACATGATATGGTATTAAAGGAAGATAGATACAACAAAAAGTTACATGTCCGGAAACAAATATATTAAAATAACATCTAGAACATATACTCAAGGCCAAAATACATATGAGATAAAGACTGATTTATTACCAAAGTAGATGTTCCATGAGCTTTGACTCCTGAAATAGTTAGTCAAGATAATAAATATGCAAGATGCATCTCCTACTCAATGCACAACACATTCAAAATTCCCAACTCCTTTCTAGTATTCAAAATGTTTGGTAAAAATATCAAGAAGTTGGTTTGAAGTGTCTACATGCTCAAAAATGCAATCTCCCTTTTCTACATGATCTCTTAAAAATTGATGCCTTATATCTATATGCTTAGTTCCAGAATGCATAATCGGATTATTAGTAAGATTTATAGCACTAGTGCTATCACATTTAACTAGAATGTGAT
This sequence comes from Cicer yamashitae, assembly GCA_037974755.1. Classification (NCBI taxonomy): domain Eukaryota; kingdom Viridiplantae; phylum Streptophyta; class Magnoliopsida; order Fabales; family Fabaceae; genus Cicer; species Cicer yamashitae. Next base: position 35,747,603 of record JBBPBQ010020323.1, read on the forward strand.
CCAATTTCATGCCATAGTCAAGTATTTGTTGTTTTAACCATAAAATTTGAGCACAACAGTTAGTTGCATCCGCATATTTGGCTTCATCCATTGATAGAGCAACATTAACTTGCTTTTTACTATTCCATGAAATAAGATTATTTCCAAATAAAGGACAAATCTCACTTGTATATTTCCTACCCAACCTGCAAAGTCGAAATCAGTATATCCTATTAAGGCTCTTACTGAAGTGGAATGAATAGTCACAAGAAAGGATGTTGAATTGTGACCCTTTTTAAATTTAGTTTATGCATTATAATTGATACTTTACTCAATATTAACCTTGGTAATCAAAAGTTGATTAGTAAGCTCTTAAATGACCAAAACATTTTGGACAGTTTATATGAAATTAAGAGGTTGTAAATAAAAACAATGATAGTAAAGTGTATTTGTGCAAGCAAGTAATTAAAGATAAGGGATAGAAAGATCACACACAAGAAGTATACTAGTTCACCCAACTCAGGCTTGTCCTGTCCTCGTAACCATGAGATTTTCACTATGTGCTTTAAAACCATAACGTTCTCCTTCGCACATTTTCTCTTGATCACACCTTGATCAATTTGAAGGTGCAAACATGAGAAGGAGGTTGAATTGTATTTGTCTAAGTTGGATTCTTTTTAATTTTTCAAAAGCTAGTTCGGGTTTAGTTATTTTAACTAAAACAGAGGCGGTAGCAATCAGACTTAAGTAGCTACATCCAGTCCCTTCACTTAGAAGGATTTAACCACTAATTCGAATCCTTGAATTACACAACACCTGATCCTACAAGTCAGTCTTCTCAAAACAACCTGACACCTACATAATTTTTGAGGCAAACAAACACCTTGACCTTACAAGTCAAGTCTTCTCAACACAACCTTAAAACCATATATTTCTTGAATAACACTAAAGTCACTATCGGGCTGGGTTACACAAGTTTGGAACGAATTGTGTTTTGCTTCTACTAAGCAGATTGCTACAATTGATTTCTCACATTAGAACACTTAGAATTATTGTTCACAAGAAGATATGATCAAAATATTGTTCACAAGAAGATAAGGCCAGAATATTGTTCACAAGAAAATATGATCAAAATATTGATCACAAGAAGATATGGTCAAAATATTCTTCACAAGAAGATATGCTCAGAATTTGTTCACAAGAAGATATGCTAAGAATTTGATCACAAAAAGATATGCTCATAATTTGTTCACAAAAAGATACACTCAGAATTATTCACAAAAAGATACACTTAGAATTATTCACAAGAAGAAACACTCAAAATTATTAACAAGAAGATACACTTGTAATTTATTCACAAGAAGATACATTAAGAATTTGTTCACAAGAAAGATATGATCCATATTTTACAAGGACAAAAGTGAAACCCTTATTTATTCTATAAATAGATACTCAAGGCTGAAGAAGAAATCACGAAATCAAAAACTCAGAAATCCATACAATTCAGAAAAACTTGAGAGCTCAAATTTCCTAAGTATTCAAAGTTCAACGGTTTAAGTTCTAGAAAAGCACTTGCTCAAAGAAATATTTTCTAAGTGTTTATTGTGAGAAATCAATTGTAACAATCTACTTAGTAGAACCAAAAGACAATATGTTCCAAACTTGTCTAACCCATCCCGATAGTGGCTTTAGTGTTCCTCAAGCAATCTATAGTTTTCAGGTTGTGTTGAGAAGACTTAACTTGTGGGGTCAAGGTGTAGTTGCCTTCAACAATCTAAGGTTTTCAAGTTTTGTGGAGAAAACTTGACTTGTAGGGTCAAGGTGTTTGTTTGCCTCAAAAAGTATGTAGGTGTTAGGTTGTTTTGAGAAGACTGGCTTGTAGGATTAGGTGTTGTGTAATTAAATGATTTGAATTAGTGGTTAAATCCTTCTAAGTGATGAGATTGGATGTAGCTTTCAAGTTGGTGGTGAACCAAGATAAATCTGCTTGTCTCACTTTACTTTTGCACTCTTTACTTTACTGTTGCCTCTAATTACTTAAGCGTGATTGCTACTACCTGTGTTTTAGTTAAAATCACCAAATCCCAACCAGTTCTTGAATAAATAAATAAAAAGAACCTAACTTAGACAAACACAATTCAACCCCGTTCTCGTGTTTGCACCTTCACTTTAGACAATCTTTAGACCTAATTCAGACCTATTTATTAGAGGCAGTCTTTAGAGCCAAACATTAAGGTAGTGTTCCTAACTTTCAGAGGCACGTTGCTTTTAGAGGCATATGTTTAGTGGAAGACGCTTATGCTTTTGTGTTCCTATGATCTTAACCTTGGTCACTTCCTCTAGTGACTTCCTCTGGTAGCTTCCCCTAGTCGCTTCATTTGGTATTCCTCTGATTTTCTTTTTTTAATTGCTGCACACTTAATGAAGTCATTAGTCAAAACAAAGTTTTTTCATAAAATACATTTTCTAACATCAAAATCATAAGAGGAAAAACAACTTGGTTCCAACAATCTCCCTATTTCGATGATGACAAAACTATAATTTTTTACAACAATTTATTGGCTTTTATTACTTGACTCCTGCTGACTTAGGCTCCCCCTAAGTCTAAGTTGTTTTATAGCTCTTTTCTCCCCTCATGCATAGGCTTTCTCTCCCCATATAAACAGATCAAAAAAGAAATTGTTCTCAAATAATTTTCTCCCCCTTTTGTCATCAGACAAAAAGACTTGAAAGTTTTTTTTCATGCCTTTTCTTTTTTAGAAAATAGACAAAACAAAAAATACATACTAATATGAATCTAAAATAATCTAGGCATAGCATCGCAATAATCAGATATAAAGGTAAGGTTCAGATTTGTCTTAATGAATTCAAATTTGTCTTCAACTAATGGTTTGGTGAATATGTCAGCCCATTGGTGTTCAGTGTCTATAAATTGGATATTTAGTACTCCTTTATGAACAAATTCCCTAATAAAGTGATGTTTAATTTCTGTGTTTAGCCTTAGAATGCAGGATTGGGTTCTTTGTTAGGCAAATAGCAAAAGTATTATCATAGAATATGGAAATGCTACTCTCAACGATTTTGTAATCTTTAAGTTGCTATTTCATCCATAGTAGTTGAGAGTTGCAATCAGCTCCTGAAATGTAGTCAACCTTTGTTGTTGACATTGCAATTGTGCTTTGTCTCTTACTTGACCAGGAGATTATGTTTTCACCAAGAAATCTACTTTCCACTAGTGCTTTTTCTTTAAAGTTTGTCTTCAGCATAGTCAGCATCACAATAGCCACTTAATATGTACTTAGTAGACTTCTTATAGAACAAGCCAATGTTGGAAGTACCTTTTAGGTATCTAAGAATCCTCTTAACATCAGTTAAGTGAGATTCCCTTGGATCAACCTGAAATCTTGCACACACGCACACACTAAATGAAATATCATGTCTGGAAGTAGTAAGATACAAAAGTGATCCAATTATTACTTTGTATTTTTTTGGGTCAACCTTCTGGTCAAATTCATCTTTTTTCCAATGAGCAAGTAGGGTGCATTGGTGTAGCTATAGGTTTCCAATCATTCATCTTAAACTTCTTGAAAAGCTCTTTTGTATACTTGGTTCGATGAATGTATATGCCCTTCTGACTTTGCTGAATTTGTATTCTTAAGAAGGACTTCAGTTCTCCCACCATACTCATTTGAAATTCAAGCTACATCAACATAGAAAATTCTTGACAAAGAGTGCCATTAGTAGATTCAAAAATAATGTTATAAATATAAATTTAAATAATAAGAATGCCATCTCCTATTGATTTTCTAAACAGGGTGGTGTCTACTTGTCCTCTTTCATAATTGTTTTTAAGCAAGAAATTACTTAATTTATCATACCATGCCCTAGGTGCTTGTTTTAGACCATACAATAACTTCCTAAGTTTAAACACAAAGTCTGAAAATTCAGAGCTTTCAAAACTTGGGGGTTTCTTAACATATACTTCTTCACTTATATACCCATTTAGGAAGGCATTTTAACTTTCATTTGAAATAATATAATGTTATTATAAGCAGCAAAGAAGAGTAGGATACAAATTGTCTCTAACCTGACCACTGGAGCAAATGTCTCAGTATAATCAATATCTTCTTGTTGACTGTAACCTTATGCAACCAGTTTGACCTTGTTTCTAACAACTTCACCCTTCTAATTTAACTTGTTTATGAAAACCCCTTTGGTTCCAATAATGTTTTTATTTGGTTTGGGTACTAGATCGCAAACATCATTCCTTTTAAATTCATTCAAATCTTCTTGCATTTCGAGGATCCATCCATCATCTGCCAGTGCTTCATCAACAGAGGTAAGTTCAATTGATGATAGTAGACCAAACAAGGTTGTGTCCTTCAGTGATGATCTAGTCTTCAAAGGATCATTGTAATTTCCAATAATCAGAGTTTCAGGATGGGATGACTTGTACTTCCATCCAGTTTTGATTTCTGAGTTATTTTGACTGCTTCTGACTTGGTCAAATTCATCTTTTGATGTTATGTAATCTTCCTCTAATTTACTTGCATCCTCTTATTGTTTGGGTTCTTCTGGTTTGTCTGCATATGCTTCCTCTAGTTCCAATAAACCTGCAATATCCTCAACTTGCTTTGACTTTTTAAGGTCAAGCTAATTGTCATCAAATTTAACATGTATTGATTCCTCCACATTTGAGTTTCCCTATTGAATACTCTATAAGCTTTGGATCTTTCAGAGTACCCTAGGAAGGTACACTTTTGTGAGCGGGGATCAAACTTTCCAAGGTTGTCTCTAATGTTTAACATATAACAAATACAACCAAATTGCTTAAAGTAAGAGATATTAGGCTTCTTACCCTTCCATAATTCGTGTGGTGTTTTATTCAATATTGGCCTAATTAAAATTTTATTCTAAATATAGCATGGAGTGTTAACATAGTTCTAGCCATTTCTTGAAGGGGTCTCTTCTTTCTTTCTACAACTCCATTTTGTTGTGGTGTTCTAGGAGAGGAAAAGTTGTGTGAGATTCCACTCTCATCACAAAACTTTCAAAGAACTTGTTTTCAAATTCTCCTTCATGATCACTTCTAATTGTTATAATCTTAAGATATTTTTCATTCATTGCTTGTTTGGAAAATGCAATAAACACTTTGTGGCAGCCATCTTTATTTCTAAAGAATTTTACCCAAGTCCACCTAGTGTATTTATCTACTATTACAAAGCCATATTTTTTCCATTTACTGAGGTTATTTTCACTGGCCCAAAGAGATCTATATGCAAGAGCTCAAGGGGTTTGGAGGTAGAGACTAAGTTCAGAGGGCTAAAAGAGTTCTTAGTTTGTTTTCCTTTTTAACAAGCTTCACACATAATTACAGTTTTCTAGCTAAGCTTAGGTAGACCTCTAACAAGTTGAGATTAATCTTAGTTTATTCAATTTTGAGATTAATCTTAGGTTTGCATAACCTAACCTTTTGTGCCAAATTAATTTTCTTCATTTACTGACATGAGACACCTAACATCTTGTTTCTCTAAATTATACATGTTATTTTTCTTTTTACCTGTAAAGAGTAAAGATCCATCTTTTTGACTAATTGCTTTGCATTATTTTTTATAAAATATCATAGTTATTATCTCTTAATTGACAAATACTTAATAAATTATGTTTAAGACCTTTCACAACCAAAATATCTTTAATCGAAAGAGAGGTGCCATTACCAACTATGTCATGTCCAATGATCTGGTCTTTCTGCTTTCATCCAAAAGTTATTGTGCCTCCTTTGATCAAAGTAATGTCTTGGAATATAGACTATTCTCCTGTCATATGTCGCGCAACATAGACTTTTCTCCCGTCATATGTCGCGAGTATTCATTGTCCAGTCATCGGAGGAGGATTCATCGTAATCACCCCATGTAGCCATCAGAACCTTTTTCTTGGGGTCTGAAGTCTTTCCTCTGATGTTTCCCTTTTTGAAGATTTGGACATTCAGACTTGACATGCCTAAGTTCATTGCATCCATAGCAGATGATGTATTTCTTGTCAGACTTTCTCCTTCCCTCTGCTGGACTGCCGGGAATTTCTTTGAGGGGATGGCTTCTTTCTATTATACCACATCCTCTAAATTTGTTTGGATATGAAAACAAGTTCCTCATCCTCTGAGTCAAAATTTTGGTCATCTGAATCATTATCCTTTGATTTTGTTGTTACCTTCAGAGCCTTCTTTTGCTTCGATTTCAAAGCCAAAGTCTTCTGCTTCTACTTCATGTGATCTCAAGGAGTTAATCAGTTCTTCCAATTTAAAAGTATTCAGATCCTTAGCTTCTTGAATGTTTGTAATCTTAGGTCTCCACTTGCTTGGCAAATTCCTAAGAATTTTCTTCACATGATAAGCAGTAGTATAACTCTTTTCAAGAACCTTTAATTATGAGACCATAGTTTGGAATTTGGAAATTATTGTTTCAATGTCTTCATAAATAGGAGGTTGGCCTTTGCTTCTTGAATTTGCTTGTTTCCTTCATAAGTCAGAACCAAATTGTCATACATCCTTTTTGTTGTTTCTTTGCATTTATAATGACGATTTTGGACTTGTGATGCATCTTGTACATCTTCTTTTGTTCAACATCCATCTCTTTCCTTGTAATTTTAGTGCCATAAGTATTTGTTGGAGCAGTGTAGCTATCTTCCACTAAGTCCCAAAGTTCAGGATCTTGTTAGATAATGAAGCTTCTAAGTCTGCCCTTCCAATACTCAAATCTTTCTTCATCTAACAAAGGTGGTCTATTGATGTTTCTACCAGAGGCTTCTTCACCGAATCTAAACATGTTGTGATAAGGATCTCAAGAGCATGAAGATGATCCATATTTTTAATAAATTAGGATGAACTTTATTTATTTTCATTTGGTTTGTAATAATTATTAGTTTGCTTTAATTTGGAATTCTAATAGTTTTAATATAGACTTAGTTGATGTTATATGTAATTGAAGATACTTTGCTTCCTTACATTTAGTTTATTTTTATAAAAAAAAAAAATGATGTAAGCCCAATTTGGGCCTAGAGAATGGTGTCACTTATGACCCATTTAGGTTTAGAGATAATTTTACTATAACTATGATTTTGTAACCTTATTGAAGAAAAAAATTCTTTGGAATGAATTAAAAATTTCTCTAATGAGAATTGTGAGTGAGTTATGTCTCCTCTTTGAGTTCTTGGATTAGAACTTGCTTGAGTCTTATCAATGGCTTCCTTACCATTGTGGCGATTCTTCATTGGCTTATCAATCATCTTTGATTGTGGCGCCTTCTTCATCTTCTCAACCTAATCCATCTTTTGATTCTTTATAATTTTAAGTTTCCTTTACATCAAACCCTAATACACAATTCTTACCAATTTTCGTGTTCAGCAACCTGCAATCATATCTCGAGTTCTACACACTTGTTTTCGGTGATTCAACATCCTAACTTGCGTTTCGGAACGTCATCGTTCATCTCGTTTTGGAATCAGCCGATTCGGAGTTTCCTAGCTCTATTTATTGTGTTCTCCAGCAATACGCGTTTTTGGATCCAATTTGTAAGTTTCCAACCTAGAACGATCTTTAAAGTGATTAATGAGAAATAGGATCATATCATTTGGTATCAGAGCTTGTCTCTAGGTTTTGGAAATGAGTAAAATTTTGTTTATGCATTTTTTTGGTGAAACATAAATTGCTAGTTGTGTTGCTTTTGTTTGAATTGCTATCATTACTTAATTTGTGTGTTGCTGCAAATAAAAAAAAAATTGTGTTGTTAAAATTATTGCACACTACCTGTTTGACAAAATTCCTAAGTATGTCATATCCTTAATATATTCGAGATTTTCTATTGGATCCGGAGTATGTGAAATATCTATACGAAAATGGATATGCAAAACAGGCAAGAAAAGTAGAGAAGCTAGCCTTGAGAGAGAAAGAGAAAATCAAAGAAAAGAAAGAAGAAGAAGAGAAATATTTGAGAGACAAAGGGCGAGAAATTGACTCCAACTATTTGTCTAATTTTAATAATTCTCTATTGCAAGTGTTTGAAGAAGTGTCTCCAAATGAGAAATGTCATCAATATATTGAAATTGAAAGTAAAGAGAAAGATGATGGTAAAATTGAAGGTCTCATTAAACAAGAGAGTGACGTGAATGAAGCAATGTTAGTTTTGAAGATGATTATTCAAAGGTTCCACAAAAGGATGCTTACAAGGAAATTATTGAGTCACCATTTTTTTGTGATGAAGAGAATTTCAAGAAACTCAACTTGCTATGAAGCCTTTGCAAATACAAAGTAACATATTGTTTGCCACAAATTTCAATCCAAAGAAGGTAAATTTTGCTATGAATGGCAACTTCAAAAGGTATAACTTTATTACCATCTTTAGAATTTCTTACCTTTACCATAAATGTACTAAGATGTTAATTGGTCAAGATGAAAATGTGATTCACCGACTTATCACATTTGGTGACTTTTCCAAATTTCCATTTGACCCCGGTGGATATGATGAGCTTGTGGTTTGATTGGATTATTTCTTCATGTACGGTATAATGGAGCTTAAATTCGAGGTCGAATTTCTTCAAGAAGGAGAGAATGATAAGGATCTCAAGAGCATGAAGATGATCCATATTTTTAATAAATTAGGATGGACTTTATTTATTTTCATTTGGTTTGTAATAATTATTAGTTTGCTTTAATTTGGAATTCTAATTGTTTTAATATAGACTTAGTTGATGTTATATGTAAGTGAAGATACTTTGCTTCCTTACATTTAGTTTATTTTTATAAAAAAAAATGATGTAAGCCCAATTTGGGCCTAGAGAATGGTGTCAGTTATGAACCATTTCTTCATTGGCTTATCAATCATCCTTGATTGTGGCGCCTTCTTCATTTTCTCAACCTAATCCATCTTTTGATTCTTTATAATTTTAAGTTTCCTTTACATCAAACCCTAATACACAATTCTTACCAATTTTCGTGTTCGGCAACCTGCAATCATATCTCGAGTTCTACACACTTGTTTTCGGTGATTCAACATCCTAACTTGCGTTTCGGAACGTCATCGTTCATCTCGTTTTGGAATCGGCCGATTCGGAGTTTCCTAGCTCTATTTATTGCGTTCTCCAGCAATACGCGTTTTTTGATCCAATCTGTAAGTTTCCAACCTAGAACGATCTTTAAAGTGATTCATGAGAAATAGGATCATATTATTTGGTATCAGAGCTTGTCTCTAGGTTTGGAATTGAGTAAAATTTTGTTTATGCATTTTTTTGGTGAAACATAAATTGCTAGTTGTGTTGCTTTTGTTTGAATTGCCATCATTACTTAATTTGCTTAATTTGTGTGTTGTTGCAAATAAAAAAAAAATTGTGTTGTTAAAATTATTGCACACTACCTGTTTGACAAAATTCCTAAGTATGTCATATCCTCAATATATTCGAGATTTTGTATTGGATCCGGAGTATGTGAAATATCTATACAAAAATGGATATGCAAAACAGGCAAGAAAAGTAGAGAAGCTAGCCTTGAGAGAGAAAGAGAAAATCAATGAAAAGAAAGAAGAAGAGGAGAAATATTTGAGAGACACAGGGCGAGAAATTGACTCCAACTATTTGTCTAATTTTAATAATTCTCTATTGCAAGTGTTTGAAGAAGTGTCTCCAAATGAGAAATGTCATCAATATATTGAAATTGAAAGTAAAGAGAAAGATGATGGTAAAATTGAAGGTCTCATTAAACAAGAGAGTGAGGTGAATGAAGCAATGTTAGTCTTTGAAGATGATTATTCAAAGGTTCCTCAAAAGGATGCTTACAAGGAAATTATTGAGTCACCATTTTTTTGTGATGAAGAGAATGTTCAAGAAACTCAACTTGCTTTGAAGCCTTTGCAAATACAAAGTAACATATTGTTTGCCACAAATTTCAATCCAAAGAAGGTAAATTTGGCTATGAATGGCAACTTCAAAAGGTATAACTTTATTACCATCTTTAGAATTTCTTACCTTTACCATAATGTACTAAGATGTTAATTGTTCAAGATGAAAATGTGATTCACCGACTTATCACATTTGGTGACTTTTCCAAATTTCCATTTGACCCCGATGGATATGATGAGCTTGTGGTTTGATTGGATTATTTCTTCATGTACGGTATAATGGAGCTTAAATTCGAGGTCGAATTTCTTCAAGAAGGAGAGAATGATAAGGATCTCAAGAGCATGAAGATGATCCATATTTTTAATAAATTAGGATGAACTTTATTTATTTTCATTTGGTTTGTAATAATTATTAGTTTGCTTTAATTTGGAATTCTAATAGTTTTAATATAGACTTAGTTGATGTTATATGTAAGTGAAGATACTTTGCTTCCTTACATTTAGTTTATTTTTATAAAAAAAAAATGATGTAAGCCCAATTTGGGCCTAGAGAATGGTGTCACTTATGACCCATTTAGGTTTAGAGATAATTTTAATATAACTATGATTTTGTAACCTTATTGAAGAAAAAAATTCTTTGGAATGATTTAAAAATTTCTCTAATGAGAATTGTGAGTGACTTATGTCTCCTCTTTGAGTTCTTGGATTAGAACTTGCTTGAGTCTTATCAATGGCTTCCTTACCATTGTGGCGATTCTTCATTGGCTTATCAATCATCCTTGATTGTGGCGCCTTCTTCATCTTCTCAACCTAATCCATCTTTTGATTCTTTATAATTTTAAGTTTCCTTTACATCAAACCCTAATACACAATTCTTACCAATTTTCGTGTTCAGCAACCTGCAATCATATCTCGAGTTCTACACACTTGTTTTCGGTGATTCAACATCCTAACTTGCGTTTCGGAACGTCATCGTTCATCTCATTTTGGAATCAGCCGATTCAGAGTTTCGTAGCTTTGTTTATCGCAATCTCCAGCAATACGCGATTTTTGACTCAAATTTGTAAGTTTCCAACCTAGAACGATCCTTATAGTGATTCATTACAAATAGGATCATATCATGTTGAATCCTTGGATCTTTCCTCAAACACTGTAAAGTGCTTAGTCTTGAGATTGGGCTCTTGATGCTAATTGATGTTGCAAACACGAGAAGGGGATTGAATTGTGCTTGTCTTAGTTGGATTCCTTTTAATTATTTATTCAAGAACCGGTTTGAGTTTGGTGATTGTAACTAAAACAGAGGTAGTAGCAATCAGACTTAAGATGAAGGTGCAAACACGAGAAAGGGGTTGAATTGTGTTTGACTAATTTGGATTATTTTTGCTACTTTATTTAAAACTAGTTCAGGTTTGCTGACTAACTTAGAATAAAAGTATAAGCAATCGGGTTAAGTGATCAAAGGAAAAAGTAAAACAAGAATTGCAAAATTAAAGTGATACAAGAATTTATCTTGGGTCACCAACAAATCCAAACAAAGGCTTCTTCACTGAATCCAAACATGTTGAATCCTTGGATCTTTCCTCAAACATTGTAAATTGCTTAGCCTTGAGGTCGGGCTCTTGATGCCAATTGAAGTTGCAAACACAAAAAGGGGGAGTTAAATTGTGTTTGTCTAAGTTGAATTCTTTTTAATTATTTATTCAAGAATCGGTTCGGGTTTGGTGATTGTAACTAAAACAGAGGTAGTAGAAATCAGGCTTAAGATGAAGGTGCAAACACGAGAAAGAGGGTTGAATTGTGTTTGAATAATTTGGATTCCTTTTGCTAATTTATTTAAAACTGGTTCGGGTTTGGTGACTTACTTAGAATAAAAGTAGTAAAAATCGGGTTAAGTAATCAGAGACAAAAGTAAAACAAGAATTGTAGAATTAAAGTGACACTAGAATTTATTCTGGTTCACCACCAACTTGGTAGCTACATCCAATCCCTTCACTTAGAAGGATTTAATCCACTAATTCAAAACTTGAATTACACAACTGAAACGCTTCGTTTCATTAAAAAAATTATTTTTTATTTTATTTATTTTTAATATTAATATTATTAAATAAATTAAAACTAACTCCAACCCCCACTTTTATTTCCATTTCCTCATTCTTCTTCTCTCTCTCTCGATTACTCTCCACCCTCACCCCCATTTTCATTTTTCTTTCTTTTATTTTCTTCTCACTCCACAACACTGGAAACCTCAACCCTTAAAAGGAATTTAACATCCCCAAGAGCATAACTTCTCACACTTCTACAAAAACTCTTGGTTAGGAATTTGGGAGTTAGGGTTAGTGATTCAAGGAAGGAGAATGGTACCCATTTCTTGAGAGTTGTTATTGAGACTCTTTGAGGTAAATACACAACTCTAATGCTAGTATAAATCTCTAGAAAAATGTAGTTTTGGTTAAAAATCTTATTTTTGTGCTTAGAGTAGATTTACAGGATTTTTATGCTTTCCTAGAGTTAGCTAAACTTTATAATAATTTTTCTAAAGTCTTGAGAATATTTTTGATACTCAGATTTGTCACTGAGGTCCTGTCGGCTACTCTGGGAGTTATTGGAGAACAAACTTAGGGGATTCTCCGTAGTTGTGGGTAGACGACGGTCATTGTCACATTTTTATTTTTGCTATAATTATTATTTTACTTGTTTTCTATGTTAAAGTATTTATTTAAAAATTTGGGAAACACAACCTTTGAATTTTTCTCGATTTCATCATTTTTTTATTTTCATGGTCTTTGTTATATAATATGTTAGTAGTTTGATTTATTTATGAGTTATAAATTATTTAAATATTGAATTGTTATATAGTTGAATATGTTTTCCATGAGTTACGATGAAATGAGAGATGATTTTTAAATACGTGTTTTGGAAATCGTTGTTATAATTATGAAATCGTTAACGGCGTTAGGTGCACCTAGTTACCTCGTTTTGATTAGGGAGAGTTACCCGTTAGATGAAGCCTCCCCTATGAGAAATGCCATCCGTAGGAGGAGAGGGCTATCAACGATATGTAAGCTCCCTAATTGATGTGTGATGATGCGTTGCGGGATTGAGAGGAGAGGGCTATCCGTTAGGTGGAGCCACCCCTAAGAGAAAGCCCACCCTTAGGAGGAAAGAGCTATCAATGAGATGAAGCCGCCTCTTGGTTCTCAATAATTATTATTTTTACTTGTTTGATTTTCTATGATGATTTTAATGTTATTGATTTTGATTTTACTTCGCTATTAATTGGATTTTTAATATTTCTATCTGAACGGCTAAATTATAAATTTAATGATTTTATTACATGTATAACATAATCGTCTCAAGGTTGTAAAACAGTTATTCGTGCCTTTTTGTGTTTCCCTTCTAGTTGATGGTGATTGTTGTCTCCTCACTAAGTCTTTGTGACTTACCCTTTCCTGTTGTTTATTTTTTTCAGATTCACAGGCAGCTGAGTAGCAAGTTGTTAGTAGATTCAAGTGTTGATCATAATTTTTTTGGTAGGCGTCTTTGATCGAGGACCTTTTTTTGTAAAGTATGTTGAGTCGTGATTTATTTTGACGCTATTTTGAGTCTAGAAAGTCATTTGGGTGATGTACTGAATGTTTAAATTATGTTATTTGAATTTGGCTGAATTAGAAGTTTAAACAGGGATTTTGTAAATTTGGAAACGTTGAATTTATAGAGGATACTCTGTCAAAATTTCGAGAAAAGTTATATATATATATATATATATATATATATATATATATATATATATATATATATATATTTGAAATGGTTATTGAGAACTATTTAGTTGCCTGATTTTTAAGGCAGTGAGTAGGCTTGTCATGCTAGGAGTATAGCTTGTGCGCCGGTCACGGCGTTTAGTTTTCGGGTCGTGACAACAACACCTGACCCTACAAGCCAATCTTCTCAAAACAACCTGACACCTACAAGCTATTTGGGGAACACAAACACCTTGATTCTAAAAGCCAAGTCTTCTCAACACAACCTGGAAACCTACAAATTACTTGAGGAACATGAAAGCCACTATCGGGATGGGCTACAAAAGTTTGGAAAAAATTGATTTGCTTCTAATAAGCATATTGTTACAATGACTCTCACACTAGAAAACACTTAGAAAATATTTCTTTTGAGCAAGTGTTTCTTTAGACCTTAACCTTATGAACTCTAATGACTTAGGAAACTTTGTGCTTGTGAGTTCTCTTATTTTCTTCTTCAGCCTTGAGTATTTATTTAAAGAATAGGTTAGGGTTTCTCCTTTGTCCTTGCAAAATCTGAATCATATCTTTGCAAATAATAAATGTATCTTCTTTTGAGCATTTCTTCTTGTAAACAATTCTTGAGCATATATTCTTGTAAACAATTTATATCTTTTTTTAGATTCTGATAAACTCTTCTTGTAAATAATTCATATCTTCTTGTAGATAAATCTTGATCAAATCTTCTTGTAAATAATTCATATCGTCTTGTGATAAATCTTGATCAGATCATCTTGTAAATAATTCATATCTTCTTGTGATAATCTTGATCAAATTTTTTTGTAAATAATTCATATCTTCTTGTGATAAATATTGATCAAATCTTCTTGTAAATAATTCATATCTTCTTGTTAACAAGATCTTGATCATATCTTTTTCAAATCTTGACCATATCTTCTTTTCAACTTGGTCAAAGATTTTCTTCAATTATAAATCTAAATAAAATCTTATTTTAGACTGTCTTCAAAAACATGAATCTTCTTTCAAACCCTTGCTTCATTTGAGCTGAAATGGATTCGAGTTGTTCTTGGATCTTCACAAGTTTTTGATTTGGCTAATTCTTCTTTTCATACTTAATTCTTTCATTTTTAGTCGTTGATTTTCCATCAGCGGCATTGACTTTCTTGTTGGAGTGAGATGATGTGTTTCTTTGAATAATGATAGTCAGAGGCAGAATTGCATGACTTAGAATTAGTGGCATTGGGCAAAACACCTTATTGAAACTTCAGAGTCAATGAAACATTAGAGGCTGCATATCAAAGGCACCATTTGGAGTGTGTTGCACCATTTTGATCAGCAGATTGTGAGCTTTGAATTTATGATTAGAACAATCTCTTCAGAGTTAATTATACCTTGATATGAACTCTAACGAGGCATGCTGAGTTTGTGCACATCATAGCCATGCAAGAGCTTCAGAGACATGCTTCAAATTCAGTCTTCAGACAATTTGCTAACTTAATTTCAAAGCCATTCTTCAGAGGCAGTCTTTAGACCCAGTTATCAAACCTAATCTTGAGACCCAAACATCAGACGCCAAATTCTGGCCTAGACATCAGAGGCAACCTTTGTAACCTTTAGAGTCAAGTTACTTTCAGGCACATATGTTCAGAGGCAGACCCATTTACTTTGTGTTCCTTTGATCTCATCCTCTGGTCGCTTCCTCTAGTCGCTTCCTTTTGTACCTTCCTCTGATTTTCTTCTTCCAATTTTTGCAGACTTAATGAAGCCATTAATCCAAGTTATCATTCTCATAAAATACTTTTGTTAACATCAAAACTATACATAGAAAACCAACTTGGTTCCAACATAAGTAATCAGAGGCAACAGTAAAGTAAATAGTGCAGAAATAAAGTGACACAAGCAGATTTATCTTGGTTCACCACCAATTTTGTAGCTACATCAAGTCCCTTCACTTAGAAAGATTTAACCATTAATTCAAATCCTTGAATTACACAACACCTGACCCTACAAGTTAGTGTTCTCAAAACAACCTAACACCTACATAATTTTTGAGGCAAACAAACACCTTGAACCTGTAAGTCAAGTCTTCTCGACGTAACCTGAAAATCAAAGATTGCTAAAGTCAACTACACCTCTCAACACAACCTGAAAACCATAGATTGCTTGAGGAACACTAAAGCTACTATTGGGCTGGGTTACACAAGTTTGGAACGAATTGTGTTTTGCTTCTACTATGTAGATTGTTACAATTGATTTCTTCTTTAGCCTTGAGTATCTATTTATAGAATAGATTAAGGTTTCACTTTTATCCTTGTAAAATTTGGATCATATCTTTCTGGTGAACAAATTCTGAACGTATCTTCATGTGAATAAATTATGAGTGTATCTTCTTGTGAATAATTATGAGTGTTTATTCTTATGAATATTTCTGAGTGTATCTTCTTGTGAATAATTCTGAGTGTATCTTCTTGTGACTAATTATGAGCATATCTTCATGTGAACAAATTTTGAGCATATCTTCTTGTGAACAATATTTTGATCATATCTTCTTGTGAACAATATTTTGACCATATCATCTTGTGAAAAATATTTTGGCGATATCTTCTTTTCACCTTGGTCAAAGATTTCCTTCAATTATAATTTTGAATCGTATCTAATTTCAGATTGTGTTCAAAAATTTATTCATATGAATCTTCCTTCATAATCTTGATTGATTGGAGCGGGAATGAATTCAGGCTTGTTCTTGAATATTCATAAATTCGGATTCAGCTAAGTCTTTTCTTCAGAATGAATTCTTTCAATCAGATTCGTTGACTTTCCATTAGAGCCACTAACTTTCTTGTTGGAGTGAGATGTTGTGTTTCTTGGATAATAAAAGTCATAGAAGAATTGCGTGACTTAGAATTATTGGCTTTGGAAAAATCACATTATTGAATCATCAGAGTTAGAGCAACACTAGATGTTGCATATCAGAGGCAACATTTCGAGTGTGTTGCAAATTTTGATTAGCGGAATATGAGATAATACATGGCTTGAACAATATCTTCAGAGTTAATGATAGCTTGATATAAACTCTTCAAAGACATGCTGAATTTGTGCACATTAGAGGCATGCAAGGGCTTTAGAGGCATGTTTCAAATTCAATCTTCAGAGGTAGTCTCTAGATCCAGTTTTAGAGCCAATCTTCAGACCTAGTTTTCAGAGGCATTCTTCATACCCAAACTTCAAAGCCAAACATTAGAGGCAGTCTTCGTAACCTTCATAGGAACGTTGCTTTCAGAGGCATATGTTCAGAGGCAGATGCGTATGCTTTTGTATTCCTCTAATCTCATCCTCTGGTAACTTCCTATGGTGACTTCCTCTGGTACCTTCCTCTGATTTTCTTGTTCTAATTGATGCACACTTAATGAAGCCATTAGTCCAAAAAAATAGTTCTCATAAAATACCTTTGTTAACATCAAAAATCACAAGAGGAAAACCAACTTGGTTCCAACACAATTACAATCTCCATTTTTCAACCTACAAAGGATTTTTATAGTCACCTTTAAGCCTTTAAAGGATTTTTAAAATCACCTTCCAATCTAGAAAAGATTCTTACATACACACTCAATCTAACCTAAAAGATAGACTTACGTCAATTTCAATGTGTATGATAAAAAGTGTTTGGGATATAATGGTTCTCAACTCATTGTTAGAGATAAATAAAGACTAACTTAGTAAATGATGATCCATATATATAGTGAAGAGACCTGGAGTTTTCTTGAAGAGTTTTGTGCTTACTTGAACTAGTGTTGGTAGATTGCAAACTGAATTCTAGCCTTCATCTTCTAATTGATCTTTGTTTTATAGATGAAGAGAGGCTTAACATATTCAGTCAATTGTTTTCTATGAAACAATCTTCTTAGTTGCAATTATGTCCAGAACGTTCTTCATCAAACCTAGAACGTTCTTCCTTGAGACTTGACGGAAACTTGAGCACGAAGGCTGAATATGTGTGTTGGCATAGAGTTGAATCAGAAACATGCACATATGTTGTGTCAACAGTGTTTTTTGCAATGCACTTCACTGGTTTATACTTGTTTCTAGCTAATCAATTTGGATATCAAAATTGCATATCAATCTACAGAAAATTCTACATATTTGTTTTTGCAAGTAAACCTTCAAATCTTGACTTTTAATTGCTCATTAAATGCTGGAAAGCCCATGTGCGAAATGCCAACTGATTTACTGCATGTTACCCTTCCAAAAAGATCATTTTTGTCAATTGTTATTTAATAAAACAACCAGAACATTTTGTTGACTGTTCTTCCATCATTCTTTTAACAAATGACTAATATATGACTCAATCTTGAAAGATTTCTTATTCAAAGTTGATTCTTGTAATTTTGGTGAACTAATAGGAATATTTATGAGTGTAATGAACTTGTTCATCATGAGAACAATTGAGAATGTTATCTTATATATAAGAGGAGAAATATTTTGTTGAAGCAATACTTCCTACAATTTCCCTTGGTGTTGCACATGTTGTGTCTTTTCTATCAAATATCATTATGATACTTTAGTATATGTATGAATGTATTGGAAACTCTCTTCATGAAGATGCCATCTTGAATATTCAATAATCATTCTCTTGAATGATTCATATTGTATATGATATATTCCTTTTGTGATTATTTCATAAAGATGTTATTTGACTTCTTTATTTATCTTCATATATTTTTGAATCTATAATATATCCATTGGACATATTTCCCATGGTGTCAAATAATCATTTTGATCATTCTCCTTATTATTTGGTTCACAACGTTCTAAACACTTGTTGCATTTGATTCTTGAGACAACTTTAGACTTGTTTGATTCTCATAAATTCATAAACCTGTTTGGAAAAGTGCTAACACAATGTAGGCACAATAACCATGAACTCTTAGGCCAACATTCACCTTTAGAAAAAGAGAATGTTCTCTTGTCTTGCCAGAAATATTCTTATCAATAAATGATAAGGTAGTTGAATAAAGTATTTTGAGGTTCAATCAATATCCTTCTAATATCTCCAACGAAGCTTATGATATTATTGTTGTAATCTTATGATGCTACTTTGATTCTTTCAACATTGAGTAGATACTTATATACTTGTTGATGTGAATGGCTTCTTGCTTGTCCACTTATGTTATTCATGTTCCATAAATAAAATTTAAATGCAATCATCAATAGATAAAACTTAAAAAATTATTTCATAAAGTTTATTGTCATTAAAACATATATCAAAAAAGTTTTTACCTCAACACTTACACCCTATTTGGGATACCAAAGTCCAAACTGAGGTGACCCAATAAGACATCTAAAAATGTGCTTGACCGTTTTTAGATGAGACTCTTTTGGGTTCGCTTGAAAACGTGCACACATGCAGACACTATGCATGATATCAAGAGCAGTTAGATAGAGCAATGAACAAAGCATACCTCAATATCATGACATGTCTACATAAATCATGGGGTGTTTGACAAAATATATCTCATCATTTCAAGAACTCAGCTAACCCATTTTGTAGGGGTGTTTTGCTAACTGTTTTGTGTCTATTAATGCCATTTATTTTGCAGTATTCAATAAACTCTTCACTACAAAGTTCTATACCATTATCAGTCCTAAGATTCTTGACTTTCCTTTCAATTTTATTCTCCATCAAATTTTTCCAATCTTTGAATGTTTTAAAATCTTCATCTTTACTTTTTAGAAAGTAAATCCAAACTTTTCTACTACTATCATCTAGAAAAGTGATGAAGTATTTATTACTTCCATGTGAAGCTACCTTGGCAGGCCCACCAAAGATCATTATGGATGTAATCAAGAACTCCCTTGGTGCAATGTTGTCAAGTTGAAAACTTTACCCTATGCATCTTGCCATAAACACAATGCTCACAAAAGGGTAAGTCTCCAATATTGTCTCCACCTATAGCTCGTTGTTTACTCAGAACCAGCATCCGTTTGTGATTAACATGTCCCAACCTTTGATGCCATAATCTAGTTTTTCAGAACTAGATGTTGCAGTTCTTGCAGATCCTATAATGGTATTTCCATTGAAGATATAGATGTCCGTTTTCTTATGATCTTTCATCACCACCAATGCATCTTTCATCACCTTTAGTACATCATTTTCTGCTTTGTAAGAACAACTTGATTCCTCTAGCATTCCTAAAGATATCAAACTCCTCTTGAGCTAAGGAACATATCTCACACCAGTTAGTATTCTCTAAGTACCATCTTCAAATTTCAAGTTCACTGATCATGTGCCAATAACCTTGATGACTCTGTGTTATTTCCCATGATGACTCAACCACTATCAGTTTCTTTATACCCAAGAAACCATCTTTTTTTATATAGGACTAGAGTACGTGGAAGATGATTGGCACATGATATGAATTGCATTGTCTCTCCTACTTTTATCCTTTATCCTCTATTGTTTACATTACTATTGAATCACCAAATCTCATTCATTGTCGTCAAGGTCATCCAAACATGAATAAATTATAGATTATAGTCCTCGGTTTTTCTTAATTAAAATCTCTAGAGAATGAGTCTTGACAACATGGCAAACATGTTTGGACTACACTATCAAGTAGGGTTTCTCATTAAGAAAATTTCCCCTTCAATTTTGTTCATACAAATGTATGGGGTGCCAATCGTATTAGTTCTATCTTAAGTATTAGGTACTTTATTAGTTTTATTGATGATTTTATAGATTTACTTGGGTTTTCTTAATGAAAGTCATTCATATTTATTTACTATTTTTCAAACTTTTGCAATGAAGTTTGAACTCAATTTGGACATTCTATTCGCATCTTGCACAAAGACAAAGCAAAAGAATATTTTTCTACATGTTTCAATAGTTTTATGAAATTCCATGGTATAGTTCATCAATCCACTTGCCCCCTTGCCCAACATTGTCGTATTATTGAAATTGTGCGTACTTTGTTGATTCGTATTCCTAGTCATGTTGCATTAACATGGCAACTTTAAATCTTCAATTAATCTTCGAAAAGGTATTTGTCCTACTAGATACCTCCTTGCCTCATACCCAACGTTGTCATATTATTGAAATTGCATGTACTTTGTTGATTCATATTACTACACTTGCAAAATTTGGGGTTATGATGTCCTAGTCACGTTGCATTAACATGGAAACTTCAATTCTTCAATTGCTCTTTGAAATAACAATCGTCCTATTAGAAACTTCACATGCCCCCATACCCAACATTGTCATATTATTGAAATTGCGCGTACTTTGTTGAATCATATTACTTCACCTGCAAAATATGGGGTGATGTTGTCCTAGTCAAGTTGCACTAAGATGGCAACTTCATTTCTTCAAATTCTCTTCAAAAAGGTACTCGTCCTACTAGAAACTTCACTTGCCCCCATACCCAAAATTGTCATATTAATGAAATTGCTTGTACTTTGTTGATTCATATTACTACACCTGCAAAATTTGGGATTATGATGGCCTAGTCATGTTGCATTAACATGGCAATTTCAATTCTTCAATTGCTCTTCGAATTAGTATTCGTCCTACTACAAACTTCACTTGCCCCCATACCCAATATTGTCATATTATTGAAATTTCATGTACTTTCAATACAATAATTATGTTATTTTGCTAGGGCCAAAAGCCCTACTAGAAATGGATAAAAAGCCCTAGGAAATGAATCATTTATGAGGGCTACACGACTCTAGCTATAATGATGGTCGAAAACGCATATTTAGGGTTGCAGGCTTGCAGCCCTCGCAAAACATGCATTTTTTTTTTACATAAAAGGAACTATTCATAGGGGCAAAACCCTTGCAAATTACCTACATATTAGGCCTTCGCAATATAGTTGGGATTATGCCCCTCGCTATTGTCACTTTATAGAATCTTTCCCAAGCTCAGACCCTCACTATTGTCACTTTACATAATATTTTCTATGGACAGGATCCTCTCAAATCTCACGTATCAAAATCTTTTCTAGAGCTATGGCCCTCACAAATATTACACGTCAGACACGTTCCTAGGGCTCTGACCCTCAGAAATAATGCTACTAGTAAAAACTATTAAATTATTTTATATTCATATTAAAATAATCCAATAATTTAATTTAGACTTAAATATTTGATTTGTCCCTGTAAGTTCGGGTCTTTTCATTTTCGTCCCTATAAGATTTTTTTTCAATTTAAACCCTATAAGTTCAATTTAGTTTTATAATCATCTCTACCGTTAGTTGCTCTTAAAAAAAAGCTTATGTGGCAAAGGAAAGAGTGACGTGATAGTTTGATGTGGTAGAGGAATAAATAAATTAATTAAAAATAAAATTAAGTAATTAAATTGATTAAAAAAGAAATGAAGGAAAGTGGAAGGTGTTATGTTTTAATCCCTCCATCCAAAATCAGAAATAAGTTTTGTGATTAGGGTTCTCTCCTCCTTTCTCTATCATCGCATCACCATCATCTTCATCTGTTTCTTCTTCATTCTACCATGACATTATTTTCGTCTGCAGCAAATTTAACTCATTTTTAATTGCCTGAATGTGGGTCTAGAAAAGCAATACATACATTTATCTCTAACACTGATGAAAATCTTAAACGGCGATTTTGGAGATGTCTTCATTGGGATGTGAGTAATTTGCCTTAAATCTGTTATTTTTATGTTTATTCTTTGTAGTTATAGTTTACATTTACTAAGTTTAATGTTTAATTTTTTGATTTTGTTTGTAGACCCCTTATAGTTAATTATTTTCAAAGATGCTGATTTGAAGATGGTGATGAGATGTTACTGATCTGATAACGGTGATGCAATGATAGAGAAAAGAGGAGAAAACCCTAATTCCCAAATCTATTTTTGATTTAAGATGGGGAGGGACTAAAACATAACACCTTAATATTTTTTTTCATTTCTTTTTTAATCAATTTAATTACTTAATTTTTTTTTTCATTATTTACCACATAAGCTTTGTTTTAACATCAACTGACACTAGAGATGATTTTAAAACTAAACTGAACTTACATGGTT
>JBBPBQ010020323.1:35770913-35788064 GCA_037974755.1 Cicer yamashitae
AAGAGAAAAAAAAAAAAAAAACAAAAGAGAAAAGAAGGGAAGATAAGATAAGAAAGAAGGAAGGTTTTTGCGTGAGATTATTGAATGTGGGCACAATTTTGAAACACATTTTCAATTTAAAAAAAAATATATATTTGCCACACAAAA
The DNA here is from genome assembly GCA_037974755.1 of Cicer yamashitae. Classification (NCBI taxonomy): domain Eukaryota; kingdom Viridiplantae; phylum Streptophyta; class Magnoliopsida; order Fabales; family Fabaceae; genus Cicer; species Cicer yamashitae. The sequence goes on from JBBPBQ010020323.1 coordinate 35,771,061, forward strand.
TTTTACCGAGTGCTTTAGCCCTATTAATGTTTTAATGTAACAATACTAACGATTTTGACCCCACAAACTCAAAAAGACCGTATTTTCAAATGATTTTGACCCTAGAAAAATAACTTAAGCATTTTCGCAGGACTTTGACCCTCAAAAAATACCTAAAAAGCCATTGTGGGGCTTAAAGGTCCTAGCTATTTTCCAAGGGCTGAAAAGCCATAGGAATTACCCTAATTATATTCATTCATTCTTGTAGTGTTTGTTGATTTATATTACTACGCCTACAAAATTTACCTAGAAAGGCATCATGAGGGCTTAAAGGGCCTAGCTATTTTTCAAGGGTTGAAAGCCCTAGGAATGGCCTTAGGTATATCCATTCTTTCTTGTAGTGTTTGTTGATTCATATTACTACACCTGCAAAATTTGGGGTGATATTGTCCTAATCGTGTTGCATTAACATGGCAACTTCAATTCTTCAATTGCTCTTCGAAAAGAAGGTATTCGTCCTACTATAAACTTCACTTGCCTCCACACCCAACACTGTCATATTATTGAAATTGTATGTATTTTGTTGATTCATGTTACTATACCTACAAAATTTGGGGTGATGTCCTATTCATATTGCATTAACAAGGCAATCTCAATTCTTCAATTGCTCTTTGAAAATATATTTGTCCTACTAGAATTATATATGTTTTTGGTTCCTATAAATATAAGTCATTTTAATTTTAGTCCCTATAAATTTTATTTTTTTATTTACATACATATAATTTCAATTTTTTTTAAAAAAAAATCCTTATTTGTATTTTTTTAATTAAAAAATATTGATGAGACAAATACTTAGTGATATAATACATGTTGACTGTATCACTAATGTTGATTGGGCATTTTTTTAAATTTAAAATTAAATTCATTTTATTAAAAACCAAAAACTAATTAAATGTTAAAAAAATATAACCATCTTCATCTTTAACTCTAAAAACTCAGTAATGTTCATACTCAACTCACATATTCTGAGATCTAGATCCAAATCAAACCCATAAATTAATGTTCATTTTCCCACATTCATTACACCCAACCCTAACAACCTCTTCCTTTTGTTTCATCTTTCTCTCTTCCACTTTTTTCTTCCTCTCGTGATAGAACTTCTTTTCTCTTTCTCTTCCTTTTACTCAAAAAAAAGCAGTTTGCAAAATGAAAAAAAAGTGTGTTGGATATGAAACGAGTGACGACAACAACAAGAAACCCTTTTCTTCTTTCTCTTCCTTTTTCTTTTCTGTCATACATATGGTTTCGTGGGTCAACCGATGATCCATCACCTTCTCCTTTTAAATTGAAACTTCCTGCAAATGTAGCAAGCTGGAAAAACAGTGCGTCCATGTAAGGGGACAAAGGTAGAGAACAGCACGAGGGAGGAGGGTGAGCTCCTAGGCAGCTTAGAACGCGCAACCAACAATGGTCTCGATCACCATCGCGACAGCTATAGAGGTGGATAGGGGAAGACGCGTGACTTCGAGCATGGTGGAGATCCATCCATCGGCGTTGTTTAAGCTTCTCTTTCTATATTTTTTTTACCCTACTCTTTTTTTGGAATTTTTTTTTTTGTGATGTTGGTTTGATGATTAAAGATGAACGAAATCTAAAAAGTTTTATTTCAATCTGCATCTAGAAAACTTATAGATTTCAAATAAGATTTATCTGCTTATATTTGTTAATGTTTAAGATGAGATTTCTAGAAAGATCATTGCATCTAGGAAGGTTTTGGAATTTAGGATTGAAATGAGATGAAGATGATTTTCTGGATTATTTTTTTTTTTTGACAATTTACATTTTTAAGTATATTTAATCAATTAATTAAATGAATTAATTTTAAATATTAAAAAATGCCCAATCAAAATTAATGTTACGGCTTCACCAAAAATTTGTTTCATCAACAATTTTTAATTAATAAAATACAAATAAGAATTTTTCTCAAAAACAATTTGAAATTGCAAAGATATTAATAAATAAATAAATAATATTTATAACCACTAAAATCAAAATGACATATATTTACATAAATCAAAATAACATATATTTACATGATAAAAATATATATAAGACTCTCATGAGTGGTTGCTCGTTCCTGTGTTTATGCCTAAAACTGTACAAGAAGCACTTTCTTATCCCAAGATGGCAACAGACTATGATTGATAAGATGACGACTCTAGATTCTAACTAGATATGGACTCTTAACCTTTCCCTCTTAGGAATCTGTTATTCGTGGTGATGTTGAACATTTTTACAAACATATATCTAGTAACCAATGCATTTATCTTGTTTTTTACAATGTCATAATGCATTTATCTTGGTTTTTTACAAGGATGACATTGATATTACATGAGATGAGAAAGTTGATATTCGGGATCTCAAACAACAATTGTTTCAACACTTCCAAACCAAAGACAGACTTATATTCTTCCTTGGAATTAAAGTTTCTCGATCAAAGACACGTGTTTCTATCTCCCAAAGAAAGTACGCTCTTGACATTTTGGAGGAGAGTGGAGTGACAGATTGCAAATCCATTTACTCAACTATGAATCCAAATACCAAACTAATGCCAGACAAAGGATTTGAGACCCAAGTATATATCAAAGGTTGGTTGGAAAGTTTAACTACCTTACTATGACTAGACCTGATTGGACAACCTTACATAAACAGCAACAAGTTGTTACTTACTAAGAATGTCACATACAATTTAATTGAGGTAAATTGCAAATTGGTCCCCCAAAGTCCTAATTGGAATAAATATAGGAAGATGGTTGTGTTTAAGACCAAACAGGATGGTAATACATGTTCAAAATCATTTGCAAGTCAGAATATGAGATTTTAGCTAAGGACAAAAAATATATGTTTAGAAAAGGCTTACACTTCTACAATCCTATGGTTGAATTAATCAGTGTAAACATTATGAACTTGGATTCAACAAGATAACTAATTTATTTACTTCGGATTTTAACTTTCAAAGTCCAATTAAGCTTGCCCTCTGGCAACGAGATGGACATTGGTAAATGCAGTGGCACTTCATATTCTCCAACAGTCGATATAGGTGATGGAAGATGGAGATTTTCAGCTGTGATGTTCACAAAGAGTTGTCTTGCAAGCTAAAAATGGCACAAAACTAAGTCAGTCAGTACCAGAAAAATAATAAGGGATAAAGAAGAGATATACTATAACACAAAAAATTAATAAGATGAATAAGGATCCTAATTTTCTTTAATATAGGCAGGCAATTTTAAATCAGATATGCAGATTTGTGACATAAACTGACACCTCAAATCAAATAAAAATTTCTTTAATATGATAATGTGTTGTAGAGAGAGCACAAGCTAGAAAAATCATCTGTGCATTCAATAACTTGCAAGGATTATTTTCATAGAAATTATATATGATATATTACTAAAACTGTCATATCACAAGGTCTTTCCTTTCTCTTTCTCTTTAGCATTTCCCTTTTCTATATATACATAAGCAACCCTCTTTCAATTTGATAAAAATCAGATGAAGTTCAATTTGGATTTATTAACATGAAGAACTTGATCTGACTTTTAACAAGAATATCAAAAGTATTGCAGTTGATCCCAGATTGCAAAGGTAAGTGTGTCAAGTAAATTATTGAAAAATATGGGAAGGTAAAAAGTAAAAGGAAATACAGAGACTGAATAATCTGAAACTGATATAGATTTGATTAGACAGCAACTCCTAGTCATAATTTTATACTACTACTTAAAATCCTAATTCTAATTAAACAAGGAAACCAAGCATGAAATATAGAAACCACTACGAGACAATCTATGATCCTCTAAAAGTGTAAGATACACAATAATATTATGAAATATATTTTAAACTTCCAAGTTTCAACTAACAACAGCAAGAAAGATACATTAGCAAAATAATAATAATGAATTTAGAATTGCCAAGTTCAATGCAGAAGGAAGAAGAGGATACATGATGGTGAACATGAAAGGAAGAGTTAGTTATTACAGAAATTGTAAAAGTGGGAGTCTGATATATATATATATATATATAGAGAGAGAGAGAGAGAGGAGAGAAAAAAGGGAGAGAAAATGCAAAAACATTAATAGGACTAGGAGAGCATTCAGCCACTTTGGCTTGGCTCTGGTGGTTTCTTGTTTCTTTTCCATACATGTAGTTCTTTACAATAGGCATCGACACTCTGACATTTGAATTGTCCCGAATACCAGTATTGTTTCCAAGAGGTTGAGATTTTGTTGGTCTGAATAATCAACAAATCAAAGAGATCGAACGGGCGAAGGAAGTTTCTCCCAAGGCATTAATCAGTTGCATTTATTTATTTATTTTTTAAACTGTCAACTCTTAATTTGTTACTAAGATGCTATCAAGAAAACATTTAAACAATGACAAAGACAAACAAACATTACCTCAGCCACAAGAGCTTTTTTTGTCACTGGTATACGTAACTCCAAGGGGTCATCTTTTGATTCACGCAACTTTGCCTTTTGAACATCAATTAACCTCTGCAAGACCTATTAGATTATCACATTCAATCCATGTTACAATAATGGATTTGACTCCTCTAAAGTGAGAAGTTGGTGAAGTAGATGTATCAATGGTTGATATTATAACCACCCATGATTGGTCATACATGTGCACAATATAACAACCATTCAATTGATGATCAATGATTGACACTACTCACTTTAGAAAAGTCAAATCCTACAATAACATATAATTAACTATATTAATATATATGGCAAATTCCCAAAAGAATGACAATAAATACAAAGCAATCATCTAATTGGAAAAGGAAAATAATTCTGTGAAAAGGACCACAGAAATGGTGTCGATCAAACAGACTTGGAAAACTTTGAAGAGTAAACTACTACTAACCAGCTTAGCTTTATCAAGACGTAGAGCTGCCTTTTCATACTCTTTAATCATATCTTCCTTTGACTCACTAACAAGAATAACATCTTGTTTTACTTCTTCAGTAGGTTGATAAATCTGAAGCATTTAAAACATAATAATCAGGGGCGGAACCAAACTTATACTGTAGGAGGGGCCAAATACAAATTAATAAATGTTAACCTACACTATATTGAATAGTATTAATGTAATTAATTTTACTTTTTGAATTATATAATTGTTGTTAAGATTAAATTCTAACATACAAATAGTTAAATTCATATTTTAGAATAAGATTTTTTTATGTTCAAATATTAAACTATTATAACAATTTCAATTTTGAAATTTGATTTGGTGTCAAATTTGTGATAATTTTATAAAATTTGATTAATGCAAATATGAATCATGGGGAAGCGAGATTTGATTATGTATAACTTGACAATAAAACTAGGTAGCTAAAGGTACCTAGAGTTACTAGCTAGGCCAACTTGTACTTAGTCAACATAAGAAAAAATACAATAAAAATACTTGGTTAAATGTATATGCAGCATCTTGTTTCAACTGTCTTTCATATGTAATGGCTAGTGCCAGTTTATTTTTGTTGAAGTAATTTCAAGAATTTGGATCCATATATTATACGACTTAAGGAAATGGTAGGAGGGGCCCGGGCCCTGTACAATAATAAGTAGTTCCGCCCCTGATAATAATAGCAATTAATGAAGGCCATGTAATAAGTAATAACTTGTTATAAAGACTGCCTATGTGAGTATACAAATGTTTATGTGCCAAGCTTACAACCATAGATATATAATGTTGAGAATGTTTGCTGCACACATTGACATAAACAAAGAAAGATAGAGAAAGGATATTGACTTCATATCATGGTTTTAAATTGCAGTAGCGGTCGCAGTTATACTGCAAACCTTAATATTGAAGGAAAATGCGAGTAAATGCAGCCGATGTGGCCTAAATTGCAGCTGCGAGGCCGTTGCGGCAACTTCAAAATTCGCAATATTGCGGCCACAATTACGGTTGTGAACTGCAATATAAAACCATGCTTCAGATATCCAACAGCATTATCATATCAACAGTTTAAAAAGTTACTCAAGAAAGTGTTGTCAATTACAAATTGCAGTATAACAGTTGTTCAAATTATGCTATTTGACAACATTTTATATTAAATAACTTATTGTAGAACAATAGCAATTTGTTCAAAATTCTACTATACTATTTAACAACAGCGCTCGAGAAGATTGTAATAAAATGCATAAAGATGACTGACTAATAGTATAGATAAGTACGGAAAACAGACATTATGGACCAAAAGAAAACCTTGCGCTGTTCGGTGAGGAGATAAGCAAACTTATCAATGTCAGGGAGAGCAAGAAGTTTTGGCATGAGATGGTTGCGAAAATATCCAGGGGAACTTTGACAGTATCACCAGCCTTTCCCAGCTTATCTTTGTCCTGCAAAGTTGAAATTACAAATATCATAAATTTGAATCAAATCCAGTCCCCAAAAAACAAACACACAAGATAGATTAGAGTTTTAAATAAAGGTCTACAAGGTTTATAATGCAACTGCTATTGAGGTCGCTTCGGCCGCATTGCGATTCTCCACAATATCAAGGATCAAGATGCAACCGCAACAGCAACCATTACCAATTTACTGTGACCACTATTTAAAACCCTGAGATAGATAATAATAGTTTTTCATGTTGGTGAAATCACAATGTGATGGAAATTGAAGTTGCATCAGCCACATTTAATCGCAACTTGCCACAACATCAAGTATTGCAAGTGCAACCGTAACTGTTACTGGTACTTAAAAGCCTGAGATTGAGATAGATAATTACAGTTGTAAGGATGACTGGGAGCTTCCTGTTGTATCTAAGTCCTTGAGATGCATACAAGAGTGGGTTTACCACAAAACTATCACTAACACCATCTTTAAATCTAATGATTTGTCTAATCCCATGTCTTCCAAATTGAAGATAACCCATTCATTCAAAAAATCTTTAAATTCAACAATCACCACTTTTTATTTGTGAAAAAGACTAAAAATAAAAATAAAGTATCACTATCAAAAAAACAATTTAATTTACTCAAAAACGTTGAAGAGAAGGAATATCGAAAAAGAAAGATGGAAAACCTGGACGGACGGGAGGCTAACGACCCTAGGCAGTAGAGTTCAGTGCGACCGGAGCTTGTTTCTGATGGAAGGGAAAAGCTTCCTTTTGATGGATGGAAGTCCTTAGGTTTTTAATTGCTTTTTATTTATGAGAACAAAGAGTTTTAATTGTTTTTATTTATAAAATTCCCGGGAGATGACATTTCCCATTCTTGCTCGCACTTTCTTTTAGTTTTTAAAATATAAATTTATTTGTATGTTTAGTCTTTCTATTTTTTACTGATTCATAAAATTGATCTTTTTATTTTAAAAGTCGATAATTTTGATCCCTCCCTCTGATTTTTTAGCTATAAAATGACGATGTGACATACTTTAAATAACGTGTAAAATGATTAACATCCATAAAATTGGAATAAAAAAATGTAAAAGTTTAACTTTCAACTTCATAAATTTTTCATATTTGTAAAAATAGAGGGATCAAAACTGTAATTAAGTATAAAATGTATTTATCTATCTTATACCCACTAAATAAATTGTATATAATATTTTTTGTTACACTAACAATTTTATTTGTCATTTATCAAATATACATTATAATATACAGTCTAGTCGTGTCATTAATAACATAATTAGATCTATGATTGTATCACTACAAATTAAAGTAAAAATTATTAATTGTGTCAGATAGTAAATGACACGAATAAATTTAAGTGTTGCAAAAAAAAAAAGTTAAATGTAATTTTTTTGTAAATATAACATAGGTGGGTGATTTTTCAAAACTAAAAGGTGTAGTGTCATTTAAAGAAAACTTAGGATATGTAAAGAAAAGTAAACACTATAATAACTATGTTACCACCCTAATTCATTTTAGACTTAAATATATGTTTAGTCTTTGTAATTAGCATTTTTTATTTTTGTCCATGTAATTTTTTTAACTTTAACCATATAAGTTCAATTTTTTTTTTAAAATCGTCCTTAATGTTAATAACTATTAAAAAAACTGAGATGACAAATGGAGAAGAGACGAAAAAAAAAAAACGCAAACTTACAAGATCGAAAATCAAATTAAAGCATCCATGTTTGGTCCTCGTAAGTTCGCACTTTTTTTATTTTCGTCCCTCTAAGCTCGTTTTTTTCTTGTTTTCGTCCCTTCTCGATTTGCTATCTCAGCTTTTTTTTTAACTATCACTAATAGCAAAGACGATTTTAAAACAAATTTGAACTTACAGCATTAAAGTTGAAACAAAAACAATTATAGGACAAATATCAAAAAAGCGTTAACTTACATAAACCAAATATTTATTTAAGCCTTCATTTTATCATGGGATAATTAATCATAACTAAAATATTAATTCATTGAGAGTATTCCACTTATCGGATGAATTATATTGGCTAAGAACCAATATATATTAGATTTATCGACATGAAGTCGAATATAACCAAAATTTTAATCAATTGAGATTATTCCACTAATGGGATGAAATATATTGACTAAGAATTAATATGGTCAATTTAGATTATTCCACTAATGGGATTAACTATATTGGATTGAGAATTTATATGGATTAAACTTAGTCATGTGAAGTAGAATATGACCAAAATCTTAAAAGACTATTTCACTTATCAGATGAATTATATTGTCTAAGAATGAATATAGATTAGACTTATTAGAGGGACTATATTGGCTAAGAAATAATATGGATTAGACTTAGCCATGTCAAGGTGAACATGACCAAAATCCTAATCTAGTGAGTCTATTCGACTTGTCCGATGAACAATATTGTCTAAGAATCAATATGGATTAAACATAGCCTTGTGATTTCAAATATAACTAAAATCTTAATTCATTTAGACAATTTTACTTATCAGATATTGACTAAGAACTAATACGGATTACATTTTAGCCATGTGAAGTAGATAGAGTATGACTAAAATCTTAATCCATTTAAGTTATTCCAGTTATCAGATGAACTATATTGTCTAAGAACCAATATGAATACACTTACCCATGTGAAGTCCAAAAGGACAAAAATATTAGTTCGTTAAGGTTATTCCACTTATCAGAAGAACTATATTGGCTTACAACTAATATGAATTTGACTTAGCCATGTGAAGTTGAATATGACCAAATTTCAATTGAGTGTGACTATTCCACTTATTGGATAAACTATATTGTTTAAGAACAAATATGGATTAGACTTAGCCATGTGATGTCGAATATGACCAAAATTTTAATTCATTAAGACTATTCCACTTATTGGATGAACTATATTGGCTAAGAACCAATATGAAAAAAACACAAGAATAGGGGGTTTAAATTGTGTAAACATTTTTTCCTATTTAAAAGAAATTTTCTAACTATTTTAAGTAAGGAGAAAGAACACAAACAATTTATCTTGATTCACCACTAACACAGTAGCTACGTCTAGTCCCTTCATCTTGATGAATTTATCCACTAAAATTAAATAATTCTTAATGCCGCCACTAGAACATATACTAGTCACTCTAACTATGTCTAGTTTTCTCAAACTTCTAGTTTTGTACAATCAGGCTTTTCTTGAACTGCTACTACTGAGCCATGGTACAAATGGATTAAGGCTTCTTTTTTGTGTATCAAGATAACTCTACAATAGAGAATATGACAATGTCACTTTTTAAATACAAGAATAACTTTCTTTTTGAAAATGTGATCACTGAGTATTTCTGCAGGGTAATTGCTCAAAAGAAATCACAATTTGTTTTCTCGTATTTCTTCACTATTTTTGCAATGATACTTGAGTGTCCTGTTATAGTACTAAATTGATGTCGTTAACTTGACGACTGTTACATGGAATGTTGCACAAATCTTGTTCGGAATGTACTATCAAGACATCTAGCGTGAATTTTGAAAAAGATTCTTATGTCTTTTTTTCCCATTTTATTAATCTTTAGAAAATATCTTATTCATCAAGCTAGGATGATCAGAGGAAGTAATCATCAGACGATTCAAGATAAGTTGTTGTAGATTCTACAATTAGAGGTTTGACTTGAGACAAACTTATTGATCACAAGATGTTTGAATGTTGAGCTTATTAGAGGATTACTTTTCTCAGATGATCAAAAGATTTGACTTTTATCAGAGCGTTGACCACAAGATCAGTTTGTTATGTAAAGTGTAATGCCCCAAAATTTAATCCAAAGCATTACTTAAAAATACTTATTGCTTAGAAAAATCACGACAATTTTTTTAAGTTAGAATATCTAAACTACTATTCATTTAAATAATCAGTAACAACCACATTAATTTAATATTATCAAAAAATCCTTATTAATGTCTATTCTTCTCTTTGAGTACTAACTTGTCTCAATATAGAGATTTTGTTTTACTACTCAAAATGTCATTGAAGAGTGATTTGCATGGGGACAACTTTAATACGAAAAACCTTATCCTAAAACAGATAAAAAACTTTGAAAAGGAGATAAAATTGACATTTGAGAAAATAGATGCTCTATAAGAGCGCTTTATCTAAATTTTCAGAAAGCAATAACAATCTTTTTGACCAGATTTTTTCAAACCAAGTTTTGAAAGAGATAAACACATTTAAGGAAGGATTTAAAAAGCATAAACTATTCATACCATTTTCCTAGTAATTCCGGCCTATAAGGATCTTTGCTCTTACATGGTAAAGCGCTCAATTAAGAGATCGGGCTCTGATATCAATTGAAGGTGCTGGAAAGCACAAGAAAAAAGGGGTTAAATTGTGTTTGTCGTTTCTCAAAACTGCATATATTTCCTTACAAAAATGTTATTTATCAAAATATTCAACTTACTATTAAATAAGGTTTAGACAAAGTAAGGTTGAATCATAAAGAACTAAGATGCGAGAAATAGAAGAGTATAAAGGAGACACACATATTTTATACTAGTTCACAACTAATTATTTCTACATCTAGTCCTCCCCTTGCACAAAGATTTTGCCTCAAAACAATCGAGGACTTAATCCACTCTTTCCATAAATGGTTATACAAGTATTCTTTACTATGCCTCTTTAGGCTTTGAGTATTTTTCTCTAGCCTCTCCAGGATGTCGTTTCTAGAACCTTCTTCAACATACTGGCATCCTACCATTGAGGTTCATAAGGGTCGTTGTAGCTTTTCAGGTACCTCTTGAGGGTGAGAGAGTTGTTGCCATTATCGTGTTGATTTACATCAATTTAAGTTTGTATCTAATTTGACACAAAGTTTGTTTTTAGGATTCTAACTCTCATTGAGAGGATGTTACAGATTAAATCTTATATCAGTTCAAGTGTGTGAAAACACTTTGACTAATTTACATCAACTCTAATAACTCTCTATGAAAGGATAATTCACTCATTCTTTTGATTTGATGTGTTCTTGCCTTTTACAGATTTTCTTCTTAACACATAGCCTTTTTCATTTTCTCTCATACATTCTCTCTCACTCGCTCATGGTAAAGGACTGAGTAAGTTCTTCTAAAATACATAGGTGAAGTGTATGTTGAGAATGTTATCGTTGGAGATATTTAATCATCATTTAAGGTAAATCAGTCGATAATAAATATCCATATATATCTTCGTGAATGATTTTGTGTATCTTGGTATTGAGGACAAGGAATCAAAGGATACTATGATCAAGTCAAATATTAAAGACTTTTAGACACGTAGTAGATTCATAATGTTCATCAGAGGATGTGAAGTTGCTTTGTCTTCTTTGGGCGGTGATTTTTTCTGAGCATTGACTTTTTCAGAGCGTTAAATTTTTTTAGAGCGTTGATTTTTTAAGAGGATGCATAATAATTCAGAGTCATAAGATTAGTCGCTTGATCTGTTTATCAAAGGTGGAGGCAGTTACTTGCTTATTATGCTTATCAGAGGTAGAGGCTTGTCACGTTTATAAGAGGTAAAGGCAGATTATTTCTTGTCAGCCGGTGTATCATAGGCAGAGGAACATAATCCATGTTAAGTACATCAGAGGTAATTTAACTACGACATTGCTTTGTGTTTCCAGAGGCAACCAAGGTACAACGTCACTTGCATCCCAGAGTCAACTGAAGCTTGCGGCCACAAAGGCATGTGTCACCAGACTTAGGCTGTAGAGCTGAAATGAAGTCTTGATTTCTTTTGCCTTCGTCCAGTCATAAGAGCATATAACTTATATTGCAACGCGTGCTTTGCTGCACTTGTTTTCGCAGTATTTCTTTTGCTTTGAGATACTTGTGATATAAACTACTTAAGAATAGATACTTATTAATATAACTCTTGCCTTCAATCTGCACGCTTAGCATATATAGTTAGGGGATAATTGTTCTTTATTTGTTTGTTTTTGTTATCATCAAAACAACAACTAGAGGATTGTATCTAAAAACACTTTTACACTAACCACCGTAGCATGCATTATTGGAGTGCCAGAGGCAGAACATAGCTTGCATCGTCGGAGTGCATGCACCAGAACTGAATTTAGAGCAAAAGAGAATTCTTGGTTTCCTTTGTCATAGTTCGGTCACTAGATGATATAGTATCATATCCTATACAAACACCTTGTCTTCGAACAACACACTTAATTAAAACATTAATGTATTAAATTGTTCCCACAAAAACCTTTTGTTATCATCAAAACAAGAGAAGGAATTGTTCTCAAACCATCTTGGTGTTGAGACAAAATTTCAATTTAATGTTTTGATGAAAACAAACAAAAAGTTAATTAAGAATGCTAATTATGATTCTAAGTGTTTTGGTATTTAACTTGTGTATTTGAGTGTGTTAAACAAGATAGGTACCAAGCAATTCAAATCAAATATCATTAAAATCAAAGCAAGCAAAAACAACAGAGCAAAGATCAATCCTGCCAGACTTCTGCAAAACGAAGATTGATCTTCAGAATCAAGAATGATCAATCCTGCCAGACTTCTGCAAAGCGAAGATTGATCAATCCTGCCAGACTTCTACAAAACGAAGATTGATCTGCAGAATCAAGAATGATCAATCCTGCGTTGAAGACTGGAATCTAAGAAGCTTTGTCAATCTTATATCTTTATCAAGAATAAGCTAGGAAAAGCCTAAAACAGAATCAGCCCAAAATTGGAAGAATCAAAGACAAGCCTCATGTAGGAATACAAGAAGCAAGATCATTCCTCATGTTGTACAAACGCAAGTACAGGTACAGGCTGTAAAAGTATATCACAGTTGTACTATCAAATCAAGACTGCACAACTGACTCAAAAGCACACAAGCAACCTCTGCAAAACAGTACTGGATCGAGTACAAAGTCAGATCACACTTAACTAATCTGAGGATCGATCCTGGACTGCAAGAACGCTCCTGGATTCAGTTTCTTCACTCTTGCTTTTGGCCTGCTTCAGTTCACTTACTGTCCTATGACAGCTGGCTTCATTTCAACGGCTATATGAGCTGTCCTAACCTCCATTGGAGCTTATAAATACAGCATCAAGATGAAGAACAAAACACAACTCAAAGTGCCAAGAAAAGCATCAATCTTACACTCATATTCGAGTTCTCTCAAATATCATTCTTTAGCTTGCAAATCTTTTTCTTTGTGTTGTGGTGAAATCAGTAACAATCTAGTCTTAAGTTTCAGAATCTATTTCTCAAACAAGAGTTGAGTAGTATTCAGATTCTAAACACCTTCACTATCATTACTTTGTAACTCAAAGCTAGTGTATCATCATAGCTTGAGTAGTGTTAAGAAATCCTTTTATGTTGTAAAAGGTAATTTGTGAAATCCTTACTGGAATATGCTAAGGTAAATCTAGAAATCCTTTCTAAGGTAGAAAGGTGGAAGTTGTGTAAAGATCAAGATTGATCTACGAAAAGTTGTGTAACAACCAAGAACAATCTTGCCTTGAGCACTTAGTGGAAAATCTCACATTTGTGAGGACTGGACGTAGCCCAAGGTTGGGTGAACCAGGATACATGCTTGAGTGATCTCTCTATCTCTATCTCTATTTATTACATGCATTACAATCAGCTTTTATATTGATAAAATTGATATTGATGTTTTTCCACTAACCAAGATCGATCTTCGTTATAACCAAGATCAATCTTGAGTAGAACTTTTAGTTTTAAAAAGGAATTTTCAAAAGGGGCAATTATAATTCAAACCCCCCTTCCTTATAATTGACATTTCTACTTCAATTGGCATCAGAGCCAGTCTCTAAAGAATTAAAACACTCAAAAAGTTTTAGAGCAAAAGATTCAGGAAGATCATGTCAAAAGCTAAATACATTGCTGAAGGAGGGTCATCATACAAACCACCATACTTTGATGGATCAGATTATTACTTCTGGAAGAGAAAAATGCAATTGTTCCTAAAGTCACAAGATACTGGTATGTGGAGAATCATCACAGATGGAGACTTCATACCAAGAGTGGATCAAAACGACTCAACATCGACTGAAAAGAAAGAAGCTGAGTGGACAACAGATGAGAAATCTAAGGTACTCCTAAACTCAAAAGCTCAATTATTTTTATCATGTGCTTTAAGCAGGGAAGAAAGTGAAAGAGTAGATGAATGTGATACGGCCAAAAAAGAATGGGACACATTGCAAACTCACCATGAGGGTACAAGCCATGTTAAGGAAACAAGAATTGACATTGGCATTCGAAAGTTCGAATTGTTTGAAATGAATGAAGGAGAGACAATCGATGAAATGTACTCAAGATTCACAACTATAGTGAATGAAATGCGCTCCCTTGGAAAAGCTTATTCAATACAAGACAGGGTAAGAAAGATCATGAGATGTCTTCCAATCATGTGGAGACCAATGGTGACAGCTATAAGCCAAGCCAAGAATCTTGAAGTACTAGGCTTGGAAGAATTGATTGGAACATTACGAGCACATGAAGTGCTGCTACAAGAAGACAGACCAATCAAAAAGGGCAGAACAATAGCTTTGAAAGCATCTCAAGAAAGTCCGACATTACAAACAGATGAGGATTCAAAAGAAATCGAACAAGAAGATGTTGATGAAGAAATAGTTTGTCTTACAAGAAAGATACAAAGAATGTTGAGAAGAAGAGATCAGATCAAAAAGGGATTTTCAAATAAAAAGGAAAACTTCAAAATAGAGGTAGACAAAAGTCAAATCACATGTTTTGGATGCAATAAACAAGGACATTATAAAACTGAATGTCCCTTGAACATAAGAGCACCAAAGAAGTTTCCCTTCAAGAAGAAATCAATGATGGCAACCTGGGATGATTCTGATAAATCAGAAACAGATGAACCTGAAGAAGCAAACCTGTGTTTGATGGAAAACATTGAAGATACAGAGGTAACAAATTCTGAACCATGTCTTGTATGTAAACAAATGGAAATCGAATTTGATAATTTGCTTAATGATTCAAACTTTCTCATTCAAAAATGTAGTTCTTTTAAAGAAAAATTTCATAAAGAAAAAGAAGAAAAAGAGAAAGTACAGGTTATGAATGATGAACTTACAGAAATCATTCAAAACTTAAAAAAATCTCAATTCAAAGGTTCTGAATCTGAAGGTTCTGAAAACCAGGATCAATCTTCATCTCAAACGAAGAACGATCTTCTCAAGGCTGAAATTGAAATTCTTAAAAATGATTTAACGAATTTCACTCAAGCTACTGAGACATTTCAGAAAATCATGGGATCTCAAGTAGGAATATTTGATAAAGCTGGTCTTGGTTTCGATAAAACTCAAAAAACAAAAATATATGAAAACTTTTTTGTTCCGGAAAGAAAAGAGGATAAATGCAAAACCAAATGCTCATATTGTAAGAAACTTGGACATCTGGAATTTGCTTGCTACTTTAAGAAAAGAGATGAAAAGGTTAAAAGCCAAAGGTTTTTTAAAAGCGAAAATCGTTCTGCAAATAAAGCTAAATCAGTTTTGAAAAATTTGCAAAACGAAGAACGATCTTCAGGTTGTTCTCAAAACGAAGAACGATCTTCAGGCTGTTCTCAAAACGAAGAACGTTCTGGAGCAAAAGCAGAACTTTCTCCAGAAAATCTGAAAAAAGGAGAACGATCTGAAACTTCAAAATCAAGATTTAAACCCCTTAAAACCCAGATTTCGAAATCAATTCCAAGATCAACAATTAAATGCTCCAACTGTCTCAAAATTGGTCATCATGAATCAACTTGCTATTTTGAAAAGAGATCAAGTTTTAAAAAATCTTCTAAAAGAAGATATACTAACCATCAAGGACCTAAACAAATATGGGTACCAAAGTCATTGCTAACTTATGATGTAGGTACATCATCCAACAAACAAAAAATAACATTGATACATGGATAAGGCATGCTCAATACACATGAATGGAAAAGTATGGTGCCTCATCTCATTACAAAAATTTGGAGTGTCTATAATCTTTGGAAACATTAACAAATCAAAGGTATATGTATCATCTTATTTTTGCTTCCGTATATGCGCTCACTCTCTCTAGTTTTAAAAATGAAAAATAGATCTATTTTTTATTAGTAAGCATGATCTTGTTCACATTCATCTTATCTTACTTGTGTTTTGGAATTTTGAAGGATATCAATTTCAAAATATTTAGGGGGAGTTTTTTAGAAAATGTTATGTTTCTTAAAACTGGAGTCTACTCATTATTTTCTATGTGTAGTATACATTTCCTTTGTATTCCCCAACCTTTTTGTGTTGACAAAGGGGGAGAATTATTTTAGATTTTATGTGTAGACTTCATGTTGATTCAAAAATCTGAAGCATATTCTGAGGGGGAGCTTTTAAGCTCTCTAAATTAGAATCAAAATTAAAATCTAAATTAACATGTTTGGCATCATCAAAAAGGGGGAGATTGTTGAGACAAAATCTCAATTTAATGTTTTGATGAAAACAAACAAAAAGTTAATTAAGAATGTTAATTATGATTCTAAGTGTTTTGGTATTTAACTTGTGTATTTGAGTGTGTTAAACAAGATAGGTACCAAGCAATTCAAATCAAATAT
>JBBPBQ010020323.1:35788376-35870152 GCA_037974755.1 Cicer yamashitae
CATCATCAAAAAGGGGGAGATTGTTGAGACAAAATCTCAATTTAATGTTTTGATGAAAACAAACAAAAAGTTAATTAAGAATGTTAATTATGATTCTAAGTGTTTTGGTATTTAACTTGTGTATTTGAGTGTGTTAAACAAGATAGGTACCAAGCAATTCAAATCAAATATTATTAAAATCAAAGCAAGCAAAAACAACAGGGCGAAGATCAATCCTGCCAGACTTCTGCAAAACGAAGATTGATCTTCAGAATCAAGAATGATCAATCCTGCCAGACTTCTGCAAAACGAAGATTGATCAATCCTGCCAGACTTCTACAAAATGAAGATTGATCTGCAGAATCAAGAATGATCAATCTTGAGCTGAAGACTGCAATCTAAGAAGCTTCGTCAATCTTATATCTTTATCAAGAATAAGCTAGGAAAAGCCTAAAACAGAATCAGCCCAAAATTGGAAGAATCAAAGACAAGCCTCATGTAGGAATACAAGAAGCAAGATCATTCCTCATGTTGTACAAACACAAGTACAGGTACAGGCTGTAAAAGTACATCACAGTTGTACTATCAAATGAAGACTACACAACTGACTCAAAAGCACACAAGCAACCTCTGCAAAACAGTACTGGATCGAGTACAAAGTCAGATCACACTTAACTAATATGAGGATCGATCTTGGACTGCAAGAACGCTCCTGGATTCAGTTTCTTCACTCTTGCTTTTGGCCTGCTTCAGTTCACTTACTGTCCTATGACAGCTGGCTTCATTTCAACGGCTATATGAGCTGTCCTAACCTCCATTGGAGCTTATAAATACAGCATCAAGATGAAGAACAAAACACAACTCAAAGTGCCAAGAAAAGCATCAATCTTACACTCATATTCGAGTTCTCTCAAATATCATTCTTTAGCTTGCAAATCTTTTTCTTTGTGTTGTGGTGAAATCAGTAACAATCTAGTCTTAAGTTTTAGAATCTATTTCTCAAACAAGAGTTGAGTAATATTCAGATTCTAAACACCTTCATTATCTTTACTTTGTAACTCAAAGCTAGTGTATCATCATAGCTTGAGTAGTGTTTAGAAATCCTTTTATGTTGTAAAAGGTAATTTGTGAAATCCTTACTGGAATATGCTAAGGTAAATCTGGAAATCCTTTCTAAGGTAGAAAGGTGGAAGTTGTGTAAAGATCAAGATTGATCTACGAAAAGTTGTGTAACAACCAAGAACAATCTTGCCTTGAGCACTTAGTGGAAAATCTCACATTTGTGAGGACTGGACGTAGCCCAAGGTTGGGTGAACCAGGATACATGCTTGAGTGATCTCTCTATCTCTATCTCTATTTATTACATGCATTACAATCAGCTTTTATATTGATAAAATTGATATTGCTGTTTTTCCACTAACCAAGATCGATCTTCGTTATAACCAAGATCAATCTTGAGTAGAACTTTTAGTTTTAAACAGGAATTTTCAAAAGGGGCAATTATAATTCAAACCCCCTTCCTTATAATTGACATTTCTACTTCACTTGGTTCTAACAAATGTTTCCACCTGTAACTTCATCACCACAACTAGTCAAAATAATAGAGCTTTACTCAAACACGACTAAGTGCTCAACTTTGACATCGAGCTCTAATGCCAATGGTAGAATGGGAAACACAAGAAATGGGGTGTGAATTGTGTTTCATTTTAAAATCTTTTTAACATGATTAAGCTCAAGGAAAACAAGGCAGATGAACAAAAACAAAATACAATAACAAAAACGATTTATCTTGGTTCGCCACCAACACGGTAGCTACGTCTAGTCCCTTCAACCTAAAGGATTTAATCCACTAGTTCACCAAAGAAATACACTTTCAGTGAACACCTACTAGTCAAACTGATTGTGTTCATGTTTTCTCAACCTTTTAGCTTAGTATAATCAAGATGTTGAGGAAAGCAACCACTACTGGGCTAGGTTACAAGAGAATAGGTTGTCTGAAAAAGCTCTCATAAGAGAGTGTTTATGAAGTTATACTCTTACCAACTTACCTCAGCACTTAAGTAAAACGAGTGATTAAGAACAAGAGTGCCCTCTTATCTATCAATGGAAAGATCTCTGTGCGGGATAAGGAATCCTAGAAAAGATCGATTAAGACTCCCTCCCCAGTCCCACAAAGATTTCTACGTACTTGTCCAGTCTTGGACAACTGAGATCTTCCGGTCTGCGTGCGTGGGAGCAGCTCAAATGAAGAAGAGTCTGGTTTGAATTCAGGCTCGGCCCGCCCGTCTGCTGCTAGATCCGGGAATGGCGCCAGGCGAGGGCGCCGCTATGCCCCACAGCTCTGCAGCGGCCATGCCGAATCTCTCTACCATTACTGATGGTTTTAAGATCACCCAATTACTACTCAATAGAATGAAAAATTTATTTATTTACTCTTATATATATAAATAGTATATTTGAGAGTAAGTTGCCAAACTTCTTTTAATCTTCTTCATTGATTATGTTTTTATTCCGTGCTAAAGATTAATCACAATTCAATTCCAAACTTACTTGTCAATCCTTATTTCAACTTATAATACCATAATTCTCCCTTATGGACATATCTGTTGTGCTCAAATAAATGGGTTTTCTTTATCATATACCTTAGATTTTAACCATTCAAGTTCAATCAATCAACGTAATCAAAACATGAACAAACCAGTAACAATAAGTTAACTATTCTATCATGCATTATTCAAAACAAATTAAAAAACTATCCCTTTTCCCAAACTATAATATGAATAATTGTATAACTACTCATACTACAAGTTTGAAAAATTGTTTGGTACACAACTATAAATAGAAATTACTAGTCATAACACGGGAAATTAAAAATGTAGAATTTAGAAAAAGCTTACTACCATGATTGATGCTACAACATTCGCCGGGTTATGTCCACCTTGGTAGCTTAAGCAATAGCTTCATCTCCATCTTTCTCTTTATTCTTGGGTTGCCTCCCAAGAGAGCTTGGTTTAAAGTCCTCAACACGTGCGAATGATGTTAGATATATTCCATAATTGAGAAAAAATTTGATCTCCTTGGGTAATCTACAGGCAAATGGTTTCTCATATAGGTCTGATGGAGATAAGGACATTCTAATGGTTAGCAAGAGTGAATTGGTAGTGATGAGAGCAAAGAGGACTTTATGTAACATCTACAAACTATTGTGTTGTACCATTGTAGGTGATGTTGCATTAGTTGAGTCTTATAATGATCCAACAAAACTGTGGCACATGCGTCTGGGTTATCTCAGTTAACATGGGATGACATAACTTCATAGAAGATATTCACTAAAGGGTGTCAACAGTTGTAAGTTTGATTTGTGCAAGTATTGTATACTTGGAAAATAGTGTCGTGTTAGTTTGAAATTTGGGAAACACAAAATAGAGGGAATCCTAGACTATGTGCATTTCGATGTGTGGAGGCCTAACAAAGATCCCTCTATCAGTAGTTCTAGGTATTTTGTGACTTTTACAGATGATTTTTCATGCAAGGTTTGGGTGTATTTTCTCAAACATAAATATGAAGTTTTTGCCAATTTCAAGGTGCGGAAAGCAAAGGTAAAAAATCGGATGAGCAGAAAAATCAAGTATTTGCGGACAAATAATGGGATAGAGTACATTGTTGCGAAATTATTTTTACATGAAAAACTTTTATTTATAGTCATCTGAAATGTCGTAGTTTATTATAAAATTTGTGGTGTTACAAATAACATAGGAACAAACAACGAAGTTCAATCTATTATTCAAAGTCAACCAGAACCCAAATTGGATGGAGATAAAACTCATCACACCCTGACACTCTAATTATAGGAGATGTGAGCAATGTAGAACGAAAAGAACACAAGAAATGAGATTTGAATTGTGTTTTTAAAAAACTTTTGTGCGGCTATACTCAAAAATAAGAAAGATAATGTACGAATATGAAAACAGAGCAGCGAGAGACACAACAATTTGTCCTGGTTCTCCACTAACACAGTAGCTACGTCCAGTCCCTTCAACTTGAAAGATTTAATCAACTAAATTGTCACTGAATCATACTTATACTTGAACACCTACTAGTCACATTGATTGTGTTCAATCTTCTCAACCTACTAGTTTTGTACAGTCAAGCTGTTAAAGAAGGCAGCCACTACTAGGCTAGGTTATAGTAAAAAGATATTAGGGTTTATCTGAATAAGCTCTTGCAGAGAGTGTTTACAATGTTTGCTTTAGAGAAAAAAAATTCTTAGTACAAAAAGAATGATAACAACAATATAGATATGATTGTAGCTTGTTGCTTGTATGTTGTGTAGTGTTTGATATTGTTCTATCTTTCTTCGTTGAGGAAGGTATTTTCTTTATAGAGTACAATTAGAGTTTCTGGTCTTTAGACAACTAGATGATTCAGGATGTGTATCAGAGGATGCGCAATTTGCTTTGTCTTAACAGTGTTTGACTTTTTCAAAGCATTGACTTTTTTAGAGGAAGGAACTTCAGAGTTAGATGATCAGACGCTGGATGTGATTGTTAGAGCTAGAGGCAGAAAAAATGTTGTTACTCTAATCAGAGGCAGAGGCAGAAAAATTCTTGTTATGCTTATTAGAGGCAGAGGCGGAAAAACGTGTTGTATCAGAGGCACTGCAATGCAATGCTAATTCGCGTATCAGACTCAGTGAGAGGAAGGAAATACGTGTTGTATTTTTGTCTTTGTCTATATATCAGAGGATACAATGATAGTTTGTTAACCAAGCATGTAAAATCAAATATGTGTACTTAAATTCAATGTTAGAGAATCAAATTGTTCCCACAAATGATTTTGTTATCATCAAAACACGTGAGGGGCTTATTTCTTCAAATCAACTTGGTTCCAACAAGTAACCCTCTGAAAACCGTATCTGCAATCAAGTAAAAGTTAATGTTTGAACTACTATCTGAAATTGAACTTTCATCAATTGATGAAGCCTTATCAGATGATGGATGGATTGTAGTAATGCAAGAAGAATTGAATCTATTCAAGAAAAATAATATATGGGATATGATGCCCAGATCTAGAGGAAAGCAACAGATTGGAACCAAATGGGTTTTTTAGGAACATACTAAATAAAAAAGTGAAGTGGTAAGAAACAAAATTAGGCTTGTAGATCAAGGCTGCAATCAGTAGGAAGGTAATAGTTACACCGAAACCTTTGCTCCTGAGGCAATGTTAGAGGTTACTACAATTTTACTCTCATTTGCAGCTTTTAATAACATCATCTTGTATCAAATGAATGTGAAAAGAGTATTTTTAAATTGGTATAAAAATTAAAGAAGTGTATGTTAAACAACCTCTTGATTTTGAAGAAAATGAATTTTCATATCATGTTTTTAAACTAGAAAAATCTTTATATGGTCTTAAACAAGCTCCCAGAGCTTGGTATGAAAGACTGAGTAGTTTTCTGTTGAAAAATAACTTCGAAAGAGGCTAGGTGGACAATACTTAGTTTAGAAAATTGACTAAAAATGACCTTTTTATTGTTCAAGAATATGTGGATGACATCATTTTTTGTTCTAGTAATGCAAAATTATGTCAAGAGTTTTCACAAGTAATGCATATTGAGTTTAAAATGAGTATGATTGGAGAGCTGAAATTCTTCCTCGGAATTCAAATTCAACAAAGCTCTGAAGGTGTCTACATTCATCAGACTAAATACATAAAAGAGATAAGGAAGAGAGATCACAAAACATGTTATCTACGTCTAGTCCCTTCACCACCAACATGTCTCAAATGTTAGCTACGTCTTGTCCCTTCACTCTAAAAGATTTAATTCACTAACTCAAACTGATTTTCACAAGCACTAAAACTTTTACTAGTCTCTTGATTATGTTCTAATCTTCTCAAAATTCTAGCTTTGTATTGCCAAGCTTTTGAGGTTGTAGCAACTATTGGGTCAAGTTATAGAGATGAAAGTTTGAAGTGTTTCTATATAATTCTTACAAGAGGATTTTGTAGTAAAAACACTAAGATTATCTCAAAAGCTTTTTCCCTTACTGTATGCAAAGAATTATTACAAAGAAGTTTCACTCGTTTTCTATATATTTGAATTGATGCACAAACTTTTTTATATAGAGAAATTTGATGTCATTAGGGTTTCTGGCTGTTATAAGAATTGTTGAGCAAATCTAGTAAGAAATGTAAGGAACGTACAATTACTTAGATGTTTTTTGAATCTTCACATTTATTCTTTATCCTTTCTTGCCTTTATGATGATTCAGTGTATCTTGATAATTAAGTCAGGAAAATCAAATGATGTACGCATTAGAGGATCATATTGTTGTGGATCATTCAATCCGAGGATGACTAACAATTGCGGATAACAAATTATTTGACTTGGGATAACTAAGAGACAATGAATGTTTAAGCGATGACTTATATTCACAAAACATATTCTCAACAAAAGATTTGTAATGCAATGCATATATGTCAGTGCATATGATTCCAAAATATATAACCCTCCGCAAAGTGGTGTGAACCTCTCGATGTATTTTTTTTTTTTTTTTTTTAATTTTAATGTATTTTTTTTTTAGATTTATAATATAATTTAATCATTTTAATTATAATAATTTTTAATTATAATTATAATAATTATTTATTATAATAATAATTAAAATATAAAATTTATTTATAATTTATTAATGTATTTTATTTTAATTTATTATTAGTAATTTTATTAATTAAATAATTAAATTAATAATTTTAATAACAAACAAATGTTAAAATATAACAAAAAAAAAAGACCTAGTTACAAGTCGCTCCTCTGGGAAACCACCTCCTATTGAGGTTTCAAAATTTTCCCTTCAACTGGTCGCTTCTCTGGGAACGACCTCCTACTTTAAAAAAAAAAAATAGGGCATTCGCCTAAATAATTTTCAAAGCAGGGTATTTTGAAAATTAAAAAAAAAGGAATATACGTGTCAAAAATTCAATTTTACTATAGCTAAAATAAAAAATTATTTTACACATGCTCCCAAGCCTTTTCTGAAACAACAATTTTTGTAAAAAACCCTAACATACTAAATATCACTAGAAAATTTATTTTTTTTAAACACTCAAGTTTACCAAGTTGCAATATATACCCAAGTTTCAAACAACATTACAGGTATGAAGTCCAATATTTACAGCACAAAAATGAAGTAAAAGTTATATACCCAAGTTTTTAAAAATTTGTGAACAAAGCTGTTTTACCCTAAACTTTCACAATTCAAAACTTAATGCATGCAAAATTTATGACTTGATCAAGAGTTGAGTTCTTGAAATTACACTTAGCAAAAGTATGATCATGCTTTAAAATTCAACTTGCAAGGACTAAATTGATACATACAAAACTTGATTCGAACTGTAATGTAACATATATGCTCCTGATCATCAAAATAAGAATAAAAATGGAAACTTTCATTACCTATTTGAAGGGTGTGGTTTCTGCCCCCAACTAAACGAAAGGAGAGATATTTTTTATTGTAATAAAAATTGGTTGATTGGAATCACAAGGATGGGGGGAAGAAATTTCATTCACAAGACATTTTGATTTGAAGCATGGGTCATGGAAATGCAAGAGGAAGAAGATGATGGTGTTGGAAGAACTCACCAACTCTATGGATTAAAAAAAAAGTGTGATAATGAAAGAGGGAGCATCGTTTAAATAAAAAAAGTTTTATTTACTATTCAATTACTCTTATTTTTGAATTTCGAAAAAGTTTAAAAAAACAATTTATGCCACCAAAAATATTACTGGGTTGAGTCGCGGACTAGGTCGCTCTCTTTAAGACGTTTCGAAGCACTGCCCAAATGGTGCAAGGCAAACTATAAACCACGAAGTCCCCAGGATAAAACAGCCCAAATCACTATATCGGAGTTCTACTGCACCGTAGAAAACCGTTCTAGAATTACACCCTCAATATGTCAGTCGAACGACTACCACTCGTAATATAGCACTAAGGCCACTCAAAAGAAAAAGAAGTAAGAACGGGGGGAGAAGAGAGAAAAGCCTCAGATGCAGAGTGCTTTTGGTGTCATTTTCCAACTGAGGAGAGCCCTCTATTTATAGAGGAAATCCGCAACTGGATCAGAGAAAGTGGCGCGATCCATTAGCTCTGATACGTGCGCTCCAATTGACCACTAAACCTGCGCTCCAATCCTTGACCTCAGAAAACGTGCGCTCCGAAACTGCTGCCCACCCAAAACGTGCGCATTTGACTACCAAAACGTGCGCTAGGGTTTTGACTTTGAATATTGACCGGGCAACAGCAGTTACGTGGCACCAAGGGTTAGGGTTTTGACCGGGCAAAAGGGAATACTGGATCAGATTATTCAAGTAGACTTGGTGGAGGGCAGTTACGTAATTAACGTAACAATAAGAGACAAAACTCAAGCATTCATTTTATTAATTTTTCATTTGCTAAATAATAATAACAATAATAATAATAATAATAATAATAATAATAATAATAATAATAATAATAATAATAATAATAATAATAATAATAATAATAATAATAATAATAATAATAATAATAATAATAATAATAATAATAATAATAATAATAATCATAATAATAATAATACACCACAAGACCAAGACCAAGACCAAGGCCGCGTGTGTGGTGGTCAACTTTGCATGCGTTCTTCCTCCGTCACAAAATTGGGGTACCCCTTGGGGCACACCCCAAGGTACATACCTCCACCTTATATACCCTACTAGTGTGTGATATCCCTCCTATGTGGGAGTTCTCATTTTTTCAATTCACAACCACACTAGCTCATTAATGTCCCCATTATTTCCAACAATCTTCCATTAATTTCAACATCATTTCCAACAATCCCCCACTTGAATTTAAAAAAGAAGGTTTCAGAAATAGCGTCAAACGCTTCTATAAGATTTTGCATAAACAAAGGTATCTCTTGACTTGAACCTTGTAAGTACCGATATGCACCTAAGAGGGGGGGTGAATTAGGTGTTTAGGAGTTTTCCTTGTTTTCCGCGATTAAGGGATCGATTTTTGTGTTTAAGGATAGTAAGTGATGAAAGTAAATGGCAGTAAAGAAATGAACACAACAGAATTATCCTGGTTCCCCTTATGACCAAGGGTACATCCAGTCCTCTTGCACACCGCAAGAGATTTCTCCACTATTGTTAGAAAATGTACAAGTCCCACACTACTATCTTAGATAAAACTATTTATAGAAAGTACTACTTTCTTTTTACAAACACTGTGATTTGATAAGAGTATAGAAATAACAAAGAGGTAGAATGATAACAATCCAAGATTGCTTCAAGTACTTTGAGAACCTCAGTTGAAGATATTAAAATGATATGCTAGTACTTGAATTTATGAAAAATGACTTTGAAAAAAATTCAGAAAAGTTGTTCAAAGTCTTTAAAGTTGTGTAGTAGGATTGTTGTTGTTGAATCTGAAGTTATGGTGTATTTATAGTCCATAAACATCTCTTCAGATTCATGGCTATTGATCCAAGAGGTTTGAGGAACAATTGTAATGATTTAGAACCATTTCAGAATTGAAAAATTGCATTGCTTCCAGTTGTATTCGAATACATGATGTGTGTATTCGAATACACCTCTTTGTAACGTTCAAAAAATTCAAAACTTTTCAATGTGTATTCGAATACAAGATGGTGTAGTCGAATACACTTGTATTAGTTTTGCCACTGTCTTGCTGGTTGTATTTGACTACATTAGGTTGTAGTCGAATACAGATGAGAGGCTTTTGCTACTGACTTAGCAATTTTCATCTGTATGTTGTATTCGAATACACCTTTGTAATTTGTCAAAAATATTAATTTTAACACTTTGTAAATGTAATTTTGACTTTTGAAAATACTTTTTATGCATATGTAAAGATGTGAGGTTCTCATTGTATTTGAGCTATGGGTTGTATCATTTTACCTTTACATAAAACATCTATTATGAGAAGATTATTAATTTATAAATAAGATTTTTGTAGACTTCTTCTTTTTGAGCTTGTTGCTTTGATCATCATCACCGTTGGTCTTTTATATCATCAAAAACATGTATTTTACAAACCTTTGCATAACAAGTAAGATTCAGATTAAACAAGAGTGACTCGTAGTCTTGAACTCTATCTCTGACATCAAACCCACACACAACCTTTTCATTGGGTGTATTCTCAAAATCCCGTGCATTTAAGGCCATGCACGTGTATCCCAGTATAGTGAACGCTCTAGGAACCCTAAGTTGAATGAACGTTGAAAAAACTGAAGCAGCCTTATATATGACTGAGAAACCCGAAGGTGTATTCGACTACACTTGTGATGTATGCGAATACAAATATGTTTGGGGAATTTGTATTCGACTACTCTGATATTGTATTGGAATACAAGAAAATCTGGAAAAATGTGTATTCGAGTACGTAGACTTTGTATTCGGCTACAGCTTCGTATTTTTGGAAACAAGAATGAATTTTTCATACAGAGCATACCAAATAATGCATATAATCACAAATGAAGAACAAGTAATCATATTCAAGAATAATGAACCATTAAGAACTCAATTTTATCATCATATCAAGAGAAAAAATTTCAAATCTTGAAAATTAATGACAAAGTACCTTATTTTAAAGATCATCTTCACTTAAGATACCAAGTTCTCTTCGAATTTTGTAGAAGGAGTCTTTAGGAAGAGGTTTTGTGAAGATGTCCGCTAATTGGTTGGGCGTATCCACAAAGGTTACTTCAACATTTCCTTTAAGCACATGAACGCGCAAAAAATGATGACGTATATCAATGTGTTTAGTCCGAGAGTGCATGATTGGATTCTTTGAAATATTAATTGCACTAATGTTGTCGCATCGTAACGGAATGCATCCGAGATCAAGTCCATAATCATATAGTTGTTGCTTGAGCCATAGAATTTGTGCACAACAACTTCCTGCTACTATGTATTCGGCTTCAGCAGTACTAAGTGCAACACATGCTTGCTTCTTACATGACCATGATACGAGTGCATTTCCCAAGACATGACAAGTGCCGCTTGTGCTTTTACGGTCTGTTTTACATCCTGCATAATCTGAATCAG
Organism: Cicer yamashitae; assembly: GCA_037974755.1. NCBI lineage: Eukaryota > Viridiplantae > Streptophyta > Magnoliopsida > Fabales > Fabaceae > Cicer > Cicer yamashitae. The sequence goes on from JBBPBQ010020323.1 coordinate 35,799,463, forward strand.
AATATCCAACGAGACTACATATGCTACCTTTCGGATACCATAGTCCTACATTGATTGTTCCTTTCAAATATTTCATGATTCTTTTGACTGCTACAAGATGCGATACTTTAGGATCCGCCTGAAATCTTGCACACAAACATACACTAATTATAGGCCAAGATGCGATTCTTTTGCTTGATGTGAAGGCCAAGAAAGTAGTTTAATTTTCCCATCATGGACATTTCAAATTCTCCTTGCATCATCAACGAGAATTCTTCACATATGTCATTGTTTGTTGTTCCGAATATGATATCGTCAACATAGATTTGGACCAACAAGGTGTGACCATTATTCTTTTAATAAATAATGTCTTATCGACTTTGCCTTTTTCAAATCCTCTTTCACATAGGAAAGCACTCAATCTATTGTACCAAGCTCTTGGAGCTTGTTTTAGACCATAGAGAGCTTTTCTTAATTTGAAGACATGTGAAGGATTCTTGAAGTCCTCAAAGACGGGTGGCTGTTTGACATATACTTCTTCATTGATGTATCCATTGAGAAAGACACTTTTCACATCCATCTGAAATAATTCAAAGTTCATAGAACAAGCATAAGCAAGTAGTAAACGTATTGCTTCTAACCTTGCGACTGGAGCAAATGTTTCGTCAAAATCAATCCCTTCTTCTTGATTATATCCTTGGGCGACCAATCTTGCCTTGTTGCGAACAACTATACCGTTTTCGTCAAGTTTATTCTTAAACTCCCATTTTGTACCAATGATGTGTTTATTTCCCGGATTAGGAACGAGTTCCCATACTTTGCTTCTTTCGAATTGGTTAAGTTCTTCTTGCATGGCAAGTATCCATTGATCATCTTTTAGTGTTTCACCAATTTTGGAGGGTTCGAATTAAGAAACGAATGCCATGTTCTAGCAAGCATCTTGTAGTTTAAGTCTTGTTGTAACTCCTTTGTTAATATCACCAATGATATTATCATTTGGGTGATCTCTATGGGTCCTCCATTCCTTAGGGAGATTATCATTTTCCTTTTCAATGTTGACTTCACTTTCTTGACTTGGTTGATCAATTTGATGTTCTTTGCTTGTATCGCTACTTTCAATATCATCATCATCATAAGAAGTAACTTTGTCCTCTTTTAAGGGGTTAGTTTCATCAAAAGTAACATGCATTGATTCTTCAGCGATTAAAGTTCTTTTATTAAAAATTCTAAATGCTTTACTAGATAATGCGTAGCCAATAAAAATACCTTCATCTGCCTTTTCATCGAATTTTCCAAGGTTGTCTTTACCATTGTTTAGCACAAAACACTTGCATCCAAAGATGTGGAAGTGAGAGATATTGGGCTTTCTTCCTTTGTAGAGTTCATAAGGAGTTTTCTTAAGAATCGGCCGAATGTTTACTTTATTTGAAACATAGCATGTTGTGTTTACGGCATCTGCCCAAAAGTACTTTGGTAGACTTGAATCGCTTAGCATAGTCCTTGTGAGTTCTACCAAGGATCTGTTCTTTCTCTCAACAACCCCATTTTGTTGAGGTGTTCTAGGGGCAGAAAAATTGTGGAAAATTCCATTTTCTTCACAAAATTCTTCAAATGAGGTATTTTGAAATTCTCCTTCATGATCACTTCTAATTGATACAATTTTGGATGATTGTTCATATTGGACTAGCTTGGCATAGTTTTTAAATGCTTTAAAAGCTTCGTTTTTACTTGCCAAAAATAAGGTCCATGTGAACCTTGAGTAATCATCAACAATTACTAGTCCATATGAATTTCCACCAAGTCTTTTGGTTCTTGATGGACCAAACAAATCCATATGTATTAATTGAAGTGGTCTTGTAGTTGATATAACATTTATAGGTTTGAAAGAAGTTTTTGTTTGTTTACCTTTTTGACAAGCGTCACATAATTTATCCTTTACAAATTTCATTTTTGGTAATCAAACAACAAGATCATGCTTGACCAATTTGTTTAAATGATCCCTGTGGATATGTGCAATTCTTTTATGCCATAGCCATGCATCATTGTTGTCGCTTACCAAAAGACATTTCATTTTTAAGGATAAATCGTCAAGATTAAGTATAAAAATGTTTTTGAAACGCTTACCGATAAATTAAATTTCATTTGTTGCTGCATTTTGAATGATGCACTCATCTTTGTTGAAGGCTATCTTGTATCCTTCGTCACATAGCTGGCTAATGCTTATGAGATTGTGCTTTAGACCTTAAACATATAAGACATCTTCAATTGAGGGAGAAGGGGCTGTTCCAACTTTTCCAATGCCTAAGATTTTTCCTTTGTTATTATCTCCATAGACTACATATCCCTTTGATTCAAGAGTCAAGGCTGAAAATTTTGTTATATCACCCGTCATATGTTTGGAGCACCCACTATCTAAGTACCACATATTTGAGGTACTTAGCGTGCATACCTACAAAATTGAAATCAAGTTTTATTAGGTACCCAATGTGCTTTGGGTCCTTGGTGGTTAGTACCTTTCTTTACCCACACGTAATGCCCTTTTGGAACACTAATGTTTCTCACATGACAGGCATTAGTTGTGTGACCATGAAGACCACAATAGGAACAAGTAGGAGTAAATTTATTTTTAATATCGTATGTATGAGATTTATTTTGAGTAATTTTCTCCTTATAAGAATGACTTTTTTTAAAATTGTAATTTTTCCTTGATTGGATTGATTACTCGCTTTGACAAAAATGGTCTTATTCAAGCTTGGTTTGTCAAATTTCTAGAATCCAAGACCACTTTTATCATTTGAGTATCTTTGCATGTTCAGAACATTTTCCAATCCCATTTGTCCTTTTTCATATCGTTCAATTACTCTATTTAATTGAACAATCTTGAATGAAAGGGAATCACATTTATTGCATGTAAAATTCTGTTTTGGTTTTTCAGAATCCTTTTCCATAATGTCAACTTTTTCTTGAAGACTTGAGATTTGTCTCTTTTGTGTTGACACTAGTTTGAACAGGTTTTTACATTCAATAAGAAGTTCCTTAATGGCGTTTTGAGCATCATTGTATTCTATAATTAATTCACTATTAGTTTTATTATGATGAAGAGAGTCTATGGTACTAACCTCTTCGTCGTCATCTGATTGATGCGATGCCATTAGTGCAACATTAGCGCATTCTTCACTTTCTTTTTCTGAAGATGAACTTACTTCGTTATCTTCCCAAGCTATGTATGCCATTTTGAAGTCTTTCCTTTTACCGGCATTTTTCTTGATAAGGTTTGGACAGTCTGCTTTGATATGCCCATTTTATCCGCATTCAAAACAAGTGAAGTTTTGGTTTGAAGTAGAGCTATCTTTCTTTCTGAAATTCTTCTTTTTATAATTTCTGTTATTTTTAAGAAACTTACCGAATTTGTTAACGAGGAAAGTAATGTTTTCGTCTTCATCAGAAATTTCATCTCTAACTTGTTCCTTTGATTCGGTCTTTAGAGCAATGTTTTTGTTCTTCTTTTCTTGACTTTCATTTTTCTCCAACCTTCCAAGTTCAATTTCGTGTTCTTGAAGTTTTCCAACTAATGCAGAAAGTGACATCTTGGATAAGCTTTTCTTTTCTTATATTGCTGTCACCTTTGGTTGCCAAGCCCTTGTTAGTGATCTTAATACTTTCAGATTTAGTTCATCATTGGTGAAAATCTTTCCAAGAGCTGTCAAGTGATTTTTTAAGTGGGAAAATCTTTTCTGCAAGTCTAAGATAGACTCTCCAGGCTGTATACGGAATAACTCATATTCTTGAGAAAGTGTATTAAGTTTAGATCTTTTTACCTCAACGGTGCCTTCATGGGTTACTTCCAATGTGTCCCATATTTCTTTGCCTGTTTTATAGTGAGATACGCGGAAAAATTCATCCATTTCTAGTGCTGATTGTAGCATGTTTTTAGCCTTTTTATCGAACATCACTTTTCTTTTATCATCATCGGTCCAAGAATTCTTTATCTTAATTTCTTCTTTGTTGTTGATGACTGTTGTTGGAATGTAAGCACCATTTTCAACTGCATCCCATATGTCGTCTCCTTGTGCTTCAAGATACGCTTGCATACGTATCTTCCAAAAATCATAGTGCTTTCAACGAAGCGTGGTGGTTTAAAACCTGCTCTGAGTAATGATCGAGGAGTAAGTTACCTTAAACCTGCTCTGATGCCAATTGTAAGTACAATGTGCACCTAAGAGGGGGGTGAATTAGGTGTTTAGGAGTTTTCCTTATTTTCAACGATTAAGTGATCGATTTTGGCGTTTAAGGATAGTAAGTGATGAAAGTAAATGGCAGTAAAGAAATGAACACAACAGAATTATCCTGGTTCCCCTTATGACCAAGGGTACATCCAGTCCTCTTGCACACCACAAGAGATTTCTCCACTATTGTCAGAAAATGTACAAGTCCCACCCTAGGACCTTTGCTACAAACTTCTAACAAATCTTCTAGGATAGCACACTACTATCTTAGATAAAACTATTTAAAGAAAGTACTACTTTCTTTTTACAAACACTGTGATTTGATAAGGGTATAGGAATAAGAAAGAGGTAGAATGATAACAATCCAAGATTGCTTCAATTCAGAAAAGTTGTTCAAAGTCTTTAAAGTTGTGTAGTAGGATTGCTGATGTTGAATCTGAAGTTATGGTGTATTTATAGTCCATAAACATCTCTTCAGATTCGTGGCTATTGATCCAAGAGGTTTGAGGAACAATTGCAATGATTTAGAACCATTTCAGAACTGAAAAATTGCATTGCTTCAAGTTGTATTGGAATACATGATGTATGTATTCGAATACACCTCTTTGTAACGTTCAAAAAATTCAAAACTTTTCAATGTGTATTCGAATACAAGATGGTGTAGTCGAATACAGTTGTATCAATTTTGCCACTGTCTTGCTGGTTGTATTCGACTATGTCAGGTTTTAGTCGAATACAGATGAGGGGCTTTTGCTACTGACTTAGCAATTTTCATCTGTATTCGAATACACTTATGTTGTATTCGAATACACCTTTGTATTTTGTCAAAAATATTAATTTTAACACTTTGTAAATGTAATTTTGACTTTTGAAAATACTTTTTATGCATATGCAAAGATGTGAGGTTCTCATTGTATTCGAGCTATGGGTTATCATTTACCTTTACATTTAAACATCTAATATGAGAAGATTATTAAGTTATCAATAAGCTTTTTGTGGACTTCTTCTTTTTGAGCTTGTTGCTTTGATCATCATCACCGTTGGTCTTTTGTATCATCAAAAACATGTATTTTACAGCGGCCCCCACTTCCACATTCACATAGGTGAGTCTATAAAGAGTACTACTGTAGCTAGGTACTCCACTCCACATAGAGTATAGATCTCCTTAAGAGTTTCTATTATCTCATCCTTATATCGCTTCAGGAATCATGCTTCTCTCATTTATAAAATAGCATGTTCATTCTTATCACTATGGCTTGTTATTACCCATTGACCTAATTCTTGGGATCTCCAGTCTTTTAGCTCGTGTTACCATCATAAGTGACTCATTGATCTATAGGCATTAGTCCCATTCTTTTGGATGTATTTAGGACTTTCTGTCTAGCTAATCCTTTCGTCAAAGGATCTGATAAATTTTTATCAGTGCGTACATGATCCACTATAACAGCTCCTTAAGAAAGTAATTCTCTAAATGTGTTGTGCTTACGACGTATTTTTCATCTCTTACCGTTCTAATAACGGTTCTCAATTTTTGCAATAGCCCCGGTACTATCGCAATGGATCAACACAACTGGTAAAGGTTTTTCCCATAAAGGGACCTCAGGTAACAAACATCTCAACCAGCTTGCTTCTTCACTAGTAGTATCTAGTGCTATCATTTCAGACTCCATAGTGGACTGAGTCAGTATCGTCTGTTTCTTCGATTTCCAAGATACAACACCACCGGCTATACTAAAAATATAGCCACTGGTTGCTTTGGAATCATCTGATAAGGTGTTCCAATCTGCATCACTGTATCCTTCAAGGACAATAGGAAATCTTTGATAATGTAATCCGAGACTCATGGTCCTTTTAAGGTATCTCATGACTCTTTCGATAGCGTGTCAATGCTCCATACTAGGTCTACTAGTAAACCTGCACAACAATCCCACGACATAGGAAATGTCGGGTCTAGTACAATTAGTGGCATACCTGAGGCTGCCAATGATGCTCGCATATTCAGTTTGTCTAACACCTTCACCAGTGTTGTTGAAAAGTTTCACACTTGGATCATATGGTGTGCAAGCAGGTTTACAGTCAAAGTAATTATATTTCTTTAGGATCTTTTCAACATAATGAGATTGATCCAAAGAAATTCCCTTTTCTGACCTAGTAATCTTTATTCCAAGGATTACACTCGCTTCTCCGAGGTCTTTCATATCAAAGTTGTTACTCAACAGTGATTTCACATTATTAACGGCATGAATGTTTGAACCAAATATGAGTAAGTCGTCTACATAGAGACATATGATAGTGAAAATGTCATTTTCAAATTTGTAATAAATACATTTGTCACTTTCATTCACTTTAAACTCATTCGACAAAATCAAGTTGTCAAATTTTTCATGCCATTGCTTAGGAGCTTGTTTAAGACCATACAGAGACTTATCTAACTTACAGACCTTGTCTTCTTGCCCATGTATTACAAAACCTTTAGGTTGTCCCATATAGATTTCTTCTTCCAGGTCACCATTTAAAAAAGTTGTTTTTACATCTATCAGGTGTATCACCAGGTTATGAATAACCGCAAGTGATATGAGCACCCTAGTGGATGTTTTTCTAGTGACAGGTGAAAAAGTGTCGAAGAAATCTATATTTTCTCTTTGTCTAAAACCTTTGGCTACAAGGCGTGCCTTGTACTTATCAATAGATCCATCGGGTTTTAGTTTCTTTTTCAAAATCCATTTACAACCTATAGGTTTGCAACCAGGAGGCAAGTCCACTAAATGTCAGGTCTTGTTAGACTCTAGAGAATCCATTTCATCGTTTATAGCTTCTTGCCATAAATTTGCATCCAAAGATGACAAAGCTTCCTTGAGATTAGCAGGATCCTCTTCTAAATTATAGGCCATATATTCAGGTCCATAATATTTAGCGACTCTTACTCTCTTGCTCCTTCGAGTTTCGGTTTCACCTTGTATGTTGCTTTCAGTGCTTCTTGTCACAAGAGCTTGACTAGGTTCGCTACCCCCGCTATTTCTCGATTTAAAAGGGAATTTATTTTCATAGAAGTCAACATCATTTGATTCTATGATAACTTTCACATTTAGGTCGTAAAACCTATACGCTTTACTGTTTACCGCATACCCAATGAATACACATTCATAGGCTCTGTAGCGAGTTTAATTCGCTTGGGATCGGGGATTCTAACATAAGCCAGACAGCCCCAAGTTCGAAGATAAGACAAGTTGGGCTGTCTTTTCTTCATTATCTCATAAGGAGATGTTTTGTTCTTAGATTTAGGGACTCTATTCAAAACATAGCAAACAGTCAAAATAATTTCCCCCCACCAGTGAGAGGCAACACCAGAATTAAGCATATAGCAACAACAAGTTCAGTAAGAGTTATATTCTTTCTTTCAGCTTTACCATTCATTTCAGGTGAATATGGTGCAGTAGCTTCATGTATAATTCCTTGGGTTTTATAAAACTCATTAAATAAACTAGAATCATACTCTGTTCCTCTATCACTACAAAATCTCTTAATCTTCTTACTAAATTGATTTTCAATTTCAGTTACAAAGATCTTAAACATGTCAAGTGCTTCACTTTTATTTTTCATAAGATATACAAAAGTATAGTCAGAAAAATCGTTAATAAAAGTAATAAAATAACGCTTTCCATTTCTGGTTAACGTCCCATCAAGTTTGCATATATCAGAGTGTATTAAGTCTAAAGGTTCAAATTCTCTAACTACTGATTTATGTAAACTCTTAGTTATTTTAGCTTGACTGCAAAAATCACATTTTTCAAAATCTTTTAAAGATAACTTTGGAATTAAGCCTAAGTTACTTAAGTTTGAAAGCACACGTGTGTTCATATGACAGAGTCTAGCATGCCAAATATTAAAATCACACAACATGTAAGCAGAAGGAAACATTTTATTGATTTCAACATTCAATTTAAACATGCCATCAGTGGCGTACCCTTTCCCAACAAAAATACTATTTTTAGAAATGTAATACAAATCAGCCCCTATAGTCTGAGTAAACCCTGCCTTATTGAGAAGAAACCCAGAAACCAGATTCTTCCTTATTTATGGAGGTGAATGTTAGTTTCACATCTCCAATACCAGCAACATTAGTGGTGTGGGAATCTCCCAACAACACTTTCTTATCTTCAGCAGCAGTGTATATTTTAAACGTAGCACGATCATAACAAACATGGCGGGAGGCGCCAGTGTCTATCCACCAGCCATCTGATCCACCAACAAGGTTGATCTCAGTTATCATAGCAAAGAATTGCTCTTCTGTCAAGTTAGCCTGATTAGAAGGGCCTGGCTTGTTCTTACACTTGCGTGCCATAAAACCCTCTTTTCCCACAGTGAAAACAGAGAAAGGGGAGAGGGTCATTTCTAGGAGGTGGTTGCTGCCTTGCAATTGGGACCTTTAGAGGGTTCCCATTCTTGTTGCTGTTCTTTGAGGTGCGATTCTGATTCTTTAGTTGTTTACCGTTTGGCTTCAGAACTGCTCCGATGAGTTTCTTTTTCTTGTTGTTTGCCACAAGAAGAACTTCATTTTCTAGTCTTGCATACGAGATTCTTCCTCAATTCTAAGGCGAGTTATCAGACTTTCTAGATAAAATTCTTTTGTTTTATGCCTGAGAGAATTTTTAAAATCTTTCCAAGCAGGGGACAGTTTGTCAATAATTACAGCAATTTGAAACTATTCATCGAGGGACATTGTAACGCTTCGGATTTTTTTTTAATCCAAAACGTTGCTTAATAAAAATACTTATTGTTTAGAAAAGTTTACGAAATTTTCTTTTTGAATACTTAGCATTTATTCATTTAAATAATTAGTAACAAGCACGTTATTTAATATCATTAAGAAAATATTTATTCAAAATTTAAAACAAAGTAAAGGCAATTATTCATAATGGAAGGGAATCACTTCCGTATTTCTACAATTCTAGTACATATTAAAAGTTTGTGACAAGTGATTAAAAAGAAATTAGAAATATTGGACAATTCTATTATTACAAAATTGTCTTGAAAAACCCATGTTTACCCACGTTCGCCACACGTCAATACTCATTAACTAATCTTGAATCTCCTTGAACTCATTAGTACCTAAAATGTTGTTGTAAGGGTCAGTTTTTTTTCCATCATCCACAACAAACCAAAGCTAAACATATAGAAGAATAACACAAAACATATAAAAGTAAAAACTTCCAATTAAAAATAAACAAATGCGCACACCGGTAAATTGTATATCAAAACATATGCATAATGCATGCTCCTAAAACTATATGATCCGGATATAAACCTGCCACTAAGGCAACTTCCACACAGAAAGGTCACTCATACCAATGGGGAAAACAAACCTGCCACTAAGGCAACTCCCACGAAGATGCATATGCCATGACTTTATGATATAGTATCAAGAGATATATTCCCACACAACCCACTAAGAATCATGTCATATGCATTCAAAATTACTTTTTAAAATCATCACTTATTCACATATCACTAAGAACACATACCACACATCCTTGTCATGATTATCACATATTCATAGACAAATAATCATAAAAATTATGACTTTCACCACATACACATAAAAATAGAAACTTTATATCATATAGGCCATAAAAATTACACTTCCACATATATAACAAGAAAATTCAAACTCCAACTCATATACACAATAAAAGTTAAAACTTTATCACATATAAGGTAAAAATTCAAACTTTATTTCATATTCATCGTAAAACTACAATTTTATCACACATAGCATAAAATTTCATACTTTACTCCATAGAAGTCATATATTACAATTCAATGTCAACAGAAATTGGGGTTTTATTATTTTAATCCATTAGTCTACATTTATTCATTTTAAAATAGAAGTAATTCACGATTATTTATTTCATGTCATCCAACCAACGGCCTAACTCTAATTTGTGTGGGGAAAAGCCCTTATCTTCGAGTTAACACCAATAGCATAGCCTCTGTAACCTTGGAATCACTTCATAAATCCCATGCCGTCATGATTCGCTTCAACCCTGTCCTTCCTAGACCGATACGTTTAAGGAATTTAGAGACACTAGTCGACCATAGTCGACTAATGTTCTATGTTTTAACTATTCTTCTAACTAAAGTGCTACAAAAGCACCCTGTTTCGTATAAGAAACAATAAACTACTTAAGCACATCATGCTTGACCCAAGACAACAAAACACAAGGCACACGTGGACTCCAGTTACTTGATACCCCTAACCTCGTCCCTTGATCAGCTTAGGACACCTAAAACACAGCCCCAAAGAAATTTAAACCAAAGCTCTGATACCACAATGTAACACCCCAATTTTTTACAGCGCGAGTGTATTTTTTTTTTTCAAAATAAAGTGATTAAAATCCCAAGTTAAACCCATAAATAAAGAAAATACTTTTGGATAAAATATTTAAGTCATAACACGACGACAAAATCATAATTAATTACAAACAGCGGAAATAGTTTTTGGAACGAAAATCCAAAGTATCCAAGTATAAATTACATCGACTAAAATAATTTGTTTCAAATACATAAGTTCCCTTTTTACAACCACAACCTTGAAATAAGAAAGGGAAATAAATAAAATTCTTAATTATAACCCTAAGCTGATCATTAATCTATCTGAGGGTGACTGGGTACTAGGAATCCACGAGCGGCATCAAGCCCCACTACTTTCGATCACAAACCAACCCATCGCCACGTCACGCCTTAGAACGACCCTGGTTCTCATCTGAGGGCAAAGCCCAGATTTCCACAAATTGTAAAGGGTCACCAATCCGAAATTAACAAATACCACATAGCATTCGATTTTAAATGCACAAAATCACCTTTCAACTTAGCATGCATCTAGAAAGGGTTTGCATATGTTAAACATGCATAAACAAGGTTGAAAAATGAAGTTTTGGACCAAACAGCACTGTTGTATTCGAATACACCCTATGTGTAGTCGAATACACTTGCGAAAACAGCAGAAAAACAGCAAAAACAGCACTGACAGCACTACTGTATTCGAATACAGCCTGTATGTATTCAAATACAGCATTCCATTCAACTGTATTCGAATACAGCACCTTGTGTAGTCGAATACACTTCAAGAAAATCAAGTCAGCAGCTAATTTAATCATCTGTATTTGACTACAACACAGGTGTAGTCGAATACACCTGTCAAAACAATAGAAAATCAGTTTTTAACCCTTTCAAAAACATTCCAACACCTCCAAATTCATTCCAACACTTTCAACACCAATTCAATCAATCACAAACACCAACACAACACAAATCACTCATCACAATCAAGTACGCATATACAAACATCATAACATGTCAAACACGACTCGCGTGCCAAGCACCCTAATGCAATGTGTATATGCCAATGCACATGATTCCGGAATATCAACAAAACCCTCCTCGAAGGGGCGTAAATCATAATTGTACAGCCTCTCACAGACTAGTACTAATTACCAAGGTGCAGTCTCTCACAGGCTAGCACGATTTACTAATGTGCAACCTCTCACAGGTTAGCACGACGCGATAATCCATGTAAGGGTGAGATGAACCAACAATTCACATGGAATCATCCCCCGTACGGATAAGATGAACCAACAATTCACTTGGAATCATCCCGTGGCCCATCCGGTCACCACTATCACCGACGCGATAATCCCCGCAAGGATAAGATGAACCAACAATTCACATGGAATCATCTCGTGGCCCATCCGGTCACCACTATCACTACTATGAAATGCATGAGCATACTCTGACTCTCGACACCACAATCAATAAGTAAATGCAGCTATTAAAAGATTCCCCATTTTTAATGCTCATTTAACACTAATGATTCTCAAATTTAACACAGAGCATACTCAATGCATACAATCCTCAAATCACATGAAATTGAATTCACAAATCATATTGAATTCAAATCACCACATACACAATCTCATCAATTCATACCAAATCAAAATACACACATAATTTGCATTTATTCAAATTCCCACATCTTGAAACATAAAGCAAATATCCACATTCATAAAGTTACCCATAAACACATCAACCATACCAAGTAAAAATCACCATCACCCACACCTCAAAACTCATTAAATTCAATTTCACCATTTACCCACAAAATGCATTAACTTCATTTCTCACAACAATACACCTTAACCCATCAAATTTATTTTCCAAAATTTTCAATCATAACACTCCAAATCAAAACTCAAAATTGTTAAACATAAACCACCAAATTTCTTTTCCACAACTCACATAAATCCCATTAAATTCCTTTTCCCCAAATTCACACATAACCTCCATCAAAACAAACCCCACAAATACACATATAGAGTCCTATATGCAAGCTAAAAATTGGAAGGAGCTCTTACCTCGACGGTAGCTCGAACAACCAATTACGGTACTGCGATAAAATTCCGGTAAAATTCTCGCTTCGCAAAGAGCTGCGAAAATTAGTTCACTAGCTCCGCAACGTGATCACGATCAAATTTCTCTTCAGTCGCTTCGCGAGATAAAGCTTAGATCTAGGTGATATGTGAGGTTTTGTGTTTGGCGGTTTTGAAAACCACCAACACTTGGTTTTCTTTTTCGAAACAGAAAAGAAGAAGAGGAGGAACGAATTTGCGAGCGCAGGGGAAAATGTTTCTCTTGCTTGCCTTCATATATATATATATATATACAATCTTACAAACTATATATATATATATATATATATATATATATATATGTATATTACTAACTCACTATATATATGTATATACTAACTTTCCAAATAATATATATATATAAACCAACCCAACAAATATCTAAAACTCTCACACACACATCTCAACTATTTTGATAAAAATATCTCCCCTTGTCGCAACTCAATTGACAGGTAAAATTTTCTGCAACTATAGATATTTTTAACAAAATAGTCCGGTAATAAATTCTCCGCAACGTAAATAAATTATTTCTCGCCAAATAATTCTCACCGGATCTAAATACATATATATATAAATATATATATATATATATATATATATAAATATATATATATATATATATATAAATATATATATAAATATATATATATATATATATATATATATATATATATATATATATAAACAACATAAAACAAACTCTAATAAAATATGCTTTTGGTATTTAATTCACAAAATGAATTAAAATTGGGCTAAATGCCACAACAATTTAACACCAAATATACTAAAATTGCATAAATTAGAGTTTGAAATTTAGGGTCTTACATAAACTATATTTGTGAATGTAGTTTTCAGTTATGTTGGTGACTCTAATTTATTATTCATTATTAGTTACCTCTGTTTTATTAAGGTGTATGGGTCTAATTGTAATATTCTAGACAACTGACAATGGGTTCTATAGTAAATATTTTTATTAAATTAGATTGAGAAGTGAGTGTTGTGATGTGTGTAAAAGTGTTAGATGTTATAATGATGATTTTAATAATATACATAAATATTTAATTATAATATATATATATATATATATATATATATTGTTTTGGTTGTAAAAAAAGAAAGAAATGAGGAACCAACGTTTTAAGGAAAGCCAGCGACCCCCAATTCTCAGTTTACTCATTTCATCTTTTTTTTTTCCTTTCCTTCTCTCTCAAAGCAAAAACACACAAGTGTGGTGCTTGGTTAAGAAATAAAAAAACTCTATTTTTCTATTAGATCTAAGCTTCCATTCAAGAAGTGTTCGGAAAAAAAGTTGTTCCCCTCTACAAGGTGGTGCTTATGGTGGCTTTGGATTGTAAGTTTATTTCTCTCCCTCTTTTTCCCTCTTAGGCTACATGCTTGTGTTGTTGTTGTTGGTGGTGTTTTGAAAAAAAATTAATTAATCTTTGTTTTTGATGTGTTTGAGTTATGTAATGAGTTATTTTCAAATAAATGAGTTTGAACTGAAGTTGAAATTTACAAGAAAATTTAGAGTTGTTAAAGTTGTGAAAAAGTTTAAATTTTAACTAAGTTAAAGAGTTTGAGCAAAAAGTTAGATTGAAAGTAAAGTGTTTAGAGTTAAAAATGTTACTCTTTTAATTACTCTTGGACTGAGTTTAAAAAGAAAAAGTTTAGAGTACTTTATTAACTCAAATTTTTGGTGCTCTAATAGTCGAGTGTGTGTTTGTGTGGTTTGGAAAATATTCGTTTTATTTAGTTTTAACTAAATAATGTAGATCATTTGGTTTTAAAAGTTTGGTGGGTGAAAAAGATATAATTTTGGAATTTTGTTCTGGTTGGATAAATTTTAGTTGTAAACAAATTGTTATAAATATTTATGTTTATGTAGTTTGCTCCTTGAGTCTCGAAAAGGAATCGAGAACGTTGGCACCGAGTTAGCGGTGGGGAGAACTCTGATATATTAATGTTGTTGTGGTGATTAAAGAAAAATGATTTTTCTTAGTTTATGTCTTTCCAAAAATAATTGTTGTGATTGATGAGTAAGAATGTATACATGTGGTTATCAAATCTTTGAACTTGTGTTTAAGGAAAATTAGTGAATTGTGGTTTCAAGCTTGTATATGTATACTTTCAATTTTTAGAAAAGTTTGCATGATTTTAATTAAAGTTTCAAGTTTATTAAGTAAAGGTTAAAGTCTTGAGTTAGAAATTCAAAATTTTTTTAAAAAGATTCCAAGTTTCATGAATTAAAATACAAACTTTGTTGAAAAATATATATTTTGAAAAGGATGAAAATATTTCAAAGAGTTAGAACTTTGAAACTAGAAAAATATTCATTGATATTTGTTTTGTGTGGTTATGTTGTTATGAGGTAAATACTTTGATTGAACTTTTAGTCTTTAAAAAATATAGTGGATCAAACTTGTAGTTATTTGAAAAAAAAAATGAGTTATGGCAAATTTGAGAAAAATTTGTGGTTGTGTGAAAAATTTTGAGAAAAATAATTTAAAACGTTTCAAATAATTGTTAGTGAATTAACTAAAAAATTAAAGGATGTTAATTTCTAAAAATATGTTTTAAATGTTGAAAGTGTGTTGTGGTTAATAATACTATTAGTCCTTACTCGTTGTAAACTCTTTTAGTGAAATATACTCTAAGGTGGTTAGGAGTAAGAAAGGATTTGTAAGGTAGTTAAAGTTTTAGGGATTAATTTGACTAAGTCAAGCACTATTTGATTGAAGGTATCGGCACGAGCGAGATTTTTCGTTGTGTTTAATTGTGGTAGTGATAACTGTTGAAAAAGCTATAATTAAGGTAAGGGGTCATTCCAAATTTTTATATGTGTGATTGATATATGAATATGTGATTATGCATTCTTGAGTGAGAATACGTGTTACTACATGTTATGAATGTGATTAATGAGAATGTGTCTTGAGTATGCTCTGTGAAAAGTATGAAAAATTATTAGTGTGTAATGAGTATTAAAAGGGGAGTATTTTAATAGCTACATTTACATAATGATTGTTGTGAAAGAGTCAGAGTATGCTCATGCATTTCATTGTTAGTGGTGACCGTGATGGGCCACAGTGTTAGTGGTGACCGCGATGGGACTCGGGATGGTTCCATGAGTTGATTGGTCCATCTTATCCTTACGAGGATATTTTGTCGTGTAGGTCTGTGATAGACTGCACTCTAGTAAATCATGTTTATCTGTGATAGGTGGCACCTCAGTAATTAGTACTGGTCTGTGAGAGGCGATACATTTATGATTTATGCCCCTCGATGAGGGTTTGGAAATTCCAAAATCATGTGCACTGACATATAAGCATTGCATTAGGGTGCTTGGCACGCGAATCATGTTTTTTATAATATGATATATGTATATACATGCTCTGTTATTGTTGTTATCATGTCGTAATTGCTAAGTGGTTATTGCTTGTTTTTATGACATGATTGTTAAATGTTAATTTCGGTTGGCGACCCTTTAAATTATTGTGGAAATTGGGCTTTTCCCTCAGAGGATACCCGAGTTCGTTCCACCAACTATTACCTTGACGACGGAAACGTCATTTGACTTCCCTGACCGACATTCACCGATTGCTTGGGTATACGATTCCATCTCAAGCAGGGCTACTTATACGGGGAGGGTAGTGAGGACAAGTATGAGAGCTGGGGCAATATATCTCGTGGAGCTCACTCACGAGAGGATCGACTATCCGATACCCTCAGGATTGGTGCTCGAGGTGAATGGAGAATGGGAAGATGTAGAGAATGCCTTAGTTAGAGTTAAGACGGAGGCCATGGTAGGAGTTGGGAATACAGTGGTTGGATTGGGGACTGGCAGGAAGGATAAGGGGTCGATGCCGCCGGGAAGAGATATTGTGTGACCGTCTAGGTGGGTTGAGCCAGAGCTTCCACTTCTGGTGAATGATCCTCTACTGACTATCACTGAGGTAGTGAGTTGTTATGAGATTCCAGCGCCGCCGATGCCGCCTATCTCGTGGGTGGACCTGACCTCTGAGGAGACTGATCCCTCTATGGCTGATGAAGAGGAGGAAGTTACTTCGAGGAGAGATACTGCAACAGAAGGAACTTGTGTAGTGTGTGGAGGTCACCCGTGTTACTGTAATTGTTAGTGGATGATTAGATTAGTTTTTTTTTTTTGTTGTATAGGGCCTTTATGTCTTTCTTTTGGTGGTTGTATTTATTTTGTGTTGGGATGACTGTATCTTTAATATATCTTGACAGTTGACTTTTTGATGGGTCCATGTTCCATTTTTTGGACATGACCATGGGGGGATAGCATTCTTGGAGTAGTACTTCTGTGCAAGTGTCTGCTGAGAATACCCTAGGGGTTTGAGCGATGTCTGATAGGTCTCATAGCCTTGGTTTATTTTCTATTTGTATACTTTGTATTATCGTCCCAAACACTATCTTAGGTTGTTGGTATATATATGATGTATATATTTATGACTTTTGTCGTTTTGTGTTACGACGTATTATTTATTTAAGTTGTTTTTAAAAAAAATGCACTCGCGTTGTTAAAAATCGGGGTGTTACAAACTACATTGATTCTAAACCAAAATTGACTAGAATAAACGTAGTAACGACCAAAATGGCCTAACATCTTAATCCAATGAGACTTATGCACTTATTGGACGACCTACATTTCCTAACCACCAAAGTGGACTAAAATAAACCTATTATAGACAAACATGACCTAAAATCTCAATCTATTTGAACTTGTCTGCTTATTTGACGAAATACATTGTTTGAGAAAAAAAAAACACTATAATAAACCTTGTAACGACCAAAAAGACCTAAAATCTTAATCTATTGAGAGTTATGCACTTATTGGAAAGTCTACACTGCCTAAGCACCAAAATCGATTATAATAAACCTATTAAAGACCAAAATGCCCTAAAATCTTAATACATTGCTACTTACGCACTTGTTGGACGAACTACAATGCCTAAGCACCAAAATCGAATTGAATTAACCTATTAAAGACCAAAATGACCGAAAATCTTAATCCATTGAAACTAGTGCAATAATTAGACGAGCTACAATGATTCAGAACCAAAAATTTACTAGAATAAACGTAATAAAGACCAAAATGACGTAAAATTTTAATCCATTGAGACTTATACTCTTATAGGACAAACTACATTGCCTAAGCACCTAAATGGATTATAATAAACCTATTAAAGACCAAAATGACCTAAAATCTTAATCCATTGCTACTTATGCACTTATTGGACGAATAACTTTGCCTAAGCATGGAATTGGTTTAAAATTAACCTATTTAAGACCAAAATGACCAAAATTTTAATCCATTGAAACTAGTGCTCTTATTAGATGAACTACATTGATTCTGAACCAAAATTGACTAGAATAAACGTAGTAATGATCAAAATGACTTAAAATCTTAATCCGTTGAGACTTATGCACTTATTGGACAAACTACATTGCATAAGCACTAAAAAGGCTTAGAGTAAACCTAGTATAGACCAAAATGTCATAAAATCTTAATCCATTGAGCCTTATATACTTATTGGACGAACTATATTGCCTAAGCACCAAAAGGGTATAATAAACTTATTAAAGACAAACATGACCTAAAATCTTAATCCATTGAAACTTATGTGCTTATTCGACGAACTAGATTGCCTACGAACCAAAATGGATTAGAATGAACCTATTAAAGACCAAACTGACCTAAAATCTGAATCCATTGAAATTAGTGCACTTATTTGAAGAACTACATTGATTCTGAACCAAAATTAACTAGAATAAATGTAGTAACGACCAAAATGACCTAAAATCTTAATCAAATGAGGCTTATGCACTTATTAGACGAACTAATTTTCCTAACCACCAAAATGGAATGCAATAAACCTATTATAGACAAACACGACCTAAAATCTTAATCCATTGAAACTTATGTGCTTATTGAACGAACTACATTGATTGAGAAAAAAAAAAGACCAGAATAAACCTATTAACGACCAAAAAGACCAAAAATCTTAATCTATTGAGACTTATGCACTTATTGGACAAACTACACTACCTAAGCACCAAAACCGATTAGAATAAACCAATTAAAGACCAAAATGACATGAAATCTTAACCCATTAAAACTAGTGCGCTTGTTAGATAAACTACAATGATTCAGAACCAAAATTGAGTACATTAAACCTAGTAACGACCAAAATGACCTAAAATCATAATCTATTGAGACTTATGCACTTATGGGAAAAACTACATTGCCTAAGCACCAAAATCGATTATAATAAACCTATTACAACCAAAATGCACAAAAATTATAATCCATTGCTACTTTACACTTGTTGGACAAGCTATAATGCCTAAGCACAAAAATCGAATTGAATTAACCTATTAAAGACCAAAATGACCTAAAATCTTAATCCATTTGTACTTATGAAATTGTTGGACGAAAACATTGCCCAAGCACCAAAATTGATTAGAATTAACCTATTAAAGACCAAAATGACCTAAAATCTTAATCCATTAACAATTATTCACTTATTGGATGAACTGGATTGCATAAGCCCCAAAATGGATTTGTACAAACATATTTAAGACCATAATGACCTAAAATCTTAATCCATTGGTAGAACTAGAAACCTATTAAAGACCAACATGACCTAAAATCTTAATCCATAGAAACTTATGCGCATATCGAACGAACTACATTGCTTAATAACCAAAATGGATTAGAACTAACCTATTAAAGAACAAAATGACCTAAAATCTTAATCCATTGAAACTAGGGCATTTATTAGATATACTACGTTGATTCTAAACCAAAATTGACTAGAATAAACGTAGTAACAACCAAAATGATCTAAAATCTTAATCCAATGAGACTTATGCACTTATTGGGAGAACGACGTTTCTTAACCACCAAAATGGAATAGAATAAACCTATTATAAACAAGCATGACCTAAAATCTTAATCTATTGAAACTTATGCGCTTATTGGACAAAATACACTGTTTGAGAAAAAAAAGACTAGAATAAACCTTGTAACAACCAAAAAGACCTAAAATATTAATCTATTGAAACTTATGCACTTATTGGACAAACTACATTGCCTAAGCATCAAAATCTATTTGAATAAACCTATTAAAGACCAAAATGCCCTAAAATCTCAATCTATTAAAACTAGTGCACTTATTAGATGAACTACAATGATTCAGAACCAAAATTGACTACATTAAACATAGTAACGACAAAATTGACTTAAAATCTTAATTCGTTGAGACTTATGCACTTATTGGACAAACTACATTGCTTAAGCACCAAAGTGGCTTAGAATAAACCTAGTAAAGACCAAAATGTCCTAAAATCTTAATCCATTGAGACTTATGCACTTATTGGACTAAATATATTTCCTAAGCACCAAAATGGTAGAATAAACTTATTAAAGACCAACATGACCTAAAATCTTAATCCATTGAAACTGAATCGCTTATTGGACGAACTACATTGCCTAAGAACCAAAATGGATTAGTGATGACTCTTTATCATATGCATATTTTTCATTGTTTTTAGTCTTATCTATCTTTAATCATTAGTTAATTTAAGGAGTTATTTGATATATTTTGTGGATTTTCTTTGTTTTAGTGCAGTGCTGAATTTTGGTGAGAAATCAAGATGACCTATGTGGAGTATTTCAGCCATATCTGGAGTTGTTGATGTCCAATTGTAGTCAAAGCAAGTGCAAATGAAAGCTAAGATCCATAGCTACAACTTTCATGCAGACACCAGAGCCAAATTCGGATTCAAAAGAGGAGACAAATGCAGTATACATTAGATAGAGGAGCCTTTGTGCCTGAAGCGCAAAAACCTGTGCTTGGGGCGCATTTCTGCACCCATGACTCTGTCAAATAGCGCTTGAAGGAATCTTTTTGCAGCTGAATGTATAAAAACGTGTTTTTTTGTCACTTTCTAGGGATCTTTTTTACTATTGGGAAGTTGGGAGACTTGTGCCCTAGCAGAGAAACTCAGAGACGACTATTTCTAACACCATTAGAGCAATTTTATCAAGAATCATTCATGAATCTTTCTTGTAATTCTTTTCTAATCTCTATCTTTTCTATCTCTGTCATGAGTAACAAAACCCTATTTGTTAGGGATGAGTGAAACCAGATGAAACCCTTATTTGTGTGATTTGATTTCTGGTTATATGAATAAATTTACTAAATCATTTTTCTCATCTCTGTGCTTAATGCTTTTTATTGCTTGATCAACTTTAAAATGTTTTACGATTCGTATTTTGAAACGGAAGTGGACTTTTCGAATGCTTGAGATGAGAAATTCATGATGTTGTAGTCTAGGGATAGATGAAGTTCATGAAACCAATTGAATTATTTGCAGAGGCAATAGTTTAATAAGAGAATTCTTGTACCGTAAAGCTTAATTCTAATATTAAATCCACTAAGGAATTAGGGGTTCCTTTGGAATTAAAGGTTCTGTCACTAAGACATTAGGGCAAGAATAATAAAGAGAATTCGGTATTAATTAGATAAAGGAATTCAGTAACTAGGATCAAATTAGAAGCCAAGGTTGGACTCGAAGTGAAACTCATCCCTAACGGATCAATTCAATTACCCTTGTTAGTTTTAAATACTTTTTCAATCAATTCGGAAACTTTTTTTTTTTTTTCAATTTTAGTAATTAAATACAACTCGATAGTAAAAGGCAATCCTTGAGTTCGACACTCAATACTACCGTTTTATCATTACTTGCAACGATTCAGTACACTTGCTGAAACACTATCAATTAGAATTAACCTATAAAAGACCAACATGACCAAAAATCATGATCCATTGAAACAATTGCACTTATTAAATGAACTACATTGATTCAGAACCAAAATTGACTAGAATAAACCTAGTGACGACCAAAATGAACAAAAATCTTAATCCAATGAGACTTATGCACTTATTGGACAAAGTACATTGCCTAAGCACCAAAAATAATTAGAATAAACCTATTAAAGACAAAAATGACCTAAAATCTTAATCCATATTCACTTATGTGCTTATTGGATGAACTACATTACCAAAGAGCAAAATGGATTAGAATTAACCTTTTAAACATCAAAATGACCTAAAATCTTAATCCATTGAACCTATTGCACTTATTATATGAACTACATTGAATCACAACCAAAATTGACTTGTTTAAAAGTAGTAACGACAAAAATGACTTAAAATATTAATCCGTTGAGACTTATGCAATTATTGGACCAATTACAATGCCTCAGCACCAAAATGGAATAGAATAAACCTATTAAAGAGCAACATGACCTAAAATATTAATCCGTTGAAACTTATATGCTTATTGAACGAACTACATTGCCTAAGAACCAAAATAGATTAGAATTAACTTATTAAAGACCAAAATGACCTAAAATCTAAATCTATTGCTAATTATGCACTTATTGGATGAACTACTTAGCTTAAGAACGAAAATGGAATAAAATTCACATATTTAAGACCAAAATGACCTAACATCTTAATCCATTGAAACTAGTGCTCTTATTAGATACATTGATTCTAAACCAAAATTTACTAAAATAAATGTAGTAACGGCTGAAATGACCTTAAATCTTAATCCATTGAGACTTATGCATTTATTGGACAAAAGTACATTGCCTAAGCACCAAAATTGCTTAGAATAAACCTCGTAAAGACCAAAATGATCTAAAATCTTAATCTAGTGAGACTTTTGCACTTATTGGACGAACTACATTGCCTAAGCACCAAATTGGAATAGAATAAACTTAGTAAAGAGCAATGACCTAAAATATTAATCCGTTGAAACTTATGCGCTTATTGAACGAACTACATTGCCTAAGAACCAAAATGGATTTGAATTAACCTATTGAAGTCCAAAATGACCTAAAATCTTATTCCATTGAAACTATTGCACTTATTAGATGAACAACATTGATTCAGAAACAAAATATTCTAGTATAAACTTAGTAACGACTAAAATAAGCTAAAATATTAAACCATTGAGACTTATGCACTTATTAGACAAAACTATACTGCCAAAGCACCAAAATCGATTAGAATAAACCTATTAAAGACCAAAATGACCTAAAATCTTAATCCGTTGAAACTGGTGCTCTTATTAGATGAACTACATTGATATTGAACGAAAATCAAATAAAATAAACGTAGTAACGACCAAAATCACCTTAAATATTAATCCATTTAGACTTATGCACCTATTGGACAAACTCCATTGCCTAAGAACCGACATGGCTTAAAATAAACCTAGTAAAGACTAAAATGACCTAAAATCTTAATCCATTGAGACTTATGCACTTATTGGACGAACTATATTGGCTAAGCACCTAAATGGAATAGACTAAACCTATTAAAGAGCAACATGACCTAAAATATTAAGTTGTTGAAACTTATGCACTTATTGAACGAACTACATTGCTTAAGAACTCTAATGCATTAGAATTAACCTATTAAAGACCAAAATGACCTAAAATCTTAATCCATTGAATTACATTGATTCTGAACCAAAATTGACTAGAATAAACCTATTAACGACAAAAATGACCTAAAATCTTAATACATGGAGACTTATGCACTTATTAGAAAAACTATATTGCCTAAGCATCAAAATCGATTATAAGAAACCTATTAAAGACGAAAATGCCTTTAAATATTAATACATTGCTACTTATGCACTTGTAAGACGAACTACAATGCCCAAGCACCAAAATCGAATTAAATTAACCTATTAAAAATCAACATGACCTAAAATCTTAATCCATAGAAGCATATGCGCTTATCGGACGAACTACATTGCTTAAGAACCAAAATGGATTAGAATTAACCTATTAAAGACCAAAATGACCTAATAGCTCAATCTATTGAAACAAGTGCACTTATTAGATGAACTACATATATTCTGAACCAAAATTGAGTAGAATTAATTTAGTAACGACCAAAATGACCTAAAATCTTTATCCATTGAGAATGATGCACTTATTGGAAAAACTACATTGCCTAAGCACCAAAATCGATTATAATATACCTACTAAAGACCAAAATGCCCTAAAATCTTCATACATTGCTACTTATGCACTTGTAGGATGAACTACAATGCCCAAGCACCAAAATCGAATTGAATTAACCTATTAAAAAGCAACATGACCTAAAATCTTAATTCATTCAAACTTATGTGCTTATTGGAAGAACTATATTGCCTAAGAACCAAAATTGATTAAAATTATCCTTTTAAAGACCAAAATGACCTAAAATCATATCTATTGAACCTATTGCACTTTTTTGATGAACTACATTGACTCAGAACTAAAATTTACTAGAATAAACCTTGTAAAGAACCAAAATGACCAAAAATCTTAATCCATTGAGACTTATGCACTTATTGGACAAACTACATTACCTAAGCATTAAAACTAATTAGAATAAACATATTAAAGACCAAAATGACCTAAAATCTTAATCCATAGTCACTTATGCGCTTATTGGATCAATTACATTGCCTAAGAGCCAAAATGGATTAGAATTAACCTTTTAAACATCAAAATGACCTAAAATCTTAATCCATTGAAACTATTGCACTTATTAGATGAACTACATTGATTCAGAACCAAAATTGAAATAAAATAAATGTAGTAACGACCAAAATGACCTAGAATAAACCTATTAAACACCAAAATGAGTTTAAATCTTAATTCGTTGAAACTTATGCGCTTACTGCACAAACTACATTGCATAAGCACAAAAATGGATTAGAATTAACCTATTAAAGGCCACAATGACCTTAAATCTTAATCCATTGAGAATTATTCACTTATTGGACAAACAACATTGCCTAATCCGTTGAAACTTTTGCACTTATTGAACGAATTACATTGCCTAAGAACCAAAATGGATTAGAGTTAACCTATTAAAGACCAAATTGAGCTAAAATCTTAATCCAATAACACTAGTGCACTTATAGGATGAACTAGATATCCAAAGCACCAAAATGGATTTGAACAATCCTATTAAAGACCGAAATAACCGAAAATCTTAACCCATTGTTACCTATGCACTTAATGATGAACTAGACTTATGCACATATTGTAAAAACTACATTACCTAATCACCAAAATCAATTATAATAAACCTATTAAAGAACAATATGACCTAATAACTTAATCCATTGAAACTTATGCGCTTATTGGATGAACTACATTGCTTAAGACCTAAAATAGATTAGAGTTAACTTACTAAAGACTAAAATGACCTAAAAGCTTAATGCATTGCTACTAATGCACTTATTGGACGACCTATATTGCCCAAGCACCAAAATCGATTAGAATTAACCTATTAAAGACCAAAATGACCTAAAATCCTTATCCATCAACACTTATTGACTTATTGGATGAACTAGATTGCTAAAGCACCAAAATGGATTTGAACAAATTTATTAAAAACTAAAATGACGTAAAATCATAATCCGTTGACACTTATGGACTTATTGGAAGAACTAGATATCCTAAGCACCAAAATGGAATAGAATAAACCTGTTAAAGACCAATATGACCTAAAATCTTTATCCATTGAAACTTATGCGTTTATTGGATGAACTACATTGCCTAAGAACAAATATGGATTACAATTAACCTATTTTAATGTACTAACAACGAAAATGACCTAAAATCATAATTTGTTGGGACTTTTGCAATTATTGGACGTACTACATTGCCTAAGCACCAAAATGAAATAGAATCTTAATATTTTGACGAACTACACTGCCTAAGGACTTAAAATATTAATCCACTAAGATTTATGCACTTATTGGACAAACTACACCGCCTAAGCATCAAAATCGATTAGAACAAACTTATTAATGACCAAAATGACCTAAAATCTTAATCCATTGCTACTTATGCACATATTGGACGACCTACATTGCCCAAGCATCAAAATCGATTAGAATTAACCTATTAATGACCAAAATGACCTAAAATCTTATGCGCTTATTGGACAAACTGCATTGCCTTTGAACCAAAATGGATTAGAATAAACCTATTAGAGAACAAAATGACCTTAAATCTTAATCCATTGAAACTTATGCACTTAATGGACAAACTGAAGTAGCTAAAATGTAACTAGAAAGGGGGTTGAATAGAGATGTTGGAGTTTTTAATTTTCTTTCGTCCAATAAGTGTAAACCAACTTTGAAATTATAGAATAATGATTAGTGATGATAGTATGATCTTTCTCTTTACAAGAACTTTCTAAGAGGATATTCTAAAAGATATAGTTTAGGACTATAGAAAGTGTAAAGAGATGATGGGAATGATCTTTTTAGCTTTGAGAAAATTATTCTTTGTAAGTAGTTGTTGTATCTTGAACTGAAGAGATCACTTCCATTTATAGAGTTTATGAACCTCAATCCATGAGCAAAATGATTTTGATGATCGTTGAAGACTTGAGCAAAGGTCCAAGGTTATTGGTCTGATTTACAATAATGCCATCCAGCTGTCCTTGACAAAATGACTTTAGGAGGATGAGTTTGCAGTTCATCGTCAGATAGGAGGTTCAACCTCCCTTGAAATACGGACATGAGCTATCTTTTTCCTTTTTTCTTTTCCAATGCTTTTAGGGTCAGTCTTTTCAGGTTAGGTACCAGCTTTTTCCTTTTTGACTATTCCCTAGGTAAGAGTATGAATATTGATATGCTTATCATCCTCTTATCATTAACTTTAGTCTTGTATCCTCTTTTTCTTGAATTGTTTCTCTCATAACTGTTTGTTCTCAATATTATCTTCTCTTTATTTTGACTTTGATTCATTGTTTCTGTGATACCGTATATTCTCTTCTAAAAAGGTTCATCCTCATTAATGATTCATCCTCTTGAATGTCTATCCTACAGTTCAGAAATCATGTTGGATTAAATCAAATTCTTCTTCTTTTTATTGAGATGATAAGGAATTTTTTTCTTAATTAGAATACACTCAAGAGCTCAGATTAGTCATTAAAACACACTCACAATCATTGAAACAATTTTGTTATCCTTAAACATTTGAGAGAGATTTTGTCTCAACACAAACTACATTGCGTAAGCACCAAAATGGATACCAATTAACCTATTAAAGACCAAAATGACCTAAAATCTTAATCCATTGCTACTTATGCACTTATTGGACGAACTACATTGCCTAAGCACCAAAATGGAATACAATAAACCTATTAAAGACCAACATGACCTAAGATCCTAATCCATTAAAATTTATGTGCTTATTGAGCGAATTATATTGCCGAAGAACCAAAAGGGATTAAAAATAACCTATTAAAGACCAAAATGACCTAAAATCTTCATCCATTAACACTAGTGCACATATTGGATGTACTAGATTTCCAAAGCACCAAAATGGATTTGAACAACCCTATTGAAGACCAAAATGACGTAAAGTCCTAATCCATTGCTACTTATGCACTTATTGGAAGCACTAGATATCGTAAGCACCAAAATGGAATAGAATAAACCTATTAAAGACCAACATGACATAATCTTTTAATCCATTGTAATTTATGCGCTTATTGGATGAACCACATTCCCTAAGAACCAAAATGGATTAGAATTAACCTATTAAAGACCAAAATGACCTAAAAGCTCAATCCATTGAAACAAGTGCACTTATTAGATGAACTACATTCATTCTGAACCAAAATTGACTAGAATTAATGTTGGAACGACCAAAATGACCAAAATCTTAATCCATTGAGAGTTTTGTAATTAGTGGACGAACTACATTTTGTAAGCACCAAAATGGAATAGAACAAACCTATTAAAGACCAACATGACCTAAAATCTTAGTCCACCAAGACTTATGCACTTATTGGACAAACTATACTGCCCAAGCCTCAAAATTGATTAGAATAAACCTATTAAAGACTAAAATGACCTAAAATCTTAATGCATTGCTACTAATGCACTTATTGGACGACCAATATTGCCAAGCACCAAAATCAATTAGAATTAACCTATTAAAGACCAAAATAACCTAAAATCCTAATCCATTAAAACTTATTCACTTATTGGATGAACTAGATTGCCAAAACACCAAAATGGATTTCAACAAACCTATTAACAACCAAAATGACCTAAAATCATAATCCATTGAAACCTATGTACTTATTGGAAGAACTAGATATCCTAAGCACAAAAATGGAATAGAATAAACCTATTAAAGACTAATATGACCTAAAATTTTAATCCATCAAAACTTATGCGTTTATTGGATGAACTACATTGCCTAAGAACATATATGGAGTAGAATTAACCTATTAAAGACCAAAATAACGTAAAAACCTAATCAATTTAAACTAGTGCACTTATTAGATGAACTACATCGATTCTGAACCAAAATTGACTAGAATTAATGTACTAACGACGAAAATGACGTAAAATGATAATCTATTGGGAGTTTTGCAATTATTGGACGACCTTCATTGCCAAAGCACCAAAATGAAAGAGAATCTTAATATTTGGACGAACTACATTGCCTAAGGACTTAAAATATAGATCCACTGAGACTTATGCACTTATTGGACAAACTACATTCCCTAAGCACCAAAATCAATTAGAATTAACCTATTAAAGACCAAAACCACCTAATATCTTAATCCATTGAGACTTATGCACATATTGGAAAAACTACATTGCCTAAGCACCGAAATCGATTATAATAAACCGACTAAAGCCCAAAATGCCCTGAAATCTTAGTACATTGCTACTTATGCACTTGTTGGACGAACTACATTTTCGAAGCACCAAAATCGAATTGAATTAACCTATTAAAAACAAACTACATTGCTTAAGCACCAAAAGTAATAAGAATAAACGTATTCACTTATTCGCTTATTGGATGAACTACATTGCCTAAGAGCCAAATGGATTAGAATTAATCTTTTAAACATCAAAATGACCTAAAATCTTAATCCATTGAAACTATTCCACTTATTAGATTAACTACATTGATTCAGAACCAAATGTGACTAGAATAAATGTAGTAACGACCAAAATGACCTAAAATCTTGATCCATTGAGACTTATGCACTAATTGGACAAACTACATTGCCTTAGAACCAAAATGGATTAGAATAAACTTATTAAAGACCAAAATGACCTTAAATCTTAATCCATTGAAACTTATGCGCTTAATGGACAAACTACATTGCGTAAGCACCAAAATTGATTAGAATTAACCTATTAAAGACCAAAATGACCTAAAATCTTAATACATTGCTACTTATGCACTTATTGCACCAACAATTTAGCCTAAGCACGAAAATGGATCGAAATTAACCTATTATAGACAAACATGACCTATAATCTTAATCCATTCAAACTTATGTGCTTATTGAACCAACTACATTGCCTAAGGACCAAAATGGATTAGAATTAATCTTTTAAACATCAGAATGACCTAAAATTTTAATCCATTGAAACTATTGCACTTATTAGATGAACTACATTGATTCAGAACAAAAATAGACTAGAATAAATGTAGTAACGACCAAAATGACATAGAATCTTAATCCATTGAGACTTATGCACTTATTGGACAAACTACATTGCCTTAGAACCAAATGGATTAGAATAAACTTATTAAAGACAAAAATGACCTTAAATCTTAATCCGTTGAAACTTATGCGCTTAATGGACAAACTACATTGTGTAAGCACCAAAATAGATTAGAATTAACCTATTAAAGACCAAAAACACCTAAAATCTTAATCCATTGCTACTTAGGCACTTATTGGACCAACAATTTAGCCTAAGCATGAAAATGGATCAAAATTAACCTATTATAGACAAACATGACCTAAAATCTTAATCCATTGAAACTAGTGCTCTTATTAGATGAACTACATTGATTCTGAAACAAAATTGACTAAAGTAAGTGTCTTAACAACCAAAATAACCTTCAATCTTAAACCATTGAGACTTATGCACTTATTGGACGAACTATATTGCCTAACCACCAAAATGGAGTAGAATAAACCTATTATAGACATACATGACCTAAAATCTTAAACCATTGAAACTTATGCGCTTATTGGATGAACTACATTGCCTAAGCACCAAAATGGAATAGAATAAACCTATTAAAGACCAATATGACCTATAATAGTAATCCGTTGAAACTTATGCTCTTATTGAATGAACTACATTGCCTAAGAATCCAAATGGATTCGAGTTAACCTATTACAGACCAAAATTACCTAAAATATTAATAAATTAACACTAGTGCAGTTATTGGATGAATTAGATTTCCAAAGCACCAAAATGGATTTGAATAATCCTATTAAAGACCCAAATGACCTAAAATCTTTATCCATTGCTACTTCTGCACTTATTGGAAGAACTATATATCCTAAGAATCAAAATGGAATAGAATAAACCTATTAAAGACCACATGACATAAAATCTTAATCCATTAAAACTTATGCGCTTATGGGATCAACTACATTTATAAGAACCAAAATGGATTAGAATTAACCTATGAAAGACCAAAACGACCTAAAAGCTCAATCCATTGAAACAAGTGCATTTATTAGCTGAACTACATTCATTCTGAACCAAAATTGACTAGAATTAATGTGGTAACGACCAAAGCGACCTAAAATTTTAATCCACTGAGACTTTTGCACCTATAGGAAGAACTACATTGCCTAAGCACCAAAATGGAATAGAATAAAGCTATAAATGACCATTATAACCTAAATCTTAATCCACCGAGAATTATGCATTTATTGGACAAACTATACAACCTAAGCACCAAAATCGATTAGAATAAACCTATTACAGACCAAAATGACCTAAAATCTTAATCCATTGCTACTTATGGACTTACCGGAAGAACTAGATATCCTAAGCACCAAAATGGAATACAAGAAATCTATTAAAGATCAAGATGACATAGAATCTTAATCAATTGAAACTTATGCGCTTATTAGATGAACTACATTGCCTGAGAACTAAATTGGATTGGATTAACCTATTAAAGACCAAAATGACCTAAAATCTTAATCCATTGAAACTATTGCACTTATTAGATGAACTACATTGATTCAGAACCAAAATTGACTACAATAAACTTATTACAGTCAAAATGACTTAAAATCTTAATCCATTGAGACTTATGCACTTATTGGAAACACTTCATTACCTAAGCACCAAAATTGATTAAAATAACCCGATTAAACACCAAAATGCCCTAAAATCTTAATACATTGCTACTTATGCACCTGTTGGATGAACTACAATGCCCATGCACAAAAATCAAATTGAATTAACCTATTAAAAACCAACATGCTCTAAAATCTTAATTCATTGAAATATATGTGCTTTTTGGAAGAATTAAATTGCCTAAGAACCAAAATCGATTAGAATTAACCTATTAAAGACCAAAATGACCAAAAATCTTAATTCATGTAAACTATTGCACTTATTAGACGAATTACATTGATTCAGTACCAAAATTGACTAGACTTATGCACTTATTGGACAAACTACATTGCCTAAGCACCAAAATTAATTAGACTAAACGTGTTAAAGACCAAAATGACCGAATCTTAATCCATATTCACTAATGAGCTTAATGGACAAACAACATTGCATTATCACAAAATGCAATTAGAATTAACCTGTTAAAGACCAAAATGACCTAAACTCTTAATCCATTGAAACTAGTGTACTTATTACATGAACTACATTGATTCTGAACAAAAATTGACTAGAATAAACATCGTAACGACCAAAATGACCTAAAATCTTAATACATTGACACTTATGCACTTATTGGACGAACTATGTTGACTACGTACCAATATGGAATAGAATAAACCTATTAAAGAGCAACATGACGTATAATCTTAATCCATTGAAACTTATGCGCTTATTCAACGAACTACATTGCCTAAGATCCAAAATGGAATAGAATTAACCTATTAAAGACCAAAATGACCTAAATTCTTAATCCTTTAAAACTAGTGCATTTGTTAGATGAACTACAATGATTTAGAACCAAAGTTAACTAGAATAAACCTAGTAAAGACCAAAATCGCCTAAAATCCTAAACTTTTTAGACTAATGCACTTATTGGAAAAACTACATTGCCTAAGAACGAAAATCGATTATAATAAACCTATTAAAGACCAAAATGCCCTAAAATCTTATCCATTACTACCTATGCACTTGTTGGACCAACAACAATGCACTTGTTGAATTAACCTATTAATGACCAAAACGACTTAAAATCTTAATCCATTGAAACTAGTGCAATAAAGACCAAAATGACCTAAAATCTTAATCCATTGAAACTTATGCACTTATTGGACAACCTACACTGCCTGAGCTACCAAAATGGAATAGAATAAGCTTATTAAATACCAACATGACATAAAATCTTAATCAACTGAAACTTATGCGCTTATTCGATGAACTACATTGCCAAAGAACCTAAATGGATTAGAATTAACATATTAAAAACCAAAATGACCTAAAATCTTAAACCATTGAAACTATTGCAGCTCTTAGATGAACTATATTGATTCAGAACCAAAATTGACTAGATTAAAGCTATTAACGACCAAAATGACCTAAAATCTTAATCCATTGAGACTTATGCACTTATTGGAAAAACTACATTGCATAAGCACCAAAATTGATTATAATAAACTGATTAAAGACCAAAATGCCTTAAAATCTTAATACTTTGCTTACTATGTACTTGTTAAACGAACTACAATACCCAAGCACCAAAATCGATTTGAATTAACCTATTAAAAACCAACACGACCTAAAATCTTAATTCATTGCAACTTATGTGCTTTTTGGAAGAACTACATTGCCTTAGAACCAAAATTGATTAGAATTAACCTATTAAAGACCAACATGACCTAAAATCTTAATTAATCCATAGAAACTTATGCACTTATTGGACCAACAACTTAGCCCAAGCTCAAAAATGGATCAAAATTTACCTATTATACACAAACAAAACCTAAAATCTTAATCCATTGAAACTATTGCTCATATTAGATGAACTACATTGATTCTGAACCAAAATTGACTAAAATAAGCGTAGTAATGACCAAAATAACTTAAAATTTTAATACATTGAGACTTATGCACTTATTGGACGAACTACATTGGCTAACCAGCAAAATGGAGTAGAATAAACCTATTATAGACAACCATGACCTAAAATCATAATCCAATGAAAGTTATACGCTTATTGGACGAACTACATTGCCTAAGCCCCAAAACGGAATAGAATAAACATATTAAAGACCAACATGACCTAAAATCCTAATCCGTTGAAACTAATGTCCTTATTGAACGAACTACATTACATAAGAATCAAAATGGATTAGAGTTAACCTATTAAAGACCTAAATGACCTAAAATCTTAATCCATTAACACTAGTGCACTTATTGGATAAACAAGATTTACAATGCACCAAAATGGATTTGAACAAACCTATTAAAGACCAAAATGTCCTAAAATCATAATCCATTGACACTTATGTACTTATTGGAAGAACTAGAGTAAACCTATCAAAGACCAATATGACCTAAAATCTTAATCTATTGAAACTTATGCGCTTATTGGATGAACTACATTGCCTAAAAACCAAAGTGGATTGGAATTAACCTAATAAAGACCAAAATGACCTAAAAGCTCAATCGATTGAAACAGGTGCACTTATTAGATGAACTACATTCATTCTGAACCAAAATTGACTAAAATGTGGTAATGTGGTAACGACCAAAATGACCTAAAATCTTAATCCATTGAAACTTTTGCACTTATTGGACGAACTACATTGCCTAAACACCAAGATGGAATAGAATTAACCTATTAAAGATCAACATGACCTAAAATCTTAATCCACTGAGACTTATGCACTTATTGGACAAACTACACTTCCTAAGCACCAAAATCGAATAGAATAAACCTTTTAAAGACCAAAATGACCTAAAATCTTAATGCATTGCTACTTTTGCACTTATTGAACAACCTACATTGACCAAGCACCATAATCAATTATAATTAACCTATTAAAGACCAAAATGACCTAAAATTTTAATACATTAACACTTATTCACTTGTTGGATGAACTAGATTGTCGAAGCAACAAAATGGATTTGAACAAACCTATTAAAAACCAAAATGATATAAAATCATAATCCATTGACACTTATGTAAGTATTGGAAGAACTAGATATCCTAAACACCAAAATGGAACAGAATAAACCTATTAAAGACCAAAATGGATTAGAATTAACCTATTAAAGACCAAAATGACTTAAGCTCAATCCATTGATTTTGAACCAAAATTGACTAGAATTAATGTAGTAACGACCAAAATGACCTAAAATCTTAATCCATTAAGACTTTTGAACTTATTGGAGAACTACATGCCCTAAGCACCAAAATGGTATAGAATAAACCTATTAAAGACCAACATTGATCATAACACTTGGGCACATGTTCCTAGCTTTTTATTTTGGTATTTTAAAATCTCTTTATAGCTTAGAATAAATTTTTAGCTTGTTTCTAAACTTTGGGTTGAAATTGAATTATAATTTTATTATTTGCATTTTGACCCCTGCTCGCTCTGTAGGCCATAACTTGAGCTTTGGATACCAGATTGAAGCATGTGAGTAGTTGTTGGAAAGCTAAAAATCAGAGCTACAACTTTTGTGTTGGAATAAAAGCCCAATGCCGAACTTTACTGGGCCTAAATTGCAGATATCGTAATCTGGACTTTTGTAATAATTTTAAATAACGGGACACTTGTTTTTAAAGCCCAAAATCGTGCACTATATACGGGGAGTTTTTTCCTTTCTTAGACATTGTATTATTTTTGGATTAAGAATTATAAATTATAAACACTTTTTTTAATTTCATGGAAGGCTAATTTCATAAGATTAATCCACGAGTTCAGAGTTTAATCAACACCTGGAGATTCAGGTTACACTGTCAATTTCGTTTCATGATTCTATTTCTGTTTATTTGATTATATTGATATTCTGATTGCTTAAATTGAATTTCAATAGGATCGATTAAATTCATTTGACAGAATTTGGTTTCAGTTTCTAATTTAATGGAATAATAATTTTGCGACGCTTGATCGTTAATTGTAAAATTTTGAAGATTGTGATGCTTAATCCAGTCAACGGAACCGAATTCACATAGGATTGATTACACTTGTTTGATCAATTCTATAGTCAAATAAGAATAGAATCACGAATTAGAAATTAAACTCATTGATAGAATCTGTGATAGGTTTGAAACTCGAATAAGTGGATTAATCGTTTTGCTCATCTGTTAAAACTAAAAAAATTATAAAAACCCCCCTTTTTCGAATTTCAGCTCTCAATTCGGTTAATATTATTATATTAGAAGTCCTTGCGAAACGACTCGAGTTATTACCTCTATTTACATTTTATCAATTATATTTGAGCCGTGTGCGACAGCGGATCAATCTTAATCCATTAAGACTTTTGTACTTATTGGAGAACTACATTGCCTAAGCACCAAAATGGTATAGAATAAACCTATTAAAGACCAACATTGTAACGCCCCAAATTTTTTATCCAAAGCATTACTTAAAAATATTTATTGCTTAGAAAAATTACAATTTTTTTTAATTATTTATTTAGGAATACCTAAACTACTATTCATTTAAATAATTAGTAAGCCCTAAACCCCGAAAATAATATACATAATAATTTAAAACCTCCTTCCAAAGAAAAGCAACTTTTAGGAGTTATTAGGATATCACTTTTCTCAAAATACAAATTGAATACTATAGACTTTTTCCTCCTGTAGAACAGTGCAATCTCAATAAACTTGATTTAACTATAATTTATTAATTTAATTCCAAACACTTGTAGTACTTGTATGGTTTTCATACAAAAAGCCGTTTCTAACTATATATGTAAAATACAACTTATTACTCTCATTCCTAATATAACCTAACAGAGCGGGGTTTCTCCCACACTTGAACTTCAAGACTCATTAACTTGTAATAAATGCGATTTCGCAAACGCAGGACCAAGCCAGTCAAACACAAACAACGAAGGAGGTGAGTTTTAACATCATGTTGATAGTATAATATAAGTAAGAAGAACACGCAAATAATCAACACAAAGCCGTTTCAACCACATCACAATATATCAAAACATTCAAGAAAATAATCATATTATAGAGTCAAAATCACTTAAGGAAAATCATTATCAGAGTATAACATCAAATCATCTAAGAGAAATTATTATCACATTAGATACACATTAACCACAACAAAACAATCACAAGATGGTGCAATGCTATGCATGCTCCTGATAACTATATGATCCGAATATAATACATGCCACTAAGTCAACTTCCACACAGAAAATCACCCATACCAATGGGGAAAATAAACCTGCCACAAAGCCAACTTCCACATAGAAAATCACCCATACCAATGGGGAAAATAAACTTACCACAAAGGGTACTTCCACACAGAAAATCACCTATACCAATTGAGAAAATAAACTGCCACAAAGGCAACTCCCACGAAGATGCATATGCCATGACATGATGGTGCATTATCAAAATAAAATATTCCCACAAAGCTCACTAAGATGCATATGCCATGACATGATGATGTATTATAAAAGTTACACATTCCCGCACAGCCCACTAAGATTAGGTCAAATGATCAAAAAATAACTTATACGAAATCATCACCTTATTCAAATATCACTAAGATCACACATCACAGGTTCTTATCATGAAAATAAAATATTCATAAACAACCATCATAAATATCAAATCTTCCACCTCACATATCATGAAGATCATATGTTCATAAACAACTATCACAAAGATCAAAGCCTCCACTACACATGTCAAGAAATCATATATTCATAAAAGTATCATAAAAATTAAAACTTTAATCTGTTACATCATAAAAATTTAAACTTTCATCACATGCATATAGAGATTAAAACCTTCATATATGCCACACATAAATTCAAATTTTATCACATATATCATAAATAAGACTTTCAACACATTAAAAATAAAAACTTTAACTTTCTTCACATATACCACACAGTTTCAATTTAAATCACACAATAACCTAATAAAAGTTTCTAATCTACATTTTAATCCTACAAACCCTAATTAGTCATATTAATTCAATTATTACTAAATAGGGCTACTGCCGTGCGTAGCGAGCCCCGAATGAATAGTTGGGAAATACGGTTTTCCTGTTCATCTCACTTTATAATATACTCATGAAATCAAACGCCCTCTCACCCCTTACCTTATTTTGACGCTTTCACATGCGAAAACAAGTCCACAAGAAAAAGCATTTGTTCTTTGACTCTTTGTCCTTCAATCGATCTAACTCGACAGTTTATGGGTAAACGTCAAAAATAAATTATGAAAACACACTCTAAAATGGTCAATTTTTGAAACTGAATCAAATAAACTTACCTAAATTGGAAAATAATCATGGTATAATATAGTCGTCGTTGACACGGTCGTTTTGGCGTTGGTTTCACTCAAATCAGACTTACGGTGAAGAAGAGCGGTGCAAAATAACGAATTCCATAAACGGAGAAGTCGAGTATTTTATAGAGGAATTGGGATGGTTAAAAATATGAGAAAGTGTGTTTAATTGACTAGCTAAATGAATTAAACAACATACTGAAATTTGGACAAAAACGAAGAAAGTTTTCGTGAAATTGTATATGGGTCTAACCCATAAATCACATTTTACTCCTTTCTTTTATTTTTATTATTTTTTTTAAATAAAACCAACAATTACCAAAACTAATTTTTTTTAACACTTTATTTTTTAAAAAAAAAATTCATTAATAAAGCATTACTAATATTTTATAAAAATGTAATTAAAGTAATTACTCTTTCCAAATACATTAATTATCAAAATTCTCATATTCACAATATTAACTACAATTATTACTATAATTATTACTGTAATAACTAAAATCGTCATACTCATAATTATTACCACAATTATTAAATTATTATTTATGAAGATACTTACATTAAAATACTACCATCTTTAAAGAGATATAAAATATAAAATAAATAAATATAATATCAACAATTTACATTAATTACTAAATCACAATCAATACGTTTAAAATCATCATACCATATTAACTATATAAAAATAAAGGAAATCAATATAAATGCTAATTATTTATAAATGCTAATTATTTATATAATAAAGGAAATCAATACTAATATATCAAAATAATTATTTATAAAATGAATAATTAAAATAAGATATATTTAAAAATAATTAAATATGACTAAGTGCACATTTAGCATTAGTCAACGCACAAAAAAATATCACCACAAATATCTAATGCAAATCTACTCGTAAACTCACTCAAAATCTTATCTTCTAAAATCTTTTGCTAAAATACCATTATATTTTTGAAAAATAAATTAAATAACTAAACATAATATTTATAATTTATATTACTCATTAAATTAAATATATATACGGTTATCAAACAATAAGAATCTGACACCTATAAGGAGAAGTAATCATAAAATTAATCAACATAAATTCTAAAATAATTTTAACACCAAATTAATTTCTTTAAAATTCTATTTAATTAATAAAATAGTTAATTATGAAATTTGGGATGTTACAAACATGACCTAAAATCTTAGTCCACCGAGACTTATGCACTTATTGGACAAACTACACTGCCTAAGCACAAAAATCGATTAGAATAAAACTATTAAAGACCAAAATAACCTAAAATCTTAATGCATTGCTACTTATGCACTAATTGGACGACCTACATTGCCCAAGCACCAAAATTTATAAGAATAAACCTATTAAAGACCAAAATGACCTAAAATCTTAATCCATTAACACTTATTCACTTATTGGATGAACTAAATTGCCTAAGCACCAAAATGGATTTAAACAAACCTATTAAAGACCAAAATGACCTAAAATCATAATCCATTGACACTTATGTACTTATTGGAAGAACTAGATATCCTAAGCACCAAAATTCATTGAAACTTATGCGCTTATTGGATGAACTACATTGCCTAAGAACCAAAAAGGGTTAGAATTAACCTATTAAAAACTAAAATGACGTAAAAGCTCAATCCATAGAAACTAGTGCACTTTTTAGATGAACTACATTGATTTTGAACCACAATTGACTAGAATTAATGTACTATCGACGAAAATGATTTAAAATCTTAATCCATTGGGACTTTTGCACTTATTAGACGAACTACATTGCTAAGCACCAAAATCGATTAGAATTGTAAGACCCTTAGTTTTAATGTGTAATTTGTATTTTGGTGTTGAATTCTGAGGCTTTTTAGCCAATTTTATTGGTATTTTGAATGTTAAATGCCAATGATATTTTTATGAGACCCGTTTAAAATTATTTGGCGAGAAATAATTACGTTGCGGAAAATTTATTACCGGACTATTTTGTTAAAAATATCTATAGTTGCTAAAAAAATTACCTGTCAATTGAGTTGCAAGGAGAATGGATATTTTTCTCAAAATAGTTGGGGTGTGTATAAAAATATTTAGTTGGTTTAATTATAATATATATATATATATATATATATATGTATATATATATATATATATATACATTAGTTAGCATAGTATATATATACACATATATGAGTAAGTAGTATAACTATATATATATATATATATATAATATAGTAACAGGGAGGAAGGCATATTAGTTTAGCAAGTTATATATATATTATTAAATTAGTAAGTATATATATATGTTTAAGTGTGAGAGAAAGGAAACAGAACAAAAGTCTCGCTGCTTCTCGCTATTTCCTGCGTCCTTTTCTTTCTTTTTTTTCTCCATTTTCTTCTAGATCTAAGTTTCCATACAACAAGCGACAGAAGGGAAAGTTGCTCCTTGCCATGCTACAGTGCTAGTGAGCTAACTTTGGAAGCGACGTCGCAAACGAAGTTTTTACCGGAATTAATCGCGGTGCCGTAATCGGTTGTTTAAGCTATCGTTAAGGTAAGGGCTCCTTCCAAACTTTTAGTTTGCATTTAGGATCTTATGTGTGAATTTGTGAAAAATAAATTTGATGTGTTTGAGGTGTAGATTTGTGGAAAACGAATTTAAGGTGTTTATGGGTAAAAATTTAGAGATTTAAATTGATGATTTATGGTTAAAAATTTAGAGATTTAAATTGGTGATTTATGGTTAAAAATTTAGAGATTTAAATTGGTGATTTATGGTTGAAAATTTAGAGATTTAAATTGGTGATTTATGGTTAAAAATTTAGAGATTTAAATTGGTGATTTATGGTTAAAAATTTAGGGATTTAAAATGATGATTTATGGTTGAAAATTTAGAGATTTAAATTGGTGATTTATGGTTGAAAATTTTGGAGATTAAATTTGGTGGTTTATGTTTGGAAATGTGGAGTTTTGAATTAATGTTGATTACTTGGTTGTAAAAGTTTGGTGTATGAAGAAGATATAATTTTGGGAATTCTACTGTGGTTGCATTTATTTCATTCTGGAAGACTGTACCTATACCATATATTGTCAGCTTGACTTTTATTTTGATGGGTCCTTGTACAACTTTTTGATGTGACGTGGGGAATTTAAAAATTCTTGGGGCAATGCTTTTGTACAGGTGTCTGCCGAGAATACCCCAGGGGTATGAGCTACGTTGGATAGGTCTCATAGCCCCGGTGTATTTTTCTGTTTTAAATATTTTGGATTTTCATTTCAAAACCGTTTCCGTTGTTTGTAATTATTGTTGACTTTTATCGTTGTGATACGACTTAAATATTTTATCCAAAGGTATTTCTCTCTTTATTATGAATTTGAATTTGTTTTTAAAAAAAAATCGGGCTGTTACAAGATTAAACCTACTAAAGACCAAAATGACCTAAAATCTTAATCCATTGAAACTAGTGCACTTATTAAATGAACTACCTTGATTCATAACCAAAATTGACTACCATAAATCTAGTAACGACCAAAATGACCTAAAATCTATGAAAGACCTTATTGGACAAACTACATTCCCTATGAAACAAAATGGAACCAACCTATTAAAGACCCAAATTACTTAAAATCTTAATCAATTGACAGTTATGCACTTATTCGACGAACTAGATTGCCTAAGCACCAAAATGAATTACATTGCCTAAGCACCAAAATGGATTAGAATAAACCTATTAAAGATAAAACTGACCTAAAAAATTAATCCATTGACACTTATGCACTTATTTGATGAACTAGATTACCTAAGCACCAAAATGGATTAGAATAAAACTAATAAAGAATAAAATGACCTAAAATCTTAATCCTTTGAGACATATGCACTTATTTGACGAACTAGATTGCCTAAGCACGAAAATGGATTAGAATAAACCTATTAAAGACCAAGATAACCTAAAATCTTAATCCATTGAAACTTTACACTTATTGGACGAACTACGTTGCCTAAGAACAAAAACGAATTAGAATTAACCTATTAAAGACAAAAATGACCTGAAATATTAGTCCATTAATACTTAAGTACTTATTGGGAAAACTACATTCCCTATGAACTAAAACTGATATGAGTAAACCAATTACACACCAAAATGAAGTAAAATTCTAATCTATTGACACTTATGCACTTATTGGACGAACTACATTGTCTAAGAATCAAAATGGATTAGAATAAACCTAATAAAGACCGAAATAATATAAAATCTTACTCGATTGACACTTATACACTTATTGGATGAACTAGATTGCCTACGCACCAAAATGAATTGGAATAAACCTACTAAAGACCAGAATGACGTAAAATCCAAATCCATTCACACTGATGCACTTATTGGACGAACTATATTGCCTAGGAACCAAAATGGACAAGAATAAACCTAGTAGAGACCAAAATGACCTACAATCATGATTCATTGACACTTATACACTTATTGGAGAACTACATTGCCTAAGCACCAAAATGGACAAGAATAAACCTATTAAACATCCAAATGATCTAAAATCTTAATCCATTTAGACTTATGCACTTATTGGATGAACTACATTGCCTAAGCCCCAAAATGGATTAGAATAAACCTATTAAAGACCAAAATGACCTAAATTCATAATCCATTGACACTTATGCGCTTATTGAACGAACTAAAATGGCTAAGAACAAAAATGGATTAGAATTAACTTATTATAGACAAAAATGACCTAAAATCTTAATACTGTGAAACTATTGCACTTATTAGATGAACTATATTGATTCATAACAAAAATTGACTAGAATAAACCTATTAAAGACCAAAATGTCCTAAAATCTTAATCCATTGACACTTATGCACTTATTGGATAAACTAGATTGCCTAAGCAATAAAATAGATTAGAATAAAACTAATAATCGATTGACACTTATGCACTTATTGGATGCATTAGATTGCCTAAGCACCAAAATGAATTAGAATAAACCTATTAAAGACCAAAATGACCTAAAATCTTAATCCATTGAAACTTATGCGCTTATTGGATGAACTGCAGTGGCTAAGAACAAAAATCGACTAGAATTAACCTATTATAGATAAAAATGACCTAAAATCCTAATGTTGTGAATCTATTGCACTTATTAGATGACTACATTGATTCATAACAAAAATAGACTAGAATAAACCTATTAAAGATAAAAATGACATAAAAAATTAATCCATTGACACTTATGCACTTATTGGATAAACTAGATTGCCTAGGCAACAAAATAGATTAGAATAAAACTAATAAAGAATGAAATGACCAAAAATCTTAATCCATTGAGACTTAAGCACTTATTGGACGACCTACATTGCCGCAGCACCAAAATGGATTAGAATAAACCTATTAAAGACCAAAATGACCTAAAATCTTAATCCATTGAAACTTATGAACTTATTGGACGAAGTAAAGTTCCTAAGAACACAAATGGATTAGAATTAACCTATTGAAGACCAAATGACCTAAAATCTTAATCCATCAATACTTATATACTTATTGGACAAACTACATTTCCTATGAACCAAAATGGATTTGAATAAACCTATTAAAGACCAAAATAATCTAAAGTCTTAATTGAATGACACGTATGCACTTAATGGATGAACTAGATTGCCTCAGCACCAAAATGAATTAGATTAAACCTATTAAAGACCAAAAACGACCTAAAATCTTAATCCATTTACACTTATGCACTTATTGGACGAACTAACTGCCTAAGAACCAAAATGGTATAGAATAAACCTTGTAAAGACTAAAATGACCTAAAATCTTAATTCATTGACACTTATGCAATTATTGGACGAACTACATTGCCTAAGCACCAAAATGTATTAGAATAAACTTATTAAACACCGAAATTAAATAAAACCTTAATCAATTGACACTTATGCACTTATTGGATAAACTAGATTGCCTAAGCACCAAAATGAATTAGAATAAAACTATTAAAGACAAAAATGACCTAAAATCTCAATCCATTGAAACTTATTGGTTGAACTAGATTGCCTAAGCACCAAAATGGATTAGAATAAAACTAATAAAGAATAAATGACCTAAAATCTTAATCTAGTGAAACATATTGCCTTATTGGATGAACTAGATTGCCTAAGCACCAAAATGCATTAGAATAAACCTATTAAAGACCAAAATGAACTAAAATCTTAATCAGTTGAAACTTATGCTCTTATTGGACGAACGACATTGGCTAAGAACCATAACTGATTAGAATTAAGCAATTAAAGAAAAAAATTACCTAAAATCTTAATCCACTAAAGTTAGTGCACTTATCAAATGAACATCCTTGATTCATAACCAAAATTGACTAGAACAAGCCTATTAAAGACTAAAATGATCTAAAATCATAATCCATTAACACTTATGCACTAATTGGATAAACTAGAATGCCTAAGCATCAAAATGGATTAGAATTAAACTAATAAAGAATAAAATGATCTAAAATCTTAATCCATTGAGAGTAATGCACTTAATGGACGACATAAATTGCCTCATCACCAAAATGGATTCGAATAAACATGTTAAAGACCAAAATTACCTAAAATTTTAATCCATTGAAACTTATGCACTTATTGGACGAACTATATCGCCTAAGAACAAAAATGGATTAGAATTAATCTATTAAAGACTAAAATGATCTAAAATCTTAATCCATTGACACTTATGGACTTATTTGACGAACTACATTTCCTTTGAACCAAAATGGACTAGAATAAACCTAGTAAAGACCAAAATGACCTAAAATGTAAATTCATTAAGACCTAT
Organism: Cicer yamashitae; assembly: GCA_037974755.1. Classification (NCBI taxonomy): domain Eukaryota; kingdom Viridiplantae; phylum Streptophyta; class Magnoliopsida; order Fabales; family Fabaceae; genus Cicer; species Cicer yamashitae. The sequence goes on from JBBPBQ010020323.1 coordinate 35,843,563, forward strand.
GCACCTATTGGACAACCTACATTGCCTCAGCACCAAAATGGATTAGAATAAACCTATTAAACACCGAAATTATCTAAAATCTTAATCGATTGACACTTATGCCCTTATTGGATGCACTAGATTTCCTAAGCACCAAAAAGAATTAGAGTAAATATATTAAGGACCAAAATAACCTAAAATAATAATCCATTGAAACTTATTCACTTGTCGGTTGAACTAGATTGCCTAAGCACGAAAATCGATTAGAATAAAACTAATAAAGAATAAAATGACCTCAAATATAATCAATTGAGACATATGCACTTATTAGATGAACTAGTTTGACTAACCCCCAAAATGGATTAGAATAAACCTATTAAAGATCAAATCGACCTAAAATCTTAATCCATTGAATCTTATGCGCTTATTGGATGAACTGCTATGGCTAAGAACAAAAATTGTCTAGAATTAACCTATTATAGCTAAAAATGACCTAAAATCCTAATGTTTCATAACATTGTTTCATAAAAATGACCTAAAATCCTAATGACTTAGAATCCTAATGTTTCATAAAAATGACCTAAATTCCTAATGACCTAGAATCTATTGCACATATTAGATGAACTACATTGTTTCATAACAAAAATAGACTTGAATAAACCTATTAAAGATAAAAATGACCTAAAATATTAATCCATTGACACTCATGCACTTATTAGATAAACTAGATTGCCCAAGCAACAAAATAGAATAGAATAAAACTAATAAAGAATGAAATGACCTAAAATCTTAATCCATTGAGACTTAAGCACTTGTTGCAGGACATACATTGCCTCAGCACCAAATTGGATTAGAATAAACCTATTAAAGACCAAAATGACCTAAAATCTTAATCCATTGAAACTTATGCACTTATTGGACGAACTAAAGTGCCTAAGAACCACAATGGATTAGAATTAACCTAGTGAAGACCAAATGTTATAAAGTCTTAATCCATCAATACATATATACTTATTGGACAAACTACATTTCCTATGAACCAAAATGGATTTGAATAAACCTATTAAACACCAAAATAACCTAAAATCTTAATTCATTGAGATTTATGCAATCACTGGACGGACTACATTGCCTAAGCACAAAAATGGATTAGAATAAACCTATTCAAGACCAAAATGACCTTAAATCTTAATCCATTGAGAAATAAGCACTTATTGGATGAACTAGATTGCCTAAGCACCAAAATGCATTAGAAGACACCTATTAAAGATCAAAATGACCTAAAATCTTAATCCATTGACACTTATGCACTTATTGGATAAACTAGATTTCCTAAGCAACAAAATGGATTAGAATAAAACTAATAAAGAATAAAATGACCTAAAATCTTTACCCATGAAAACTTATACACTTATTGGACGAACTACGATGCCAAAGAAACAAAATGGATCAAAATTAACTTATTGAAGACCAAAATGATATAAAATCTTAAACCTTGAATACTAATTACCAAAATGGAATAGAATAAACCTATTAAAGACCAAAATGACCTAAAATCTTAATCCATTGAGAGTTACAAATTTTTTGGCAAACTTCATTGCATAAGCACCAAGATGGATTAAAACAAAATGACCTTAAATCTTAATCCATTGAGACATATGCACTTGTTGGATGAACTAGATTGCCTAAGTACCAAAATGTATTAGAATATAACTAATAATAACCAAAATGACCTACAATTTTAATCCATTGAGACTTATGCAATAATTGGATAAACTGCATTTCCTAAGAACCAAAATGGAATAGAATAAACCTACTAAAGACCAGAATGACCTAAAATCTTAATCCATTGACACTTATGCACGTATTGAATGAACTAGATTGCCTAAGCAATAAAATGGAATATAATAAAACTAATAAAGAATAAAATGACCTAAAATCTTAATCCATTGAGACTTACGCACTTATTGGACGAACTACTTTCCCTCGGCACCAACATGGATTAGAATAACCCTTCTAAAGACCAAAATGACCTAATATCTTAAACCATTGAAACTTATGCACTTATTAGATGAACTACATCAACTCATATGCATAATTGACAAGAATAAAACTAGTAACGACCAAAATGACCTAAAATCTTAATCCATTGAGAATTACACACTTATTGGATGAACTGCAATGAATAAGCACCAAAATTGATTATAAATAAAACTAATAAAGAATAAAATGAAGTTAAATCTTAATCCATTGAGACATATGCACTTATTGGATGAACTACATTGCCTAATCACCAAAAAGGATTAGAATAAAATAAATATAGAATAAAATGACCTAAAATCTTAATCCATTGAGACTAATGCACTTATTGGACGAAATATATTGCCTCAGCACAAAAATGGATTAGAATTAACCTAGTAATGACCAAAACGACTTACAATCTTAATCCGTTGAAACTTATGCGCTTAATAGGCGAACTACAATGCCTAAGAACCAAAATGGATTTGAATTAATAATCACCAACTTGATTGAAGTAATAAGCAGGAAAATGGATTTGAATTAATAAGCACCAATCAAAATGGATTTGAATTAATAAGCACCATTGAGACTTACACACTTATTGAACGAAGTAGATTGCATAAGCACTAAAATGGATTAGAATATAACTAATAAAGACCAAAATCACCTAGAATCTTAATCCATTGAGAGTTATGCACTAATTGGATGACCTACATTTCCGAAGATCCAAAATGGATTAGAATAAACCTATTAATAACCAAAATGACCTAAAATCTTAATCCATTGACACTTATGTACGTATTAGATGAACTAGATTGCCTAAGCAACAAAATGGATTAGAATAAAACTAATAAAGAATAAAACGAACTTCACTGCCTAAGCACCAACATGGATAAAAATAACCCTGTTAAAGACCAAAATGACCTAATATCTTAATCCATTGAAACTTATGCGCTTATTGGACGAACAACATTGCCTAAGAACCAAAATCGATTTTAATTAACCTATTTATAACCAAAATGACCAATAATCTTAATCCATTGGAACTAGTGCACTTATTAGATGTGCTACATTGATTCATAACTAAAATTGACAAGAATAAACCTAGGAACGACCAAAATGACTTAAAATCTTAATTCGTTGAGAGTTACACACTTATTGGACGAACTACATTGCATAAGCACCAAAATGGATTAAAATAAAACTAATAAAGACCAAAATGACATTAAATCTTAATCCATTGAGACATATGCACTTGTTGGATGAACTATATTGCCTAAGTACCAAAATGGATTAGAATATAACTAATAATGACCAAAATGACCTAAAATTTTAAACCAATGCGTCTTATGCACTTATTGGATAAACTTCCTTTACTAAAAACCAAAATGGAATAGAATAAACCTATTAAAGACCAAAATTACCTAAAATCTTAATCCATTGACACTTATGCACGTATAGGATGAACTAGATTTCCTAAGCAACAACATCGATTAGAATAACACTAATAAAGAATAAAATGAGCTAAAATCATAATCCATTGAGACTTACAAACTTATTGGGCGAACTACATTGCCTCAGCACCAACATGGATTAGAATAAACCTATTGAAGACCATATAGACCTAATATCTTAATCCATTGAAACTTATGCGCTTATTGGACGAACTACATTGCTTAAAAACCAAAATGCATATGAATGAACATATTAATGACCAAAATGACGTAAAATCTTAATGTATTGAAACTAGAGCACCTATTAGATAAACTACATTGATTCATAACCAAAATTGACAAGAATAAACGTAGTAACGACCAAAATGACCTAAAATCTTAATCCATTGAGACTTATGCACTAATTGGATTAACTACACTTCCTATGAACTACAATGGAATAAAATAAACCTATTAAAGCCCAAATGGATTAGAGTAAAACTAATAAAGAATAAAATGACCTCAAATCTAAATCCATTGAGTCTTACGCCCTTATTGGATGAACTTTATTGCCTCAGCACCAAAATGGTATAGAATAATGCTATGAAAAACAAAAATGACCGAATATTTTAATCCATTGAAACTAGTGCACTTATTAGATGAACTACATTGATTCATAAACAAAATTTACAAGAATAAACAGAGTAACGACCAAAATGACCTAAAATCTTAATCCAATGAGAGTTACACACTTATTGGACGAACTACATTGCATAAGCACCAAAATGGATTGAAATAAAACTTATAAAGACCAAAATGACCTTAAATCTTAATCCATTGAGACATATGCACTTGTTGGATGAACTAGATTGCCTAAGTACCAAAATGGATTAGAATATAACTAATAATAACCAAAGTGACCTAAAATTTTAATCCATTGAGACTTATGCACTAATTGGATCAACTACATTTCCTAAGAACCAAAATAGAATAGGATAAACCTGGTAAAGAAAAAAATAACCTAAGATCATAATCCATTGACACTTATTCACGTATTGGATGAACTAGATTGCCTAAGCAACAAAGTGGATTAGAATAAAACTAATAAAGAATAAAATGACCTAAAATCTAAATCCATTGAGACTTACGCCCTTATTCGACGCACTTTATTGCCTCAGCACCAAAATGGATTAGAATAAACCTATTAAAAACCAAAATTACCTAATATATTTATCCATTGAAACTTATGTGCTTATTGGACGAACAACATTGCCCAAGAACCAAATTGGATTTGTATTAACCTATTTATGATCAAAATGACCTAAAATCTTAATCCATTGAAACTAGTGCACTTATTAGATGAACTAGATTGATGCATAACAAAAATTGACAACAATAAACCAAGTAACGACCAAAATGGCAAAAAATCTTAATCCATTAAGAGTTACACACTTATTGGATGAACTACATTGCATAAGCACCAAAATGGATTAAAATAAAACTTATAAAGACCAAAATGACCTTAAATCTTAATCCATTGAGACATATGCACTTGTTGGATGAACTAGATTTCCTAAGTACCAAAATGGAATAGAATATAAATAATGAAGACCAAAATTACCTAAAATTTTATTCCATTGAGACTTATGCGCTAATTGGATAAATTACATTTCCTAAGAACCAAAATGCATTTGAATTAACCTATTTATGACCAAAATGACCTATAATCTTAATCCATGGAAACTAGTGAACTTATTAGATGTACTACATTGATTCATAACCAAAATTGAAAAGAATAAACCTAGTAATTATCAAAATGACCTAAAATCTTAATCCATTGAGAGTTACACACTTATTGGACGAATTACATTGCATAACCACCAAAATTGATTAAAATAAAACTAATAAAAACTAAGATGACCTTAAATCATAATCCATTGACTTGTTGGATGAACTAGATCGCCTAAGTACCAAAATGGATTAGAATATAACGAATAAAGACCAAAATGACCTAAAATTTTAATCCATTGAGACTTATGCACTAATTGGATAAACTGCATTTCCTAGGAACCAAAATGGAATAGAATAAACCTATTAATGACCAAAATGACCTAAAATCTTAATCCATTGACACTTATGCATGTATTGGATGAACTAGATTGCCTTAGCAACAAAATGGGTTAGAATAAAACTAATAAAGAATAAAATGACGTATAATCCAAATCCATGGAGTCTTACGCCCTTATTGGCAAACTTCATTGCCTCAGAACCAAAATGGAATTGAACTAACCTATTAAACACCAAAATGACGTAAAATCTTAATCCATTGAAACTAGTGCACTTATTTGATGAACTACATCGATTCATAAGCAAAATTGACAAGAATAAACCTAGTAACGACCAAAAGGACGTAAAATCTTAATCCATTGACACTTACACACTTATTGGTTGAACTACATTGAATAAGCACCGATAAGGATTATTAATAAAACTAATAAAGAACAAAATGACCAAAAATCTTAATCCATTGAGACATTTGCACTTATTGGATGAAATAGATTGCCTAAGCACCAAAATGGATTAGCATAAAACTAATATAGAATAAAATGACCTAAAATCATAATCCATTGACACTTATGCACTTGTTCGACGAAATATAATGCCTCAGCACTAAAATGGATTAGAATTATCCTATTAAAGACCAAAATGACTTAAAATCTTAATCCATTGAAACTTATGCGCTTATTGGACGAACTACAATGCCTAAGAACCAAAATGGATTTGAATTAATAAGCACCAACTTGATTGAGTTAATAAGCACAAAAATGGATTTGAATTAATAAGAACCAACCAAAATGGTTTTGAATAAATTAGCACAATTGAGACTGACACACTTATTGGACGAACTACATTGCATAAGGACAAAAATGGTTTAGAATATAACAAATAAAGACCAAAATGACCTCAAATCTTAATCCATTGAGAGTTATGCACTAATTGGATGAACTACATTTCCTAAGAACCAAAAAGGATTAGAATAAACCTATTAATAATCAACATGACCTAAAATCTTAATCCATTGACACTTATGCACGTATTGGATGAACTAGATTGCCTAAGCAACAAAATAGTATAGAATAAAACTAATAAAAAATAAAATGACCTAAAATCTTAATCAATTGAGACTTACGCCCTTATTAGACGAACTTCATGGCCTCAGTAACAAATTGGATTAGAATAAACCTATTAAAGACCAAATTGACCTAATATCTTAATCCATTGAAACTTATGCGCTTATTGGACGAACTACATTGCCTAAGAACCAAAATGCATTTGAATTAACCTATTTATGACCAAAATGACCTATAATCTTAATCCATTAAAACTAGTGAACTTATTAGATGTACTACATTGATTTATAACCAAAATTGAAAAGAATAAACTTAGTAACAACCAAAATGTACTAAAATCTTAATCAATTGAGAGTTACACAATTATTGGACGAACTACACTGCATAAGCACCAAAATTGATTAACATAAAACTAACAAAGACCAAAATGACCTTAAATCTTAATCCATTGAGACATACGCACTTGTTGGATGAACTAGATTGCCTAAGTACCAAAATGGATAAGAATATAACTAATAAAGACCAAATTGACCTAATATCTTAAGCCATTGAAACTTATGCGCTTATTGGATGAACTACATTGTCTGAGAACCAAAATACATTTGAATTAACCTATTTATGACCAAAGTGGCCTATAATCTTAATCCATTGAAACTAGTGAAGTTATTAGATATACTACATTGATTCATAACCAAAATTGAAAAAAGAATAAACCTAGTAACGACAAAAATGTACTAAAATCTTAATCCATTGAGAGTTACACAGTTATTGCACGAACTACACTTGATAAGCACCAAAATTGATTAAAATAAAACTAATAAAGACCAAATTGACCTTATATCTTAATCCATTGAGACATATGCACTTGTTGGATGAACTAGATTGCCTAAGTAGCAAATTGGATTAGAATATAACTCATGAAGACCAAAATAAACTAAAATTTTGATCTATTGAGAATTATGCACTAATTGGATAAACTACATTTCCTAAGAACCAAAATGCATCTCAATTAACCTATATATGACCAAAATGACCTATAATCTTAATCAATTGAAACTAGTGAACTTATTAGATATACTACATTGATTCATAACCAAAATTGAAAAGAATAAACCTAGTAACGACCAAAATGAACTAAAATCTTAATCCATTGAGAGTTACACACTTATTGGACGAACTACATTGCATAACCACCAAAGTGGATTAAAATTAAACTAATAAAGACGAAAATGACCTTAAATGTTAATCCATTGACGTGTTGGATGAACTACTTTGCCTAAGTACCAAAATGGATTAGAATATAACGAATAAAGACCAAAATTACCTAAAATTTTAATCCATTGAGACTTATGCACAAATTGGATAAAATTCATTTCCGAAGAACCTTAATAGAATAGAATAAACCAATTAAAGACTAAAATTAACTAAAATCTTAATCCATTGACACTTATGCACATATTCGACGAACTAGCTTGCCTAAGCAATAAAATGGATTAGAATAAACCTAATAATGAATAAAATGACCTAAAATCGTAATCGATTGAGACTTACACACTTATTAGACGAACTACATTGCCTCAGCACCAATAAGGATTAGAATAAACCTGTTCCAGACCAAAATGACCTTAAATCTTATTCCATTGAAACAAGTGCACTTATTAGATGAACTACATTGATTCATAACCAAAATTGAAAAGGATGAACCTAGTAACGACCAAAATAACCTAAAATCTTAATCCATTGAGACTTATGCACTAATTGGATAAACTACATTTCCTAAGAACCAAACTAGAATAGAATAAACCTATTAAAGACCAAAATGACCTAAAATCTTAATCCATTGACACTTAAGCACGTATTGGATGAACTTGATTGCCTTAGCAACAAAATGGATTAGAATAAAACTAATAAAGAATAAAATTACCTAAAATCTAAATCCATTGCATCTTATGCCCTTATTGGACGAACTTCATTGCCTCAACACCAAACTGGATTAGGATAAACCTATTAAAAACCATAATGACCTAATATCTTAATCCGTTGAAACTTATGCGTGTATTGGACGAACTACATTGCCTAAGAACCTAAATTGATTTGTATTAACCAAATTATGACCAAAATGACCTAAAATCTTAATCCATTAAAACTAGTGGACTTATTAGATGAACTACAATGATTCATAACCAAAATTGACAAAAATAAACCTAGTATTGACCAAAATGACCTAAAATCTTAATCCATTGAGAGTTTCACACTTATTGGAGGATCTACATTGCATAAGCACCAAAATGGATTAAAATAAAACTAATAAAGACCAAAATGACATTCAATCTTAATCTATCAAGACATATGCACTTGTTGGATGAACTAGATTGCCTAAGTACCAAAATGGATAAGAGTATAACGAATAAAGACCCAAATGACCTAAAATTTGAATCTATTGTGACTTATGCATTAATTGGATAAACTGCATTTCCTAAGAACCAAAATGGAATAGAATAAACCTATTAAAGACCAAAATGACCTAAAATCTTAATCCATTGACTCTTATGCACGTATTTAATGAACTAGATTGCCTAAGCAACAAAATGGATTTGAATAAACCTAACAATGAATAAAATGACCTAAAATATTTATCCATTGAAACTTACGCCCTTATTCGATGAACTTCATTGTCTCAGTACCAAAATAGATTAGAATAAACCTGTTAAAGACCAAAATGACCTAATATGTTAATCCATTTAAAATTATGCGCTTATTGGATGAACTACATTACTTGAGAACCAAAATAGATTTGAAGTATATTGCCTCAACACCAAAATGGATTGGAATTAACCTATTAAAGACCAAGATGACTTAAAATCATCATCCATTGAAATTTATGCCTATGAACCAAAATGGATTTTAATTAATAAGCACCAACTTGATTGAATTAATAAGCACCAAAATGGATTTGAATTAATAAGCACCAACCAAAATGGATTTGAATTAATAAGCACCATTGGGACTTACGCACTTATTCGACGAACTACATTGCATAAGCACAAAAATGGATTAGAATATAACTCATAAAGACCAAAATGACCTAAAATCTTAATCCATTGAGGGTTATGCAATAATTGGATGAACTACATTTCCTATGACCAAAATAACCTAAAATCTTAATCCGTTGAAATTAGTGCACTTATTAGATGAACTACATTGGTTCATAACCAAAATTGACAAGAATAAACCCAGTAATGACCAAAATGACCTAAAATCTTGATCCATTGAGACTTACACGCTTATTGGACAAACTACATTGAATAAGGACCAAAATGGATTGTAATTAAAACTAATAAAGAACAAAATGACCTTAGATCTTAATCCATTGATATATATGCACTTATTGGATGAATTAGAATGTCTAAGTGTAACACACCGAGCATTACCATTACCAATTAAGCACCAAATTGGATTAGAATATAACTAAAAAGACCAAAATGACCTAAAATATTAATCCATTGAGTTATGCACTAATTGGATTAACTACATTTCCTAAGAACCAAAATGGAATAGAATATACCTATTAATAAGCAAAATGACCTAAAATCTTAATCGATTGACACTTATGCACGTATTGGATGAACAAGATTGCTTAAGCAACAAAATGGATTAGAATAACACTAATAAAGAATAAAATGACCTAAAATCTAAATCCATTGATACTTATGCCTGAGTACCAAAATGGATTAGAATAAACCACATAAAAACCAAAATGACCAAATATCTTAATGCATTGAGACCTACACCTTTTTTGGACGAACTTCATTGCCTCAGCACCAAAATGGATTAGAATAAACCTGTTAAAGACCAAAATGACCTAATATCTTAATGCATTGAAACTTATGCACGTATTGGATGAACTAGATATCCTAAGAAACAAAATGGATTAAAATAAAACTAATAAAGAATAAAATAACCAAAAATCTAAATACAATGAGACTTACGCACTTATAGGACAAATTACATTGCCTCAGCACCAAAATGGATTAGAACAATCCCATTAAAGACCAAAATGACCTAATATCTTAATCCATTGAAACTTAAGCGCTTATTGGACGAACTACACTGCCTACGAACCAAAATGGATTTGAATTAATCTATTAAAAGGACAAATTGACCTAAAATATTAATCAATTCAAATTAGTACACTTATTAGATTAACTACATTTATTCATAACGAAAATTGACAACAATAAACCTATTAACGACCAAAATGACCTAAAATCTTAATCCATAGAGACTGACATACTTATAGGACATACTACATTGAATAAGCACGAAAATGGATTATGAATAAAACTAATAGAGAACAAAATGTCCTTAAATCTTAATCCATTGAGACATATGCACTTATAGGATGAACTAGATTGCCTAAGCACCAAAATGGATTAGAATAAAACAAATACAGAATAAAATGATCTAAAATCTTAATCCATTATGACTTATGCACTTATAGGACGATTATATTGCCTCAGCACCAAACTGGATTAGAATTAACCTATTAAAGTCCAAAACGACTTAAAATCTTAATCCATTGAATCTTATGCACTTATTGGACAAACTACAATGCCTAAGAACCAAAGTGGATTTGAATTAATAAGTACCAACTTGATTGAAATAATAAGCACCAAAATGGAATTGAATTAATAAGCACCAACCAAAATGGATTTGAATTACTAGGCACCATTTAGACTTACACACTTATTGGACAAACTACAATGCATAAGCACCAAAATAGATTAGAATAAAACTAATAAAGACACAAATGACCTAATATCTTAATCTATTGAAAGTTCAGCACTAATTGGATGAAGTACAATTCCTAAGAAACAAAATGGATTAAAATAAACATTTTAATAACCAAATGACCTAAAATCTTAATCCATTGACACTTATGTACGAATTTGATGAACTAGATTACCTAAGCAACAAAATGGATTAGAATAAAAATAATAAAGAATAAAATGACCTAATATCTTAATCCATTGAGATATATGCACTTATTGGATGAACTAGATTGCCTAAGCACCAAAATGGATTAGAATAAAACTAATAAACACCAAAATGACCTAAAATCTTAATCTATTGAAAGCTATGCGTTTGTTCGACGAACTACATTTGGTAAGAACAAAAATGGATTAGAATTAACCTATTAAAGACCAAAATCATCTATAATTTTTATCCATTGAGACTTATGCTCTTATTGGTTGGACTGCATTTCCTAAGAACCAAAATGGTATAGGATAAACCAATTTAAGACCAAAATGATATTAAATCTTAATCCATTGACCATTATGCTCTTATTTGATGAACTAGATTGCCTAAGCAACAAAATGGAATAGAATAAAACTAATAAGGAATAAAATGACCTTAAATCTTAATTCATTGAGACTTACCCACTAATTGGACGAACTACATTGCCTCAACACCAAAATGATTTAGAATGAACCTATAAGAGACCAAAATGATCTAAAATCTTAATCCATTGAGACTCGTGAACTTATTGGACTAGCTTCATTGCCCAAGAACCAAAATGGATTAGAATTTAGTTATTAAAGACCTAAATGATCTACAATCTTAATCCGTTGAGACTTATGCATTTATTGGACGAAGTACAATGCAGAAGAACAAAAATCGATTAGGATAAACCAGTTAAAGACCAAAATGACTAAAAATCATATTCAATTGATATTTATGCACCTATTGGACTAACCACAGTGCCTAAGAACCAAACTGGATTACAATAAATTTTTTTAAAACTAAACTGTCCTAGAATCTTAATCAATTGCTACTTATGCACTTATTGATGAACTACATTGCCTAGAAACCGGAACAGTTTAGAATAGAATTATTAAAGACCAAAATGATCTAAAATCTTAATCCATTCACACTTATGAACTTATTGGATGAAGTACATTGCCTAAGAACCAAAATGGATTAGAAACAACTTATTAAAGACCAAAATGACCTAAAATATTAATCCATTCACACTTATGAATTAATGGATGAAGTACATTGCCTAAGAACCTAAATGCATTAGAATAAACCTATTAAAGACCAAAATGACCTATAATCTCAATCGATTGATAGTTATGCACTTTTTGGATGAACTAGATTGCATAAGCAACAAAATGGATTAGAAAAAAACTTATAAAGACCAAAATGACCTAAAATCTTAATCTATGGAAAATTATGCGCATATTGGACGAACTAAATTGTCCAGCCCCAAAATGGATTAGAATAAACATATTGAAGACCAAAATGACCTAAAATTTTAAGTTATTGAAAGTTATGTGCTTATCGAACGAACTACATTGGCTAAGAACTAAAATTGATTAGAAATAACCTATTTAAGACCAAAATGATCGATAATTTTAATCCATTGAGACTAATGCACTTATTGGATGGACTACATTTCCTAAGGACCAAAATTGAATAGTAAACCTATTAAAGTCCAAAATGACCTAAAATCTTAATCCATTGACAATTATGCTCTTATTGGATGAACTAGCAAAGAATAAAATGACCAAAAATCTTAATTCAATGAGACTTACCCACTTATTGGACGAACTACATTACCTCAACACCGAAATGATTTAGAATAAACCTATTAAAGACCAAAATGACCTAAAATCTTAATCCATTGAAACTTATGCACTTATTTGACGAACTACATTGGCTAAGAACCAAAATGGATTTGAATTAACCTATTAGAAATCAAAATGACCTAACATCCTAATTTATTGAGACTTACGCACTTATTAAATGAACTACATTGATTTATAACCAAAATTGACTAGAATAAATTTAGTAACGATTGAAATGCCATAAAATCTTAATCCATTGAGACTTACACACATATTGGATTAACTACAATACCTAAACACCAAAATGGATCCAATAAAAACTAATAAAGACCAACGTGACCTTAAATCTTAATCCCTTAGGAATTATGCACTGAATTGATTAACTAGATTACCTAAAATCTTAATCCATTGACACTTACGCACTTATTGGATGAACTAGATTGCCTAAGCCAAAAAATGGATTAGAATAAAACTAATAAAGAATAAAATGACCTAAAATCTTAATTAATTGAGACTTTTGCACATTTGGACGAACTACATTGCCTCAGCACCAAAATGGATTAGAATAAACCTAATACAGACCAAAATGACCTAAAATTTTAATCCATTGAAATTTATGGGCTTATTAGACGAACTGCATTGTCTAAGAACCGAAATGCATTTGAATTAACCTACTAAAGACCAAAAGGACCTAAAATCTTAATCTATTAAAACTTGTGCACTTATTAGATGAACTACATTGATTCATGAAAACATTGACAAGAATAAACATAGTTACGACCAAAATGATCTAAAATCTTAATCCATTAAGACTTATACACTTATTGGACGAACTACATTGCATAGGCACCAAAACGGATAAAAATAAAACTAATAAAGACAAAATTGACCTTAAATCTTAAACTATTGAGACATATGTACTTCTTGGATGAACTAAATTGCCTAAGCACCAAAATGGATTAGAATATAACTAATAGAGACCAAAATGACCTGAAAAATTAATCCGTTGACACTTACGCACTTACTGAATCAACTACATTTCATAAGAACCAAAATGGAATAGAATAAACCTATTAAAGACCAAAAAGACCTAAAATCTTAATCCATTGATACTTATGCACTTATTGGATGCACTAGATTGCCTAACCAACAAAATGGATTTGAATAAAACTAATAAGGAATAAAATGACCTAAAATCTTAATTCATCGAGACTTATGGTTTTATTTGACGAACTACATTGCCCAGTACTAAAATGGATTAGAATAAACCCATTAAACACCAAAATGACCTAAAATCTTAATCCATTGAAACTTATGTGCTTATTGACGAACTACATTGCCTAAGAACCAAAATGGATTTGAATTACCCTATTAGAGACAAAAAGAACCTAAAATCTTAATCCATTGAAACTAGGGCACTTATTAGATGAATAACATTGATTCGTAACCAAAATTGACTAGAATAAATCAAGTAACGACCAAAATGCCCTAAAATCTAAATCCATTGAGACTTACACAGTTATTGGACGAACTACATTGTCTAAGCACGAAAATGGATTCAAATAAAACTAATAAAGACCAAAGCGACCTTAAATCTTAATCCATTAGGAATTAAGCATTTATTGGATGAACTAGATTACCTAAGCACCAAAATGGATTGGAATATAACTAATGAAGACCAAAATGACCTAAAATGTTAATCCATTCACACTGATGCACTTATTGGATGAATTTCATAGCCTAAGAACCGAAATGGTTTAGAATAAACCTATTAAAGACCAAAATCACCTAAAATCTTAATCTATTGAGACTTATCCACTTATTGGACGAACTACATTGCCTAATAACAAAAATAGATTAGAATAAACCTATTAAAGACCAAAATGACTAAAAATCTTATTAAATTGATATTCTTGCACTTATTGGACTAACTACACTGGCTAAGAACCAAAATGGATTAGAATAAACTTATTAAAAACTAAAATCTTAATCGATTGCTACTTATGGACTAATTGGACGAACGACATTGCCTACAAACCAAAACGGTTTAGAATAGAATTATTAACGACCAAAATGAACAAAAATCTTAGTCCATTCACACTTATGCACTTATTGGATGAAGTATATTGCCTAAGTACCAAAATGGATTAGAAATAACCTATTAAAGACCAAAATGACTTAAAACCTTAATCCATTGAAACTACATTGCCTATGAACAAAAATGGATTAGAATAAACCTATTAAAGACCAAAATGCCTAAAAATCTTATATAATTGATATTTTGCACTTATTGGACATACTACAACTAATAAAGACCAAAATGACTTATTGGATGAAGTACATTACCTCAGAACAAAAATGGATTAGAAACAACCTATTAAAGACATAAATGACCTAAAATCTTAATCCATTGAAACTAGGGCACTTCTTAGATGAACTACATTGATTCACAACAAAAATCGACTAGAATAAATTTAGTAACAACCAAAATGACCCAAAATCTTAATCCATTGAGACTTATGCACTTATTGGAAAAACTAAACCACCTAAGCACCAAAATGGAACTGAATAAACCTAGTAAAGACCAAAATGACCTAAAATTTTAATTCATTAACACTTGTGCACTTATTGGATGAATTAGATTGCCTAAGCAACAAATCGGATTAGAATACAACTAATAAAAAATAAAATGACCTAAAATCTTAATTCATTGAGACTTACGCACTTATAGGACGAAATACATTGCCTTAGAACCAATATGGATTATAATAAACTTATTAAAGAACAAAATGACATAAAATGGATTTGAATTAACTTATTAAAGACAAAAAGGACCTAAAATCTTAATCCATTGAAACTAGTGCACTTATTAGATGAACTACATTGATTCATAACAAAAATTGACAAGAATGAATCTAGTAACGACCGAGATGCCCCAAAATCTTAATCCCTGGAGACTTACACTCTTAATGGACGAACTACATTTTCTAAGCACCAAAATGGATTGAAATAAAACTAGTAAAGATCCAAGTGACCTTAAATCTTAATCCATTAGGAATTATGCACTTATTGGATGAACTAGATTGCACAACTACATTTAGATTGCACAACTAGATTGCACAACTACAAAAATAACTTAAATTCTTAATCCATTGAGATTTATGCACTTATTGGACGAACTACATTGCACAAGCACCAAAATGGATAAAAATAAAACTAATAAAAACCAGAACGACCTTAAATCTTAATCCATTGAGACATATGCACTTATTGGATGAACTAGATTGCCTAAGCACTAAAATGGATTAGAATACAACTAATAAAGACCAAAATGACCTAAAATTTTAATCCATTGAGACTTATGCACTTATTGGATGAATTTCATAGCCTAAGAACCATAATGGATTAGAATAAACCTATTAAAGACCAAAATGACCTAAAATCTTAATCCATTGAGACTTATGCACTTATTGGACGACTTATATTGCCTAAGGATAAAAATAGATTAGAGTAAACCTATTAAAGACCAAAATGACTAAAAATCTTATTCAATTGATATTTATGCACTAATTGGACTAACAACACTGCCTAAGAACCAAAACGGATTAGAATAAACTTATTATAAACTAAAATGACCTAAAATCTTAATCAATTGCTACTAATGGACTTCATGAAAAACTAAATTGCCTAAGCACCAAAATGGATTAGAATAAACCTAATAAAGACCAAAATGACCTAAAATCTTAATTCATTGACACTTAAGCACTTATTGGATGAACTAGATTGCCCTAGGAACAAAATGGATTTGAATAAAACTAATAAAGATTAAAATGACTTAAAATCTTAATTCATTGAGACTTACGCCTTTATTGGACGAACTACATTGCCTCAGCACCAGAATGGATTAGAATAAACCTATTAAAGACCAAAATGACCGAAAATCTTAATACATTGAAACTTATGCGCATATTGGAAAAACTACATTGTCTAACAACCAAAATGGATTTGAACTAACCTATTAAAGACAAAAAGGACCAAAATGTTAATCCATTGAAATTAGTGCACTTATTAGATGAACTACATTGATTCATAACCAAAATCGACTAGAATAACTCTAGTAATGACCGAAATGCCCTAAAATCTTAATCCATTGAGACTTACACATTGAGACTTATGCACTTATTGGATGAATTTCATAGCCTAAGAACCAAAATGGATTAGAATAAACCTATTAAAGACCAAAATGACCTAAAATCATAGTCCATTGAGACTGATGCCCTTATTGGACGAACTACATTGCCTTAGAACAAAAAGGGATTAGAATAAACCTGTTAAAGATCAAAATGAAAAAAAAACTTATTCAATTAGAATTTATGCACTTATATGCCTAACTACACTGCCTAAGAACCAAAATGGATTAGAATAAACTTATTAAGAACCAAAATGACCTAAAATCTTAATCAATAGCTACTTATGCACTTATTGAACGAACTTTATTGCCTAGGAACCAAAATGGTATAGAATAGAATTATTAAAGATCAAAATGACCTAAAATCATTATCCATTCACATTTATGCACTTATTGGATGAAGTACATTGCCTAAGAAACAAAATGGATTAGAAATAACCTATTAAAGATAAAAATGACCAAATATCTAAATCCATTGAAACTATTGCACTTATTAGATGAACTACATCAATTCATAACCAAAATCGACTTGAATAAACTTAGTAACGACCAAAATGACCCAAAATCTTAATCCATTGAGACTTATTAAAGACCAAATGAACTAAAATCTTAATCGATTGACATTTATGCACTTATTGGATAACCTACAATGCCTAAGAACCAAAATGGACTAGAGTACACCTAGTAAAGACCAAAATGATCTAAAATGTTAATTCATTGAAACTTATGAACTTATTGGACGAACTACATAGCCTAAGCACCAAAATAGATTAGAAGAAACCTATTAAAGGCCAAAATGACCTAAAATCTTAATCGATTGACACTTATGCACTTTTTGGATGAACTAGATTGCCTAAGCACCAAAATGGATTAGAATAAACCTATTAAAGACCAAATTGAACTAAAATCTTAATCCACTGAGACATATGCACTTATTGGACGAACTAGATTGCCTAACAACAAAATGGATTAGAATAAAACTAATATAGAATAAAATGACCTAAAATCTCAATTCATTGAAACTTATGCGCTTATTGGACAAACTACATTGCGTAAGAACCAAAATGGATTTGCATTAACCTATTAAAGAACAAAATGACCTAAAATCTTAATCCATTGAAACTACTGCCCTTATTAGATGCACTAAATTGATTCTTAACCAAAATAAACTAGAATAAACCTAGTAACGACCAAAATGACGTAAAATCTTAATCCATTGAGACTTACTCACTTATTGGACGAACTACATTGCATAGGCAACAAAATGAATAAAAGTAAAACTAATAAAGACCTAAATGACATTACATCTTAATCCATTGAGACATATGCACTTATTGGATGAACTAGATTGCCTAAGCACCAAAATGGAGTAGAATGTAACTAATAAAGAATAAAGTGACCAAAATGGATTCAAATAAAACTAATAAAGACCAAAACGACCATAAATCTTAATCCTTTTAGGAACTACGCACTTATTGGACGAACTACATTTCCTAAGAAAAAAATGGATAAAAACAAACCTATTAACGACCAAATTGACAAAAAAATAATATTCAATTGATGTTTATGCACTTATTAGACGAACTGCATTGCCTAAGAACAAAAATGGATTTGAATAAACCTACTAAAGACAAAAATGACTAAAGATCTTGTTCAATTGATATTTATGCACTTATTGAATGAAGTACATTGCCTAAGAACCAAAATGGATTAGAAATAACATTTTAAGGACAAAAATGACAGAAAATCTTAATCCATTGAAATTAGTGCACTTATTAGATGAACTACATCAATTCATAACAAAAATCGACTAGAATAAACATAGTAACGACCAATATGACCCAAAATCTTAATCCAATGAGACTTGTGCACTTATTGGAAAAACTAAATTGCCTAAGCACCAAAACTGATTAGAATTCAACTAATAAGGACAAAAATGACCTAAAATCTTAATTCATTGAGACTTACGCACATATTGGACGAACTACATTGCCTAAGCACCAAAATTATTTAGAATAAACATAATAAAGACCAATATGACCCAAAATCTTAATCCATTGAGACTTGTGCACTTATTGGAAAAACTAAATTGCCTAAGCACCAAAACTGATTAGAATTAAACTAATAAGGACAAAAATGACCTAAAATCTTAATTCATTGAGACTTACGCACTTATTGGACAAACTACATTGCCTAAGCACCAAAATTATTTAGAATAAACCTACTAAAGACGAAAATGACGTAAAATCTTAATCCATTGACACTTATGCTCTTATTGGATGAACTAGATTGCCTAACAACCAAAATGAACTAGAATAAACCTAGTAAAGACAAAAATTATCTAAAATCTTAATTCAATGAGACTTACACACTTATTAGAGGAACTACATCGTCTCAGCACCATAATGATTTAGAATAAACCTATTAAAGTCAAAAATGTCCTAAAGTCTTAATCCATTGACACATATGCACTTATTGGACGAACAACATTGCCTAAGCACCAAAACTGATTAGAATTAACCTAATAAGGACATAAATGACCTAAAAGCTTAATTCATTGATACTTACGCACTTATTGGATGAACTACATTGCCTAAGCACCAAAATTATTTAGAATAAACCTATTAAAGACAAAAATGACCTAAAATCTTAATCCATTGACACTTATGCTCTTATTGGATGAACTAGATTGCCTAAGAGCCAAAATGGACTAGAATAAACCTAGTAAACACAAAAATTACCTAAAATCATAATTCAATTAGACTCACGCACTTATTAGAGGAACTACATCGTCTCAGCACCATAATGATTTAGAATAAACCTATTAAAGAAAAAAATGTCCTAATGTCTTAATCCATTGACACATATGCGCTTATTGGACAAACAACATTGCCTAAGCACCAAAACGGATTAGAATAAACCTATTAAAGATCAAAATGACCTAAAATCTTAATCAATTCACATGTATGCACTTTTTTGGTAAACTAGATTGCCTAAGCACCAAAATGAATTAGAATAAACCTATTAAATACCTAAATTACCTAAAATGGATTAGAATAAACTAATAAAACAAAAATGGACTAGAATAAAACTAGATTGCCTAAGAACAAAAATGGATTAGAATAAAACTAATAAAAAATAAAATGACATAATATCTTAATCCTTTGACCAATATGCACTTATTAGATTAACTAGATTACCTAATCACCAAAATGGAATAGAATAAAATTAATAAAGACTAAAATGACCAAAAATCTTAATTCAATGATACTTATGCACATATTGGATGAACTACATTGCCCAAGTCCCGAAATGGATTAGAATAAACATATTAAAGACCAAAATGACCTAAAATCTTAATCTTTTCAAACTAGTGCACTTATTAGATGAACTACGTTGACTAAGAAACAAAATTGACTACATTAAACAAAGTAAAGACAAAAATGACCTAAAATCTTAATCTATTATAACTTGTGCACTTATTGGATGAACTACATTGCCTAAGCCCCAAAATTGATTAGAATAAACCTATCAAAGACCAAAATGACCTAAAATTTTTATTCGGTAATACTTATGCAGTTGTTGGACAAACTACCTTGCATAAGAACCAAAATGGATTAGAATAAACCTATTAAAATCCAAAAAGACCTAAAATCTTAATCCATAAAACTAGTGCACTTATTAGATAAACTACGTTGACTAAGAACAAAAATTGACAAGAATAAACGTAGTATCGACCAAAATGACCTAAAATCTTAATCAATTCACATGTATGCACTTAATGAACTAGATTGGCTAAGCACCAAAATGGATTAGAATAAAACTAATAAAGACTAAAATGACCTAAAATCTTAATCGATTCAGAATTATGCACTTATTGGACAAACTACGTTGCCTAAGATCCAAAGTGGATTAGAATAAACCTATTAAAGACAAAAATTATCTAAAATTTTAATCCATTAAGACTTATGCACTTATTTGATGAATTACATTGAGTAAGAACAAAAATGGACTAGAATAAACCTAGTAAAGACGAAAATGACCTAAAATTTTAATCTATTGTGACTTGTGCACTTATTTCATGAACTACATTGAGCAAGAACCAAAATGGACTAGAGTAAACCCAATAAAGACAAAAAATGAACTAAAATCTTAATCTATTGAGATTTTTGCCTTTATTGGACGAACTACATTGCCTAAGTACCAAAATGGATTGAAATAAACCCAATAAAGACAAAAATAGCCTAAAATTTTAATCTATTGAGATTTTTGCAATTATTGGACGAACTACATTGCCTAAGTACCAAATGGATTAGAATAAACCTCTAACGCCCCAAATTTTTGATCCAAAGCATTACTTAAATTACTTATTGCTTAAAAAAATTACGACAATTTTTTTTTTTTAAGTAAGCATACCTAAACTTCTATCCATTTAAAAAATAATTAGTAAACCCCAAAATAATATACATAATAATTTATATCATATTTTTACTAAAATTCGCAAGGGATAAATAAAAACTCCTTCAAAAGAAAATTAATTTTTATGAGTTATTAGGATATTGTTTTTTTCAAAATACAAATTGAATACTTTAGGTTTTTTCCTCCTATAGAACAGTGCAATCTCAATAAACTTGATTTAACTATAATTTCTTAATTTAATTCCAAACACTTAGTAGTACTTGTATGGTTTTCATACAAAAAGTAGTTTCTAATTAAATAAGTAAAATACAACTTATAACTCCCATTCCCAATATAACCTATAATAACTGCGATTTTGCAAACACAGGACCAAGCCAGTCAAACACAAACAACGAAAGAGGTGAGTTTTAAAATCAAGTTGATAGTTTAATATAAGTAAGAAGAAAACCCAAATAATCAACACATAGCCGTATCAACCACATCACAATATATCAAAGCATTTCAAGGAAAAATCATATTCTGAAGTCAAAATCACTCAAGTAAAATCAATATCTCATTCTAACATCAAATCATCTAAGAGAAATTATTATCATATTAGATACACATTCACGACAACAAAATAATCACAAGATGGTGCAATGATATGCATGCTCCTGATAACTCTATGATCCGGATATAATATCTGCCACTAAGGCAACTTCCACACAGAAAATCACCCATACCAATGGGGAAAAATAAACCTGCCACAAAGGCAACTTCGACGAAGATACATATGCCATGACATGATGGTGCATTATCAAAATAAAATATTCCCACACAGCCACTAAGATGCATATGCCATGACATGATGATGTATTATCAAAATCAAACATTCCCACACAGCCCACTAAGATTAGGTCAAATGATCCAGAAATAACTTGTACGAAATCATCACCTTATTCAAATATCACTAAGATCATACATCACAGGTTCTTATCATGAAAATCAAATATTCATAAACAACCATCATAAAAATCAAAGCTTCCACCCCACATATCATGAAGATCATACATTCATAAACAACTATCACAAAGATCAAAGCTTCCACTACACATATCAAGAAATCATATATTCATAAAAGTATCATAAAAATCAAAACTTTAATCTGTTACATCATAAAAATTTAAACTCTCATCACATACATATAGGAATTAAAACCTTTATATATGCCACACATAAATTCAAATTTTATCACATATATCATAAATAAGACTTTCAACACATTAAAATAAAAACTTAAACTTTCTCCACATATACCACACAGTTGTAGAATTTAAATCAGAAAATAACCTAATAAAAGTTTCTAATCCATATTTTAATCCTACAAACCCTAATTAGTCATATTAATTCAATTATTACTAAATAGGGCTACCGCCATGCGTAGCAAACCCCGAATGGATTATTGGGAAATACGGTTTTCCAGTTCATCTCACATTATAATATACTCATGACATCAAACACCATCTCACCCCTTACCTTATTTCGACGCTTTCACACCCAAATAAGAGTCCGCAAAAAAAGCCTTTGTTCTTTGACTCCTTGTCCTTCAATCGATCTAACTCGACAGTTTATGGGTAAAAGTCAAAAATAAATTATGAAAACACACTCTAAAAAGGTTAATTTGGAAATTGAATCAAGTTAACTTACCCTAAATCAGAAAATAATTAAAGGGTAATATAGCCAGCTTTCACGCGGTCGTTTGGTGTTGGTTTCACTCAAATCGGACTTACGGTGACGAAGAACGATGCCAAATAACGAATTCCATAAACGGAGAAGTCAGATATTTTAGAGAGAAATTGGGTTGGTTAAAATCTGAAAAAGTGTGTTTAATTGACTAGCTAGTTGAATGAAACAACATACTGAATTTTGGACACCAACGGAGAAAGTCTTTTGGACAGTCATTGGACACTGAAACTGAGTTTCTGTCACATAAGTGCATGAGTTTCTTCTTTTCCTTTGGATTCATACCATAGTAGCGGCTCTCTCTTGTTGCCCACACTGTCTCTCTTCTTTTTTTTTTAGTTAGGTTTTACTCTTACATATGGGCCTAACCCATAATAACACACTCTACTCTTTTATTTCTTTTTTTTTTTAATTATTAAAACTAATTTCTTTTAAAACTTCTTTAAACACAATTTCATTACTAAAACATTATTAATTTTTATAAAATAAAGTAATTGATCTTTAAAAAATATATTAGTAATAACTAAAATCCTCATAATTATTACCACAATTATTAAATTATTATTTCTGAAGATACTTATATAAAAATACTACCATCTTTAAAGTGAAATAAAAAAAAAAATATATAATATCAACAGTTTACATTAATTACTAAATCACAATAAATACGTATAAAATTATTATACCATGGCAACCATATAAAAATAAAGGAAATCAATATCAATGTTACTAATATATTAAAACAATTATTTATAAAATAAATCATTAAAATAAGATAGATTTAAAAATAATTAAATAGTTAAGTGCACATTTAACATTAGTCAACGCGCAAGAAAATATCACATTAATTACTGTCGCGTCCAGTTTGTCCGCGAAAAAGGAGTCGCCACCAGTTTTATTTTATTTTTTAAAAGGGAAAATTAGATAAAACCTAGAATAAAGTTCTTGAACCAAAAAACAGATTCGGGAGTCAATTACGAATAGGGAAAGTAATATTACCCTACATCGTCCGTTAAGACAGTTACCCTACAATTAATTGTATACAAATTATTTATTTATTTATTTAATTATTTATTTTACCCCCTAAAAAATAATAAAAAAGAAAATAAATTATTTACATTAATAAAAGAAGGAAAATTTTTTTTTTATTAATTTAGTTTGACAAGGAAAAACCTTGCTCCTACGTATCCCCAAATGCAATAGGGAAATCAAAACACACGTAGTTCTTGGGTAGAAAATATTTATGTGTTGTCTGATTTTTATTATTACTCTATTTTAATTATGTTTTATTATAATAATTATTATATACGTATCCAAAAATTAAAATGTAATAATAATAATAACGAATAAAAGAGGTGAGATGTCTGTTCACGGATTGTATCTTTTTATTTTTGTCTGAAAGTAAAGAAAAAATTGATTTTTCTTAGGAAATAACGTAACACGGCGGTATGTGAACGAAACAGATGGACGCGACGGTGAAGCAGCCTGTTAAAGGATTTGCTCGTGCGTTGTCGGATCTGTCGCGACACAAAGGCCACCAACGTTTGGAGGTGAGTGATGTGGCGCGACGAGCGATGATGAATTTCATCCGACGGCAGCGACCATTAATTCTAAACCTAAGGGAAAAACTATTTATTCGTTGTTATGGTTTGTTTTTTTTTTGAGTTATTTGATAAAGACGTGATATGAGTTTTCTGTTATATTACAATAGGTGAAATTTGTTTTCTTGGTGATTGGTTTATAAACATCAATTAGTTATATTTTTTTAGTATTTTATGTTGCAAAGAAAAAAAATTTAGCGACAGACAACTTTAGAAAAATGAAAGCTTAACATATGAGTTTATATTTTGCATAAACAGAAAAATAGAAAGAAAAAAAAGAACATTTTTTAAAAGGATGCAATACAAAGACTAATAACAAGAAAATTAGAGAAATAATAAGAAAGTGATAACTTACTACTAAATTGGTTTTTGCTGGACTGATTTTCCCAAGACCAGATTCTCTACTCCTCTTTTGCCTATTATTCTCTCTTCTTTTTTTTTTTTTGTGCTCTCAGTAGTGCTCTCCCATTTATACTCTTGATGTCGACAATTTATAGACTTTTTGGGTGTAGGTTATAAAAGAAAATGGAATAATTACTAATTGATGACCATTAATCTGTTTCTTATTACCACTGATTCATTTTTTTTTTTTTTGGTTTCTTTTTTATTCAATTGATTATCATTATACTGATTTTTATTACCATCAGTCCATTTCTTTTCGGTTTCTTTTCATTCAATTGGTCATCATTATTCCCATTTTGTATGACCATCAATCTATTTCTTTTCGGTTTCTTTTCATACCTATATTTTTTTATTTTTTATATTTTAGAAAAAAGTCTGAACCAGAATTAGAGGCAAACAAGAACTAGAAACACCCGTGATTGTCTAAAGTTTATAGCCCTAATTATTTATTTTTATTTTTATATTTCTTCACATTTATATATACATTTATTATTATTATTATTATTATTTCTTTTTTAATAAAAATTAAAAATAAATACATAGATACATAAATAAATAAAAAGTGGACAAAATTAGGTGTCAACAGCTGCCCCTCTTTACTTAGAATTTACTTGAGAATCAAAGTAAAAGATAAGTAAAGATAACAACTCTAATTTTGTCCGGAAAAAATATTTTAGAAGGGTGCGAGTCGTTTTCCCGGCTTCAACATGCGGGTCGTTTCTCGGCTTCGGGTGCGAGTCGTTTTCCCGACTTTAACATGCGGGTCGTTTTCTCGGATTCGGGTGCGAGTCGTTTTCCCGACTTCAACATGTGGGTCGTTTTCTCAGCTTCGAGTGCGAGTCTTTTCCCGGCTTCAACATGCGGGTCATTTTCTCGGCTTCGATGCGAGTTGTTTTCCCAGCTTCAAGATGCGGTTTCTCGGCTTCAAGTGCGAGTCGTTTTCCCGGCTTCGACATGCGGTTCATTTTGTCGGCTTTAGGTGCGAGTCGTTTTCCCATCTTCAAGATGCGGGTCGTTTTCTCGGCTTCGAGTGCGAGTCGTTTTCCCATCTTCAAGATGCGGG
>JBBPBQ010020323.1:35876365-35915204 GCA_037974755.1 Cicer yamashitae
AAAAAAAAAAAAAAAGTGAATGCAATGATTATGCATTTAACTGAAACATTTTACTACCCCTAATATGCAATTAATTTTTCTTAAAAAATGAGAAAAAGAAAAACATGTTGTAAAATGAAATAAAAGATGAAACATGCATAATTATGCAATGCATTATGATGAATATGAGATATAGATAGGGTAGGTTTTTTTCATATATACACGTGGCCTACATGGTTTTTTTAATGTGAACCTTTACTATGGGTGGCTCTATAGTTCTAAATTGGTTCCTAGAGCACACAACTCAATTCTAAAATATTAAACCAATTAATAGGTAAACTATTAAAATGGAAATATTCTAGAAAAGGTCAACTCTAGGTGAGACGTTCATGACAACCAAACAGGATGTACACTTAGAAGATTATCATTACACAGTATCTAACTTATCTTAGGTTGCACTCAGCCCGGGTATAGAGCCCACTCATAAGTGTGTGAGTCGTGTTAGGGTAGTGTATAGAAAAAAAATTCGTCACAATGAAAATAAATTAATAAGACACATATAATTATATTCACAATATAACAAAACAAATAAAACAATGGTAATATAAATAAAATAATAAATAATTATATACAATTAATTAGATTCGGCTTGACTCTCAAAAGTCCCCAGTGGAGTCGCCAGCTCTCGCGTCCAGTTTGTCCGGGAAAAAGGAGTCGCCACCAATTTTATTTTTTTTTAAAGGGAAAATTAGATAAAACCTATAATAAAATTCTTGAACCAAAAAATGGATTCGGCAGTCAATTACAAATAGGGAAAGTAATATTACCCTACATCGTCCGTTAAGACGGTTACCCTATAATTAATTGTATACAAATTATTTATTTATTTATTTATTTAATTATTTATTTTATTACCCCCTAAAAAATAATAAAAAAGAAAATAAATTATTTACATTAATAATAGAAGGAAAAATATTTTTTTTATTAATTTGGTTTGACAAGGAAAAACCTTGTTCTTACGTATCCCCAAGTGCAATAGGGAAATCAAAACACAGGTAGTTCTTGGGTAGAAAATATTTATGTGTTGTCCGATTTTTATTATTACTCTATTTTAATTATTTTTTATTATAGTAATTATTATATACGTATCCAAAAATAAAAATGTAATAATAATAATAATAACGAAAAAAAAAGAGCTGAGTTTTCTGTTCACGGGTTGTATCGTTTTATTTTTCTTTTAAAGTAAACAAAAATCGATTTTTATTAGAAAAAACGTAACAAAAATATAATGGTAATAATAATAATAACGAAAAAAAAGAGGTGAGATGTCTGTTCACGGATTGTATCTTTTTATTTTTGTTTTAAAGTAAAGAAAAAATTGATTTTTGTTAGGAAATAACGTGACGTGGCGGTATGTGAACGAAACAGATGGACGCGACGGTGAAGCAGCCAGTTAAAGAATTTGCTCGTGCGTTGTCAGAGTTGTCGCGACACAAAGGCCACCAACGTTTGGAGGTGAGTGATGTGGCGCGGATAGCGGGGATGAATTTCATCCGGCGGCAGCCACCATTAATTCTAATCATAAGGGAAAAACTATTTATTCATTGTTATGGTTTTTTTTTTTTAGTTATTTGATAAAGACGTGATATGAGTTTTCTTGGTGATTGGTTTATAAACATCAATTAGTTATATTTTTTTAGTATTTTGTGTTGCAAAGAAAACAATTTTAGGAACAGACAACATTAGAAAAATGAAAGCTTAACATTTGAGTTTATTTTTTGCATAAACAGAAAAAGAGAAAGAAAAAAAAGAACATTTTTTAAAAGAATGCAATACAAAGACTAATAAGAAGCAAATTAGAGAAACAATAAGAAAGTGATACCTTACTACTGAATTGGTTTTTGCTGGACTGATTTTTCCAAGACCTGATTCTCTGCTCCTCTTTTGCCTATTATTCTTTTTTCTTTTTTTCTTTTTTTGTGCTCTCAATAGTGCTCTCCCATTTCTACTATTGTTGTCGACTATTTATAGACTTTTTGGGTGTAGGTTACAAAAGACAAGGGAATAATTGTTAATTGATCACCATTAATCTGTTTCTTATTACCATTGATTCATTTTTTTTTTCAGTTTCTTTTTTATTCAATTGATCACCATTATAGTGATTTTTATTACCATCAATCCATTTCTTTTCGGTTTCTTATCATTCAATTGATCATCATTATACCGATTTTCATGACCATCAATCTATTTCTTTTCGGTTTCTTTTCACACCTTTATTTTTTTATTTTTTATATTTTAGATAAGAGTTTGAACCGGAATTAGAGGCAAACAAGAACTAGAAACACCCGTGATTGTCTAAAGTTTATAGCCCTAATTATTTATTATTTACTTTTATTTTTATATTTCTTCACATTTATATATACATTTATTATTATTATTATTATTATTATTATTATTATTTCTTTTTTTAATAAAAAGTAAAAATAAATAAATAGATAAATAAATAAATAAAAAGCGGACAAAATTAGGTGTCAACAATTACAAACGCACATGTAGACGTAAAATAACCTAAATTTTTATTCTTTAAAATACTATTATTTTTAGAAAAATATATAAACTAATAAAATATAATATTTGTTATTGATATTACTCATTTAATCCAATATGTAAAAAACTAGCATATCATGGGAAGCACCCATATAACGATAATTAATCACAAAATTTATCAACATATATTCTAAAAGAATTTTAAAATCAAACTAATTATTTAAAATCCTATTTCATTACAAAACCTATTAATGACCAAAATGACCTAAAATCTTAACCCATTGAGACTTATGCCCTTATTAGATGAACTACATTGAGTAAGAACCAAAATGGACTAGAATATATCAATAAAGACAAAAATGACATAAAATCTTAATCTATTGAGAATTTTGCACTTATTGGACGAACTACATTGCCTCAGTTCCAAAATGGATTAAAATAAAAACTAATCAAGACCAAAATGAACTAAAATCTTAATCAATTGAGTTATGCACTTCTTTGACGAACTACATTGCGTAAGAACCAAAATATACAAGAAAAAACCTAGTAACGACCAAAATGATCTAATATCTTAATCCAATGAGTCTTATGCCCTTATTGGACGAACTACATTGCCTAAGAACCAAAATGGTTTAGAATAACGCTATTAAAAACTAAAATGACCTAAAATCTTAATCCATTGGGACTTATGCTCTTATTGGATGAACTACATTTACGAAGAACAAAAAAGAATCAGATTCAACCTATTAAATACCAAAATGACCAAAATCTTAATCCATTAATACTTATGCACTTATTGGACTAACTACATTGCCTAAGAACCAAAATGGATTAGAATAAACCTATTAAAAACTAAAATGACCTAAAATCATAATCCATTGACACTAGTGCACTTATTAGATGAACTACATTGACTACGAACCAAAATTGACAAGAATAAACCTAGTAACGAACAAAATGACCTAAAATCTTAATCCATTGAGTCTTATGCACTTATTGGATGAACTACATTGCCTAAGAACCAAAATGGTTTAGAATAAAACTATGAAAGACAAAAATGACCTAAAATCTTTATCCATTGATACTTATGCAATTATTGAAGAAACTACATTGCCTACGAACCAAAATGGATTGGAATAAATTTATTAAAGACAAAAATGACTTAAAATCTTAACCCATTGAAACTTGTGTACTAATTCGACACACTACTATGACTTAGAACAAAACATATACGCCAAGTGAAGACTATAATGACCAAAATCATAATACATTGAGACTTATACACTAATTTGACGAACTACGTTGGCTAAGAACCACAATGCATTACAATTAACCAATTAAGGACCAAATTGGACCTAAAATCTTAATCTATTTTCAGTTATGCACTTATTGGACAAACTACAATGCCTACGAACAAAAATGGAATAGAATAAACCTATTAAAGACGAAAGTGACCTAAAATTTTAATAAATAGAAGCTTATGCACTTATTGGTCGAACTACATTGCCTATGAATCAAAATGGATTAAAATGAACCTATAAACGACCAAAGCAACCTTACATCTTAATCCATTTAGAGTTATGCACTTAATGGACGAACTAAAATGCCTAAAAACCAAAATTGATTACAATTAACCAATTAAAGAGCAAAATGACTTAAAATTTTAATCCATTGACACTTATGTACTTATTGGACGAACTACATTGCCCAAGAACCAAAATGGATTAGAATAAACCTATTAAATACAAAAATATTCTAAAATTTTAATCCATTAAGACTTATGCACTTATTTGATGAATTACATTGAGTAAGAACCAAAATGGACTATAGTAAACCTAGTAAAGACCAAAATGACCTAAAATCTTAATTTATTGAAACTTATGCACTTATTAGATGAACTACATTGAGTAAAAACCAAAATGGACAAGAATAAACCCAAAAAACACAAATATGAACTAAATTCTTAACCTATTGAGATTTTTGCACTTATTGGACGAACTACATTGCCTGAGCATCAAAATGGATTAGAATAAACATATTAACGAACAAAATGATCTAAAAACCAAAATAGTTTAGAATAAAGCTATTAAAGACAAAAATGAACTAAAATCTTTATCCGTTGATACTTATGCAATTATTGGACTAACTACATTGCCTACGAACCAAAATGGATTGGAATAAACTTATTTAAAGACCAAAATGACTTAAAATGTTAATCCATTGAAACTTGTGCCCTTATTCAACAAGCTACTATGACTTAGAACTAAAACATACAGAAATACACCAAGTGAAGACTAAAATGACCAAAATCTTAATCCACTGCGACTTATGCACTAATTTGACAAAAACGTCTTAATCGATTGAGAGTTATGCACTTATTGGCAAACTACAATGCCCGTGAACAAAAAAGGATTAGAATAATCCTTTTAAAGAGCAAAATGACCTAAAATCTTAATCGTTTGAGACTTGTACACTTATTAGATGAACGACATTGAGTAAGAACCAAAATGGACTAGAATAAAGCAATAAAGACAAAAATGACCTAAAATTTTAACCTATTGAGATTTTTGCACTTATTCGACGAACTACATTACCTCAGTACCAAAACGGATTAGAATAAAACTATTAAAGACCAAAATGATTTTATGCAAGAAGTTACTAAGTCTATCATACATTGCCTTAGGTGTTTTTTTTAGACCATACAGAGATTTCCTAAGTTTAAAAATCTAGGGGTTGTTCAACATAGACTAGTGAAGATCAAATTGACCTAAAATCATAATCCATTGAGACTTATGCCCTTATTGGACAAACTACATTGCCTAAAACTTATGCACCTATTAGACGAACTACATTTATTAATAACAAAAATGAAATAGAATATATACCTATTAAAGACCAAAATGACTTAAAATCTTAATCCCTTGAGACTTATGCCCTTATGAAACGAAACATACATTGAATAAGAAACAAAATGGAATGGAATATACCTATTAAAGACAAAAATGACTTAAAATCTTAATCCATTGAGGCTAATATACTAATTAGACTGGACTACATTGACTAACAACCAAAATGGATTAAAAGAAACCTATTAAAGAACAAAATGACCTTAAATCTTAATCCATCGAGACTTAATAACTTATTGAATGAATTACATTGTCTAAGAACCAAAATGCATAAGAATAAACCTATTAAAGACTAAAACGACCTAACATCTTAATCCATTCAAACTAATGCACATAGCAGACGAACTACATTAACTTAGAACCAAAATGAACTAGAATAAATCTAGTAAAGATCAAAATGACCTAAAATCTTAATTCGTGGAGAATTAAGAATTTATAGGGTGAACTAAAGTGCCTAAGAACAAAAATGGATTAGAATAAACTTATTAAAGATCAAAATGACCTAAAATCCTAATCCATTGAGACTTATGCACTTATTGGACGAACTACATTGCCTAAGAACCAAAATGGGTTAAAATAAACCTTTTCAATAACAAATTGACCTAAAATCTTAATCCATCAAAGCTTATTCACTTCCTGGAAGACCTACATTGACTAAGAACCTCGAATGGTTAAGAATAAACTTATTAAAGAACAAAATGTCCTAAAATCTTAATCCTTTGAGACTTATGCACTTATTGGATGAACAACATTTTCGAAGAACCAAAATGGACCAAAATAAACATATTAAAGAGAAAAATGACCTAAATCTTAATCCATATAAACTAGTGCACTTATTAGACGAACTACATTGACTAAGAACCTAAATATACTACAATAAACCTAGTACTGATGAAAATTACCTAAAATATTAATCAATTGAGACTTATGCACTTATTAGATGAACTACATTGAATTAGAAACAAAATTTACTAGAATATACATATTAAGGACCAACATGACTTAATATCTTAATCCATTGAGACTAATGCACTAATTAGACAGGCTACATTGACTAAGAACCAAAATGGACTAGATTAAGTCGAATGAATATCAAAATGACTTGAAATCTTATTCCCTATAGACTTATGCCCTTATTGGACGTACTACATTGCATAAGAACCAAAATGGATTAGAATAAACCTATTTAAGAACAAAATGACCTAAAATCTTAATTCATAAAGGCTTATGCACTTATTGTACGAACTACATTGAATAAGAACCAAAAAGGATTAAATTAAACCTATTAAAGAACAATATGACCTAAAATCTTAATCCATCAAAACTTATGTGTTGACACTTAATTTTGTCCGCTATTTTTAGACTTTTTATGAAAAATAAAAAATATAAAGTAAATGAAATAAATAAAAAATATAATGATAACAATAAAAATAAATAATTAGTGCTTTCAACTTTAGAAAATCATGGGTGCTTTTGGTTCATGTTTGCCTCTAATTCCTTTTCAGATGTTTCACTCTTTTCTACAACACAAAAAAAATGTATATAATTGAATGAAAAGGAACCGAAAAGAAATGGATTGATGGTAAACATATATTTTGTTTTTCTCTTCTTTAAACCATATACCATGCATATTTGGAAGTAGTCCATTCATAAATATGTTTGCTCAGATCTCATACATAATTTCAGTCATACTATTAATTCCAATGAAGGTTGGGGCATGGAATTAACGTCACGTTAATCCCCTAGAAAGGTCGTTTTATCTTTACCATTGTCTAATTGTGCTTTGAATATAACAATCACGTGGAGGAATTTGAAGTTTGTACAATGAGTATTCTAGCCGCCTACAAACCAAAAGTGAAATGTTAAAAGCATATGGGGATTCGACCTAATCATCAACCAGTTGAATCAATAATGTAAAATTTGGGATAAGAAGATGATCATTTATATGTACATATTAGACAAATGTCTAAAAAAATCAAAGCCATTTTCCATCATGTCCCTCTACAATATAATCAACTAGCCGATGTTCTAGCTGCTTTATCTTCAATGTTCAAAGCAAGTCACGATGAGGAATAGTCACCCAGAAGATTGCAATTCAAGAAAAATGTTGACTATCCGAAGTCATGACTCTAATGCACAATTCAAGAACGTATGCGCTTGAAAACTTCAGAAGAAAGAACTAGCGCGCAAGAATATTTTGCATGTCTGATCCACACAAATATGGATTGAGAAGACTTACCACTCCTCGCACATGGATGTTTCAAAAAGCATAACATCTAAATGAACACCCGCTAGGTTGAAAACCTAAAAGGGCGACCTAAGAAAAAATTAGGATATAAAAAAATAAAATAATAATATATACCCGCTAGGTTGAGAACCTGAAAGGACAAACTAGGCATAAATTAGGGTACAAAATAATAATAATAATAATATTAATAATAATAATAATAATAATAATAATAATAATAATAAATACCCGCTAGGTTGAAAACCTGAAAGGGCGATCGAGGCAAAAATTAGGGTACAAAAAATAATAATAAATACCCGCTGGGTTGAAAACCTGAAAGGGAAAACTATGCAAAAATTAGGGTACAAAAATGAGTAAAGACCCACTAGGTTGAAAATCCAAAAGGACAACCTAGGAAAAAGTTAGGATACAAAGTCGAATAAAAACCTGTTAGGTCAAAAACTAGAAAGGGTGATCTAGGCGAAAATGAATGAAGACATGTTAGGTCGAATAAAAGCCTTTTAGGTTGAAAACCCGAAAGGGAAACTTAAGCAAAAATTAGGGGGACAAAAAAATATATAGAATGAAGAAGTTCACTAGCTTGAGAATAAAAAAAATGAGAGAATAATATGGCTTACACAGATCAAAGTCGAAGCAATATATTCTGAAAGGTTGTGAACATAAATTGGGGCAAATATATCCTCCAAAGTGGGTTAAAAACATGATTGAAATTGTGGTATAAGTTATTAGCACACTTCTTTTATGAAATACTACTAACAAATCGGGTCATTTACTCATATGAGATCACCTTATCTTCTTCTCTTTCTATGAATCGTTCTTTTTTGTACCATATATTTTCTCACTAAATATCATCGTCTAAACCTTGCTTCACTAATTTCTTGTGTTATGAATCTTTTTGTCAAAATATATTTTTTATGATAATCATATGTTGGGGCACAAAATAATTGCATGTCAAGAGGCCAAAACTAGCATGATGTCTTTACACATAAGGCAATGGCAACTAGAGATCAATTCAAAGATGTAACAAAAATCTCTTTAAAGATCAAAAGGACAATTACCACTGTTTATTCGAAGTTGTGCATATTTTCATCCATGAATCCAAGGATCATGTTCGTAAGGAGGTGAAAGAAATAAAAAAATT
The DNA here is from genome assembly GCA_037974755.1 of Cicer yamashitae. Lineage (NCBI taxonomy): Eukaryota > Viridiplantae > Streptophyta > Magnoliopsida > Fabales > Fabaceae > Cicer > Cicer yamashitae. The sequence continues at coordinate 35,885,187 of JBBPBQ010020323.1, forward strand.
GTAAAAAAGTTAATTGAAGAAAAATGATGAAAATGAAGGAAAATGTTCATTCATCAAATGCATTCATGACATTTCATATTTTCAATAGTATATAAATTTAAAGTCGGGACTACTGACCTGCACACTCTAATTTAAAGTCGGGATGACTAACCCGCACTATCTGATTTAAAACCCAAGATGATTCCCCGTTACCTCACATCGATATTCTGATTGACAATGTGGCCTGCAATTCGTTCTTCTCTTTTATGGATGTTTTCTCTGGGTATAATCAAATTAAGATGGCAACCGAAGATATGGAAAAAATGACTTTCATCACCCTTTGGGGAACATTTTGTTACAAAGTAATGCCTTTTCGTATAAAGAATGCAGGGGCGACCTACCAAAGAGCTATGGTAACCATATTCCATGACATGGTACATAAAGAGGTAGAAGTTTATGTAGATGACATGAAACAAAAAAAAAACATGTTATTGATCGAAAGAAACTCTTCGAAAGACGTGGAAAGTTTAAGCTAAAGCTTAAGCCCTCCAGGTGCACTTTCGGCGTGAGGTTAGGTAAATTATTGGGATTTTATGGTTAATCATAAAGGAATAGAGGTAAACCCCGATAAGGTTCAAGACGTTTTAGAAATGCCTCCCCCAAGTACAGAAAGAGAAGTTCGCGGTTTTTTTTTTTTTTTGGAGACTAAATTATATTTCAAGATTTATATCACAACTAACCGCCACTTGTAAACCGGTCTATAAACTTTTACAAAAAATGAAATAGTTGTGAGGAACGAAGAATGTCAAAACGCATTTGAGAAAATCCGAAAGTATTTGGAGAAGCCTCCAATTCTAGTCCCCCCAGCTCCAAGCCGAGCCTTGATTATGTATCTTACAGTCCATGATAGGTCCATGGGATGTGTGTTGGGGAAACACAACGAAACAGGAAAGAAGGAGCGTCACAAATAGAAGAAAATAAAGAAGAAATAGGGAGAAAGGAGTGAGAGCACTTGGATAAAAAATAAAGAAGAGAGAATAATAGGCAAAAAAGGAGTAGAGAATCTAAACTTGATAAAACCAGTCCATCGAAATCAATTCAGCAGTAAGGTATCGCTTTCTTATTATTCTCTAATTTTCTTCTTATTAGCTTCTTTGTACTGCATCCTTTAAAAGAAAATGTAGTTTAGTTTTTTTTTTTTTTTATGCAAAAATAAACTTATATGTTAAGCTTTCATTTTTCTTAAGTAGTATGTTACTAAAATTGTTTTGCAACACAAATACTAAAAAAACATAAATAATTGATGTTTATAAACCAATCACCAAGGAAAACAAACTACACCCCATTGTAACATAACAGAAAACTCATATCATGGTTTTCTCAAATAACTCAAAAAAACATAACAACGAATAAATAGTTTTTTCCTTAGGATTAGAATTAATAGTCGTCGTCGCCGGATAAAATTCATTTTCGCTCGCCGCGCTACATCACTCACCCCCAACTGTCATTGGCCCTTGTGCCACAACAGATCTAACAACGCACGAGCAAATCCTTTAACAGGCTGCTTCACCGTCGCGTCTATCTCTTTCGTTCACATACCGCCGTGTTACCGTTGTTTTCTAACAAAAATCATTTTTTCTTTACATTAAAACCAAATACAAAAATAAAAAGATACAATCCGTGAACAAACATCTCACCTCTTTTTTGTTATTATTATTATTATTACTTTTTTTATTTTTGGATACATATATAGTAATAATTATAATAAAAAATAATTAAACTAGAGTAATAATAAAAATCGGACAAACACATAAATATTTTCTACTCAAGAACTACGTGTGTTTTGATTTCCCTATTACACCTGAGGATACGTAGGAGCAAGGACTTCCCCTTGTCAAACCAAATTAATAAAAATATATTTTTTTATTCTTTTATTATTGTAAATATTATTTTCTTTTTTTTTTTAATCTTTTAGGGGATAAAAAAAACAATTAAATAAATAAATAATGCAATTAGTTATAGGGTAACCGCTTGAACGGATGATGTAAGGTAACATTAGTTTCCCTATTCGTAATCGACTCCCAAATCCTTTTTTTTTTTTTGTTCAAGAACTTTATTTTAGGTTTTATCAAATTTTCCCTTTTAAAAAAATAAAATTAGCGGCGACTTCTTTTTCGCGGACAAACCAGACGCGACATTATGCACTTATCGGACAAACTACATTGTCTAAGAACAAAAATGGACTAGAATTTACCTATTAGAGACCAAAATGACATAAAATCTTAATCCATTAAGACTAATCCAGTAATTAGACGGACTACATTGACTAAGAACCAAAAGAGATTAGAATAAGCCGAATGAAGACTTAAATGACCAAAATCTTAATCAATTGAGATTTACGCACTAGTTGGACGAACTACATTGCCTAAAAACTAAAATGGATTAGAATAAACTTATTAAAGATAAAAATGACCTAAAATCTTAATCCATTGAGACTTATGCACTTAATAGACGAACTACATCGACTAAGAACCAAAATTAACTAGAATATACCTATTAAAGACAAAAATGACTTAAAATCTTAATCCATTTAGACTAATGCACTAATTAGAAGGACTCCAATTACTAAGAATCAAAATGGACTAGAATAAGCAGAGTGAAGATCAAAATGACCTTAACTCTTAATCCGTTGAGACTTATGAATTTATACAACGAACTACATTGTCTAAGAACCAAAATGGATTAAAATAAAGTTATTAAAGATCAAAATGACCTAAAATCCTAATCTATTGAGACTCATGCACTTATTAGACGAACTACATTGACTAAGAACCAAAATGGACTAGAGTATACCTATTAAAGACCAAAATGAATTAATATCTTAATCCATTGAGACTAATGCACTAATTAGACGGGATACATTGACTAAGAATCAAAATGGACTAGAATAAGTCAAGTGAAGATCAAAATGACCTGAAATCTTAATCCTTTGAGACTTATGCCCTTATTGGACGTACTACATTGCCTGAGAACCAAAATGGATTAGAATAAATCTATTAAAGACCAAAGTGACCTAAAATCTTAATCCATTAAGACTTATGCACTTATCAGACGAACTACATTGACTAAGAACCAACATGAACTAGAATAAATCTAGTACAGATCAAAATGACTTATGCATTTAAAGGACGAACAACATTGCCTAAATGTGTTAGGGGCCATAACCATGACACTTTATTTACTATATTTACGTATGATTTTCATGTATGAATATAGTAGGTTAAATAGTTTAACAATATGGTGAGATCAAATTTAATTAAAATCCTTCAAGCAATACATTAAGTTAAAAGCTTTCCAAAAGTTAGAATTCATCAAGACAATTATCGAAAATGCAGGTTTGTTAAACCAAAGTTCGTTTTCTATACTAATAAGATTTGATGGGATAAGTATAATATTCAATTGCTACCTTTTGGGTCTAACTTAACTAAACTGAATATAATAGGATTGAAAGGTTTAGAAGCAACAAAGTTGGGACTATTCATATGATGGATTAGAATAAGAGTTATTCACCCAACCATCCGAGAGTTGTATGCGATACAATTAAAAGGAGTTCCTACCTAAATAACTGAGTTTTGAGTGACCAGTCATCGCTAACTTAAAGCACAATGAAATATGGATCTCAACCCACTAGAAAAAATTTCAACGCGATTTTCCTAATCAATTGTTGAAGGTCATTTGGTTTGAGGAAAATAGTGGGAGGCATATTTAATTAAAGGTCTAATTAAACATTTCATTCCATGATACTTATTTTTGTATATTTTAAATGTAGATTACGATGGCATCAAATACTTCTAATAACTTGTTGCGACCAATCCTTGAAAAGGATAAGTTGTCTTAAACAATTTTTTTGGACTGGCACCGAAACTTGAGGGTTGTCCTCAAACATGAGAAAAAGTTGTATGTTCTCAAAGGGTCCCCGGCCGAAGAACCAGTTGCTTTTGCACCCAAGGATGAAAGAGATGCTTACAAGAAGCATCTAAATGATGCCTTGGATGTTAGTTGCATCATGCTAGCTACCATGATTATTGAGGGATTAAAAAGTGTAAATAGATAAGACTTATTAATTCAAGTGGTGCAATCTTATGCAATCTTATGATGCATCGACATGAATTAAGTGAACGTCAGACACCATAAACTACAATGTGTTTAAGTGAAACACATAATACCATAAATTACAATGTGTTAGGTTAGTATAAGAGTCTATAAATAAAACCCTTATACAGGAGGATCCATGGAGGAAAATTTTATTTTTAATTTGTTGCGTTTATCTATTTTAATCACGATTTTCCTTCACATGTGTGTTACAAGCACCAAAGAAGGGAAAAAGTAACATATTGAAAAAAAGAGAAATTGACAAAGCGTGATTCATCATGGTGGGAACACGTGATACATCTATTCGATGTAGTGCCGCAAATGCATGTAGCACTAAAACATCCGTGAATAAGCTTAAACTAAGAACTTTGGTCAAAAAGCTTACACTGTGACCTTTGATTAATAAGGATGAGCAACCTAGAGTTATTCCGTATATAAAGTGGTTACTTATTGAAATCCATAATTTTATAGATGACATTATTGATGTTAGTAATGATGGTAATTACGAGTATTGTGCAGTTGTTGCTTTACTTGGAATGAGTGAGAATTCTTTCGTCAAGAGTGTTTGGTAGAGATTCAAGAATTCAAACTTGATTACGAGAGAGTACTTATGGAGAAGTTTGTGTTCATCAACTTATTCATAGTGTAAATGTCGCTACATATGAAACTTTTAATAATTGAATGATACTTTCAGAAACAAGACATGTGATTGTTTCAAAGTTTAACGTGATTTTGAAACCTCTCTATAAAAGCAAATATGAACCTTTTGTTGATCATTTATTAGCTGCGTGTTAGCAATGGCAACAGTCTCCAAGCCTATAATAACTATTTCACCTTTGTATTTTAAATGAAGACATCATTTTTAGCTTCTTTCCACTATTGAATACCCTTTGTTCGATCGGGAGATAAGTAAAATCTGACCAAAAATTGTTCTAATAAAAATTCGAACTCAAGTCCTTATGAACCATTCCTCCTCAACTGAAGTTGAAATTCGTTAACCACTTCAATTCAATTACTTGGTTGTATGTTAAAGCCATTATGAAAGCAACTGTTAAAAATATTAAATTACCACATCCTAAAGTTGTGTTGCCACATGGTTCATAAATATCTTAAGCGAAAAATATGTCGTCTTTATGTTTTACTTTGGTCCCTTAAATTTTGTTTGTTTTATTTTGGTTCCTCAAGTTATAATCGTTACACATTTACACATTTTGGTCCCTTAAGTTATTTTCGTTCCATTTTATTGTCTTAAATTACAAACATTAGACACTTTTGTCACTCAAATTACAAATATTATACACTGTAGTTATTTCTACTAGTGTCTAAAGTTATAACTTAATAGATCAAAGTGTCTAACTGTTGTAACTTAAGCGACCAAAATGTTTGATGTTTATAGCTTAATAGACTAAAACATAACGAAAACAACTTGAGAAACCAAAATGTCTAATGTTGAAAGTTAAAACTAAAATGAAACAAATAAAATTTAAGGGATAAAAATGAAACCTAAATTTGTGTACCTAAATAATAGTCTAGTTATTTTAGAAGTCTGTTTTTGAATGGTAAGACAACTTTGAAATGCTTGTGTGAAGAAATTTCAAAATAATGACTTCAAAATTGCTGAGCTTATTCTTGTTGAGTTTCTATTCTTCGGTAGGTATTTATAGCCAATCCATGGCACCAATACCATTGACATTTAAGAAATGGATTTATCCTTCAATTAAATCTATAGATCTTGTCTTTTACTGAAGGGTAACAAGTTTGTACATGTACAGGCTGAAAGTGTACAAATCCGGAAAAGACTCAATTTCAATCTCTTTCTATACAACGTGGCGGAAAAATTAAATCAATTATGTACCACTTATTTCTATTCATTCTTTATTTTTCCGTAGTCAACATATAACAGCAAAAGAATTTATGACTGATACATTTTGCAATAATCATTGTCACATTACATCATATCTAGAATACCTCTATAGAATTGTTCAGCATCGTAGAGGCAAGAAACACCACTTCGTCAAATGCTGCCAGTACACTTGGAGGACATGAATTTGGGTTATATGATTATACATATAAATAAATCACACACATCAATCTGGATGCACTTCCTGCCCCACATGAAGCCAAGAATCACCTTGTTGCTGCTCTCCATTGACTGATTCATATTTCAGCAGTATGCCAAACAAAATCCTTCCCTGCTTTGTTGTATACTTATATTAGACTATTGATGCCTAGTCAAATAAATAAATAAATAACTCTAGCTATTAAGACAATTTGACCAACCTTTACTCTCCTGTATGATGCTAAAGTTGCCAAAGGTTCATTTGACTTTTGCACTCGTCCAGCATCTAGTGCAAGGTTGATTATTTGGCAACGATTACATCCCCCTAGCGACTGGTATAAAGATGCAGAGACAGAGACAGAGAGGTCAAGCAAGTCCCCAAAATTAAGCATACAAAGCATTGTTTAAACATGGAGCGCATGTAGAGGAAATTTCCATTGCAAAGACAATATCAACCTTAAGTTGAACAAGAGACAAAGATTGTATAGATATTTATTATAAGATGGTAAAAGAAATGAAGATGGCTTGCCATGAGAAAAGGTGTACCACAAGAAAGGAAATGGCCTACAAATAGATATTATGGATGAACAGCTCACAAGGAACAATGTCCTGTTGAAATATAATCATTGCTTCTAATACTATTTGAATTTACACATATTTGATTTAATTATAATTCCCTAAATCACTCAATTTATGACGTGGGCTTTGTTGAAAATAAAATATTAGTATGTAAATAAATAGAAAGTTTGTATGTATTCCTGTCATTATGAGTATTTACCACTCATAGTCTATATAAAGAACTTCCGCTATATAGTTAAAACACGCGGGTTATTCAACATGTCTCTCAATATTCTCTTCTCATTCAATAGGCTTTACGTACTGTCTCCTATAAAAGAAGCACCATTCTATTGGAATAAACATGTTCTGAGTTTCTATAATATTTTCTTCATGTATCATGAACCCTAGGTTATTTTCTCTAAGGAAACCTACGCTTCCTCAATGAAGCGTCCCAACACTTGGTGGCAGGTCCTCATTGGCTTGATTGACAACTCCTCCACAGCTAACAGCCCTATCGGCAACGGAGAACTCATTTCAACTGGAGGCCAAGGAAGTGACGGTACACCACATGGGACTGGTGCAGGCAGCAATGGCGGCGGCCCTGGTACTAGCGCAGGAGGACAAAGTTCAGGTGGACCCGACATGGGATTCGATGTTACTGGAAGAGGCCGTGGAAGCGGTGGCCCAAGAATTGATGACGGCGACATAGGTGGAGGTGTTGGTCGAGGCAATGGAGACCTGGGAGATGGGCTAGGTCATGGAATAGGCACTGGAGGCAGTCCCGACAACTATCATGGCGATGGTTATGGAGGAGGCTATGGCGGTGGCTTTGGAGGTAACTACGATGGTGATGACACTGGTGTTGGACCCTTTGGTTCAGGAGGCAGTGGTCACAACTCTACAGGTTACTATCCAATGTCTGAATGGTTCAAACTACACAGAATGGTTCCAAATGTCTGACTCATTTTGGACAGCTAGGAAAAATATGGCTTTCTTACCGGTGATGTTCAGGAACCTACAGCAGCAGATCTAAATTACAGCTTCTCGAAATCTAGAAACTCTTTAATTATTCCCTGGCTAATTAATTTAATGGAGGCGGGTATTGGAAAACCCTTCATGTCTCAGTATATAGTAAAAAATGTCTAGGATATTGTAAAGGACGCCTGCTCTGATATTCAGAATTCTTATCAAATCTATGGTCTGAAATCAAAATTGTGGAACTCAAACAGAATGACAGGGATGTGACTGCCTACTACCGTGAATTGATGATTACTCTTTGGCATAAATTGGGTCTATGTTATGAGGATAACTGTAAGAGTGCTGAAGATAGTGTCCAATTTATCAAAAGGCAAGAAAACGATCGTGTTTTTTTTATTTTATTTTACTTGCACGCCTCAACAAGGAACTCGATGAAGTAAAGGGTAGAATTCTCGAAAAAAAACCCATTACCATCTATTCAAGAAACTTTCTCAGAAGTCAGCACGGAAAAACCTAGACAAAAAGTTATGATGGGAAAGTCAACCTCCAATTCAGCAATTGACGGTTCTGCACTTGCCTCCAGAAACTACATTGAAAAAGGCAAGAAAGATGATAAGATATCAGAGAGACCATGGTGTGAAAGTTATAAACGTCCAAGGAACACTCCGGAGACTTGTTGGAAACTCCATAGAAAACCTCCTAATGTGAAGAAGAATGGTGAAATTCATGCATATAAAAGGAGCTTTATGTACTAGCTCCTATAAAAGGAGCATTATTCTATTGGAATAAACATGTTCTGAGTTTCTACAATATTTTCTACATATCCACAACTACAGAAAGAGCTAGGATGTGGAGTAGACTGACATAGTTGGCATCGGTGTTGTCATTCATATATTGCAGAAAATTGCGATTTGTTCAAATTCCTCTACGCTAATTGCTATAGCGCAGCTATTGTCTCTTGTTGGATTCAAAATTGTGGCTGAGAATAAGTTATTTATTGATTGATTATTCTGTAATTAATTTATTATATTATATAGGACACCTGTAGTGAATATCAAGGGACTTGTACAGTAAATCCCTCCTATTTAATTCTGATTTATTTATTAGACTAGGGAATGCTGTATTTAAAAACCAGAATTGTAACCATTCTGATTCAAGAAATGAAAAGATCATTTCCTCTATAATTCACATGATATCAGAGCAAACCTGGTCCAAGTGAAAAACACCATTATTCCATGGTTGAAGAAAGCAGTTCAGTCACAGACCCAAACCCTAAAATGGCAGCTGGAACTTCCACAATTACCAGCCTGACCGAAAACACCACTATACCCATCACTGGCTACAAATTAAATGGCCAAAACTACACCCAATGGGCAAGATCTGTCCGGATCTTCCTCCAAGGAAAAGGGAAGGAAGATTACATCTCTGGTGATGCTAAAGAGCCAGAGAAAAAGGACCCCGACTACCCAAAGTGGAAGCTAGAGAACAGCTTAGTCATGACATGGCTACTGAACTCAATGACCAAAGAAGCAGGCGAAAACTTCATGTATTACAGCACTGCAGCTGAGATCTGGAGCGCTGCCAAGGAGACATACTCAAATACTGATAATACTTCTGCCATATTTGAGATCAAGAGTCTCCTCCATGATCTGCGACAAGGAGACACAACAGTCACTGATTACTACCATACCCTCACCCGTTACTGGCAGCAGCTGGATATCTATGAGGATATAGTATGGAAATGCCCTGAAGACAGCAAACAGTACAAAAAACTGGTGGAGAAAGACCGAATATACCAATTCCTCCTTGGCCTGAACAAGAATCTAGATGATGTAAGAGGAAGAATCCTTGGAACCAAACCTCTGCCCAACATCAGAGAAGTATTTTCAGAAGTGAGAAGAGAAGAGAAGAGAGCCGAAGGAAAGTCATGCTTGGAAGCACGGATCAAAGCTCCATTAATGAAGGTTCAGCCTTGGCTGTGAAAGGAAACTACAAAAAATCTAGAGGATGGTGTGATCACTGCAAAAAACCAGGCCACAACAAAGAAACATGTTGGGTCATTCATGGAAAACCAGCAGACTGGAAACCTTCTAGGAACAGGGACATTCGCGCCCATGCTGCCACATCAGAAGGAGGCAAAGTGTTGGCAGCCCCAGCACATGAACCAAGTCCATTCAGCAAGGAACAAATGGAGATGTTGCAAAAATTGCTACAACAATCCCTTCAAAACACTAGCACACACTCAACTGCTGCCTTGGCCCAAAAAGGTAATTCTTCATGTGTTTATTTTGTTGACAAGGGAATATCTAACTCATGGATTGTAGACTCTGGAGCCTCAGACCATATGACTGGGGATATCACCTTATTTGATGAATATTCGCCATGCAATGACAATTCTATGGTACGAATAGCAGATGGCACAAAAACAAAAGTGATTGGTAAAGGCTCAGTAATCATCTCCAAGGACATTACTCTTAACTCAGTTCTTTATGTTCCAAAGTTGAATTGCAACCTTTTGTCCATAAGTAAATTGACTCAAGATCTAAATTGTTTCACTAAATTCTTGCCTCACCTATGTGAATTTCAGGATCTGGATTCAGGGAGGAAGATTGGCAATGCTGAGGAATGTGCAGGTCTCTACTTCCTTCAAGCTAGTGAGTTCAAGAAGAGAAGAAATAATTCAGTCTATGTTGCTACATCAAGTGGCGAAAACCTAGAGGAAGTTGTCATGCTATGGCACTATCGTTTAGGACATCCAAACTTTATGTACCTTGAAAAAATGTTTCCTTCTCTATTCAATAAAAATTCAAATTTGTTTCAATGTGAAATCTGTCAATTATCCAAACACTCACGGAACCATTATCCTCCTCAATCTTATAAACCATCCCAACCTTTCTCATTAATCCATAGTGATGTTTGGGGACCTTCCCGTGTTAAGAACATAACTGGTTTAAAATGGTTTGTGACCTTTATAGATGATCATACACGAGTTACTTGGGTGTTCCTTATGAAAGAAAAATCTGAAGTGGGAGAAATCTTTGAGAACTTCAACAATATGATCCAAACCCAATTCCAAACCAAAATCCAAGTCCTACGAACTGACAATGGCCGTGAATACTATCACCATTCCCTCAAATCTCACCTTCTCAAGCATGGAATAATTCACCAAACCAGTTGTGTGAACACACCACAACAAAATGGTATTGCCGAGAGGAAAAATAGGCACCTCATGGAGGTTACTAGGTCCCTTATGTTATCAACTAATGTACCAAATCATTTTTGGGGTGAAGCCGTCCTTTCAGCATCATATTTAATAAACAGAATGCCTTCTAAAGCACTCAAGTTCAAAACCCCTTGCCAAACCCTTCTATCCATTTACCCACACATTAAAATCCTTTCATCCATTCCTCCCAAAGTCTTTGGCTGCACTGCATTTGTGCATGACAACCAGCCTAACAAAGGAAAATTAGAGCCCAAATCCCTAAAATGCATATTCTTAGGATACCCACCAAATAAGAAGGGATACAGGTGCTACTGCCCCATAAGCAAAAAATTCTACCATTCCATGGATGTAACCTTCTTTGAAAATCAACCTTACTACCCCAAAGTTGGCCTTCAGGGGGAGAGAGAACAAAAATAGCAGAATCCCAACCTTGGGAAACAGAACAGCATTTGCAACATGAAATGGCCCAGAATTTACAGCAGCAGCAGAATTTGCAACATTTTTTAGAAACAGAACAGACCTCCATACAGCAGCAAGTTGTAGAACCAGAAATTGACCTTGTGACTGGAGAAACAGAAAAACCTGCAACCAGATCTGAGATAGAACCGGAAAAAGAACTACTGGTGTACACAAGGAAGAAGAAAACTCAAAGGGAGGAAGAAATCTGCACATCTCCAAGGCCAATCCAAAATTCTGAACTTAATACAGATTTAGAAATTCTACCAGGTAATATTGTTTTTGAGCCTAATGATAATTGCGGTCTAAATGAGAATGATCTTAACTTACCAATTGCTGTGAGGAAAGCAGTGAGATCATGCACTCAACATCCAATTGGCAATTATGTATCTCATAGAAATCTGTCACAAGAATACAGGGCCTTCATCACCACATTGGATAACATAAAACTTCCAAAAAATGTTCAAGAAGCTGTCCAACATGTTGAATGGAAGGCTGCAGTGGAAGATGAAATTAAAGCACTGGACAAGAATGGAACATGGAAATTTGTGGAGCTGCCAGAAGGAAAAAAACCAGTTGGGTGTAAATGGATCTTCTCAATAAAGCACAATGCTGATGGGAGTGTGAATAGGTACAAAGCCCGCTTGGTGGCAAAGGGGTTCACCCAATCATATGGGGTGGACTATGAAGAAACATTTGCTCCAGTGGCAAAACTAAATTCTGTTCGTGTCATTATCTCCTTAGCTGTAAATCTAGATTGGCCTTTACACCAACTAGACATCAAAAATGCCTTTCTAAATGGTGAACTCGAAGAAGAGGTATACATGAAAATACCACCTGGCCTAGAAACTCCCCAAACAATTGGCAAGGTATGCAAGCTCCAGAAATCACTTTACGGTCTTAAGCAATCCCCACGGACATGGTTTGAAAGACTAACCCGAGTTGTCAAGGGTCACGGCTTTACTCAATGCCAAACCGACCATACAATGTTTGTCAAGCATTCTAGTGAAGGAAAGGTGGCAATATTTATTGTTTATGTGCATGACATCATAATCTCAGGTGATGATGACAAAGAGATAGAAGAACTCAAGAGATTTCTAGCTAAAGAATTTGAGGTCAAGGACCTTGGACACCTAAAATATTTTCTTGGGATGGAGATTGCTCGTTCCAAACATGGAATCTATATATCCCAAAGAAAATATGTGCTAGACCTGTTGGAAGAAATAGGAATGTTAGGATGCAGGCCAGCAGATACACCGATGGAACCTAACCTTAAATTGGCAGAACAAGAAGGCAGTCCCCAAGTTGATAAGGAGAGATACCAAAGATTGGTAGGAAAGCTAATTTACCTAACTCACACAAGACCAGATATTGGTTACTCAGTGAGTATGGTAAGTCGTTTCATGAATAAGCCCACTGACGATCACATGAAAGCTGTGACTCGAATTTTGCAGTACCTCAAAAAGACACCCGGGAAAGGTCTTCACTTCAAAAAGGACCCAGTTAGGAGTGTAAAAGTGTTCACAGATGCAGATTGGGCTGGTTCATTGACTGATCGCAAGTCAACAAGTGGGTATTGCACATATGTGTGGGGAAACTTGACTACTTGGAGAAGTAAAAAACAGTCGGTGGTGGCAAGAAGTAGTGCAGAGGCTGGATTCAGAGCAATGGCTCATGGCATTTGTGAGGGAATTTGGTTGCAGAGAATGCTTAAGGAATTAGGAGTACCAACAGATTCCACCATGAGCCTCTGGTGCGACAACAAGGCAGCCATCAATATTGCAAAAAATCCAGTCCACCATGATAGAACGAAACATGTGGAGATAGATAGACATTTCATAAAAGAAAAGATAGATGGTGGAATTATCAAGTTGGAATACATCCCTTCCAAGAACCAAACTGCAGACATACTGACCAAGGCCCTTCACAAATCTAATTTTGAGAACTTAAGGTCCAAGCTAGGCATGATTGACATCTACTGCCCAGCTTGAGGGGGAGTGTTGGATTCAAAATTGTGGCTGAGAATAAGTTATTTATTGATTGATTATTCTGTAATTAATTTATTATATTATATAGGACAGTTGTAGTGAATATCAAGGGACTTGTACAGTAAATCCCTCCTATTTAATTCTGATTTATTTATTAGACTAGGGAATGCTGTATTTAAAAACCAGAATTGTAACCATTCTGATTCAAGAAATGAAAAGATCATTTCCTCTATAATTCACATCTCTATTTGACAAGCCTTTGTATTTAAATAGCGTATCATGGAACAATAGCAATTGAATAGCCACTATTTAACAAAACTGGTAGGCGTAGGCATTAAAGGATGAGAAGTGAACTGTCGTATGCTTAGATACACAAGAGTATTAGAGTTTATGCTAGGTGAGATAACGAAATAAAGGGAAAGAAAGTGAAGGAAAATGCTCAGAAAAAAATTGGCTCATCAATTCATCAAAATGACAATCTCAAGATCACACAAACTGACTGATTGCACTTACTAATCAGTTCACACTTACTAGGAGAGATATTTCTGTACATCTAAAAGTATGGTAGTTAAGTGTGTCGATGAGCACTCTTCATAAAATAAAAAGCATAGAAACAAACATGAAAAACAAATATTTTGATACACATATTCACATGGAAGTTACATTAGTTTAACAAATTGCTACATTAAAAGAGAACGAAAAAACCGTAAACTATAGAGTTCTAAAGATAATGAAGATCAGCATCCACGTTATCCCACAATTCAACACAAATAGAAGAGTTCAAGAAAATATTAGTCTAAAGAACCATTTAACTACAATAGTGTCCACATCAAACTGCAAAATTCCAATAAAATGTGTTCTATCAAATATTTAGAAGATTATTAGAATTTAGAACTTACTCTGAAATACTTATTTCCAATCCTAATGTCTCTCCATCCATCTTCATCATAAGCCCTACCTCCAGATACCAAAAGGTTGGGACGAAATCTACTTGCATTGACTTGCGTTGCTGTTACATGTATGCCCTTCTGAACATCTAGGAATAACATCAACTATAGTTAACAAATATTCAATATTCGGAAATTTGGGGTTGTGAGAGACTAAACACAATGTAATTAATAAAGATTGTGATACCTAAGTGATCACTTAGGGTGAAAAAAGAATTTCATGACATCCTATTTTTCTTTATACACTGAAGTCCCCTTGGCATCATTATAATTTGATCAAACAATCAATACAGTTATAGGGGATTAAGCTTTTGAGCTATATACTACAAAGTAAAGAGAGAGGGTGGTTGAGCAAAGGTAAAGACATGAAGTTGACTATCAAATCTATATACTTGCTACATGAAAGAAAAGGTGATACCAAAGGAATTGAAAATATTTTAACATGGCTTCCATTGATTTTGAAAAGAAATATAAGATTCTTAGAAGGGCATGTAGAAGGCTCTGGACAAGAAAGAAGATCATATTGTCAACATTTATGCAATCCAAAATATGTACGAGGGCATAATTAGTAGGAGAATTCAAGATGGCTAACAATGATTAACTTTCCTTGTAAACATTACATGTAATTAACTGTAAGTGTATTTAAGTATCTTAAAATTGCCTTGAGTTTGGCTAAATTCTTATAATCTAGCATTTCACTGATTAACTCTAAGTACAATTGTAATTCGAATCAAGTATTTGTCTTTGGCTAAACTCTCATGGGTACAAGAACATACCTGAAGATAATCTTTTGTTTAGGTCAGAAACACTTCCCTCAGATACAAGTAAAAATTGAGCTTCATTGGCGAAACAAACTGCACTATTTGTATCTTTACATGTGACTACATCTTTGGTCTTATCCAGCACAAACTCGTGATTGGAACCAGAATATCGTAACAAAGTACAAGGTCTTCCAATGGCTTCACTAAACCATGCATTGGTCTCGTTGCTGTAACTATATACCTTGTATCTAACCAACAAAAACATAGATAATATCATTACAAAATAAATAAATGCATGTACAAAATATCAAAACTAAAACAGTATGTGTAAAACAATATTGAAACTTAAAAGCTTAGAATTAGCGAATACAACAACAAACTATTAATATGCATATTTTTGTCAGATACCATTAGTCAACCCAAGTGTATGTACCAAATTAATGAAGCCGCCAATAACAATACTATGAAAAATAGGAAGAAAGAAATTTTTTAATGTGCGTAAGTGAGTAAAGCGCTCAGCAACCATGATATTTATATACACGATAATTAATTAATTGTTATGACTACAAGGAGACGAAAATACAAGTTCAACTCCCTAAGTACATGAACCTAAGACTTAAAATGCTCCTATTTTCAATGGGAAACATAAATGAATCTTGTTATTTCCAACACTCCCCCTCAAGTTGGTGAATAGGTATTCTCCATTCCAGCTTGGATACAGTTTGTTGAAAATTTGAGCTACTCAATCCTTTGGTGAGTATATACGTAATTTGCCCTTGTGAGGACATATATGGGATGCAAATCAATCCACTTCAAGCTTCTCCTTAATGAAGTGTCTATCAACCTCAATAAGCTTAGTTTGATCATGTTGAATTGGGTTATAAGTATTCTTGAAGAATCAAGGAAAATCAGATTTGATTCTCTTTTATTTATTATTCTGTTTATTTTTATTTTATGATTCTGTCATTATTACTCAGTATTACTATTGTAATTTCTTTTCCTATATAAACAGCTTAGGGCTGTAGTAATAAAATATGAAAGTATTTTGCCTTTTACTTTCTTCATGGTATCTAGAGCTCTTGGTTAGGGTTATGTGAAGTTTTCCACAACCCAGTGGGGTTTGGGGCTCCAAACTTAAAAGGCACCAACATTTTGTTTTTAAATTGTGAACGACCCGTTGTGTGACCCGACCCGTTTTTTTGTCTACCTAGTGGCACACAATATCCCATGGAAGGCAGCCCTTATGAGTAGCGGCGGCGGCAACGGCGATGGTTTGGGTGAAAAATCAGAAGTAGTCAACAATGCTGACATTATTGGTTTAGGCAGTGAGGGAACTTCTGATGCCCTCAAGGTTGTAATCCAGAAACTCAATGAAAAAAATTATATCAAATGGTCCCAAACCACAAGATTGATACTAGACGGTAAGGGAAAATATGGTTTCCTCACAGGAGATGTGTAAATACCTACTATAACTGATCCGAATTACAAGTTTTGAAAATCTGAGAACTTTGTTATTATTGTTTGGTTGCTTAGTAATATGGAATCAGCGATTAGAAAACCTTTTATGTTTTTGCCTACTACAAAGGAAGTTTGGGAGGCTGTCAAAGAAACATATTCTGATATTCAGAATTCTTCTCAAATTTTCGATCTCAAATCAAGATTGTGGCATGCCAAACAAGGAGATAGAGATGCCACTACCTATTATAATGAGTTGATGACACTATGGCAAGAATTGGATCTCTGCTATGATGATCATTGAAAGTGTTGTGAGAACAGTGTTTTGTTTCTTAAGAGACAGGAAACGACCGAGTATTCATGTTCTTGATTGGGCTTAATAAGCGGCTTGATGAAGTCCGAGGCAGAATATTGAAAAAGATTCCATTGCCATCACTTTAGGAAGAGTTCTCAAAAGTTAGAAGAGAAGAGGCGAGACAAGGTGTTATGATAGGTAAGTCACCTTCTGTTATTGAGGTTGAAAGTTCTGCCCTAGTCACTAAGAATGAAGACGGGAAGAGAGATGGCAAGAAACAATGATGCGAACATTGCAAACGTCCATGGCACACATGTGATACATGTTGGAAGCTCCATGGAAAACCTCAAAATTGGAAGAAAAAGGGAGGAAACGAAGGTCATGCCCTCCAAGCTGGTACCTCTGATCAAGAGAAGCAGTCCTTCAAGCTCATCTCCTTTCACCAAGGAACAGTTAGACCAATTGTACAAACTCCTTGAATCTCAAACCCCTTCTTGCTCTATAGCACAGAGAAGTAATTTTTCAAATACTGCTCTACTTAGTGTCACTCTCAGTCATACTTGGATTATCGATTCTAGTGCTACTGATCATAAGTCTGGGAAGTCGAGTCTGTTTTCTTCTTATAGTCCTTGTGCTGGTAACCACAAAATTAAAATTGCAGATGGCTGTCTTTCAGCCATTGCAGGGAAAGATTCTGTTATTTTGTCACTTATGTTAAATTTAAAAGATGTCTTACATGTTCTTAATTTATCATGTAATCTGTTATCCATTACTGAATTACAAATGATATAAATTGTCAAGCTAACTTCTTTCATTCTCATTGTATTTTTAAGGATTTGAGCATGGGAAAGATGATTGGCAATGCTAAGGAGAGTGGAGGACTCTATTATCTTGACAATGGACTCGACTTCAAAGACCAACCTCAAATGAATACCTGCTTTGAATCTATTTTTGTTTCTTCTAATAATGATGATATTATGTTATGGCATTTACGGTTAGGACATCCTAGTTTTCCGTCTTCATTTCATTGTGAAACTTGCGAATTTGCTAAACATCACCGTTCTTCTTTTTCTACACAACCATATAAACAATCAAAACCGTTTGCAATTATTCGTAGTGATGTTTGGGGTCCTAGTAGAATAAAC
Source organism: Cicer yamashitae (assembly GCA_037974755.1). NCBI lineage: Eukaryota > Viridiplantae > Streptophyta > Magnoliopsida > Fabales > Fabaceae > Cicer > Cicer yamashitae. Next base: position 35,903,183 of record JBBPBQ010020323.1, read on the forward strand.
ACATTTTCTAATAAAAAATAGTTTATAACTTTTATTGATGATCATATTAGAAATTGTTGGGTTTATTTATTGAAAGAAAAATCGGAAGTTGGACACATTGTCAAAAATTTCTTTAAAATGGTGCAAACCAATACCAAACAAATATTCAAGTCTTTAGAAGTGACAATGGTAAAGAATATTTTAATATAGTTTTGTTCGATTTTTTCTTGCAAATTGGGTTGTTCATCAAAGTTATTGTGTTAATACACCCCAACAAAATGAAATTGCAGAGAGAAAGAGAAAGAATAGGCATCTTCTTGAGGTTGCTAGAGCTTTACTATTTGCAAATAAGGTTCCAAAATATTTGTGGGGTGAAGCTGTTTTAACTGCATCATATTTAACTAATCGTATGTCATCCAAAGTTTTAGATTTTCATACCCCTCTTGATGTTTTTCGAAACGTTTTCCTTTGACTAGTGTCTCTGCTGATTTGCCACTAAAAGTTTTTGGTTGCACTGCTTTTGTTTATGAACATAAACAACTTGACAAACTCGAGCCACGAACAATAAAATGTGTGTTTACCGGTTACTCTCCAACTCATAAGGAGTATAGGTGTTTTGAACCAAAATCAAAAAGAACTTTTGTAACCATGGATGTTACTTTTGTTGAAAATCAACCATTTTTTATTGACATTCCTCTTCAAGGGGGGAAATTTTAAGGAAGATTTATCTTTTGCTTTTGAAAACATCATTACTTTAGGTAATATAGTGTTTTCACAAAATTCTGAGACTTATATTGATGCACCAAAAGAAAATGCCCAAGAATCCATATTGGAACTCAATCCACTTATAAATAAGGTTCCGATAGATTCGAGTACGACAATTTCAAATCAAAATCATAATGATCAAATTCTTGATCTCAATAATAATGAAGGACCACCTGAAATGCCACAACATAACAACTCAGATAAAGAGACACAAAGCAGGTTTACTACCATTAACCCAACTTGGAAGAGAAATGTCTTTGAAAGAAGAAACCATAAACAAATAAATGAAGGACCCATTCTCCGACCCTTCCATCCGAACTAATAAATAATCCAACACATCATCTTGATACAGATAAGTCTTCTTCTGTTCTTAAGAGTCAAGACGAATATCCTGATATAGACCTTCCTATTGCAATTAGAAAATCTGTTAGATCATGCACTAAACATCCTTTGTATAATTATGTGTCATACTCCAAATTGTCTTTTTCATTTGTTGTGTTTACCTCTAAGTTGTCTGCTGTAGAAATTCCAAAAAATGTACAGGAGGCTCTAAAAATTCCAAAGTGGAAGGAAGCTGTTCTTGAGGAGATGAGAGCTCTTGAGAAAAATCAAACTTGGAGAGTCATGGCGTTAGGAAAGAATACTGTTGGCTGTAAATGGGTATTTACTGTGAAATATAATTCTGATAACACAGTTGAAAGATACAAGGCACGCTTGGTTGCTAAAGAGTTTCCTCAGACATATGGCATTGATTACTCAGAGACTTTTGCTTTGTTGGCAAATTAAACACTACTAGAGTTCTCTTGTCCTTGACAGTGAATTTAGATTAATCTCTTAACCAACTTGATGTAAAGAATGCTTTTCTGAATGGTGATTTGGAGGAGGAACTATACATGGATAGACCACCTTGCTTTGAAGATAAGTTTGGTTCAAATGTGTTCAAACTACAAAAATCCCTTTATGGTCTCAAGCAATCCCCAATGGCTTGGTTTGAAAAATTCACTCGGTCGGTCAAAAGGCAAGGATATATGCAGGGAAAATCAGACCATACTCTTTTCATGAAGTTCTCTAATGTTGGTAAAATTGCAATTCTAATTGTATATGTAGATGATATTATTCTCACAGGAGATGACATTGTTGAAATGGAAAGATTGATAAAAAATTTGACAAAAGAATTTGAGATCAAAGATTTAGACGCGCTTAAATATTTTCTTGGTATGGAAGTTGCTCGCTCAAATAAGGGAATTGTTGTTTCTCAAAGAAAATACATCCTAGATCTCTTGGAAGAAACTGGAATGAGTGGGTGTAGACCAGCAGATACTCCTATGGAATTAAATGTTAAACTTTAGAAGAAAGGCAGTGTTCCTGTTGAGATTGGAAGATACCAATAGTTGGTCGGAAAACTTATTTATCTATCCCACACTAAACCTGATATCGCTTTCTCTATGAGTGTTGTAAGCCAATTCATGCATTCTCCTTATGAAGAACACTTCGAGGAAGTTTATCAGAGCTTAAGGTACTTGAAATCCAATCCTGGAAAGGATTTGTACTTCAAGAAAACTAATATAGAAGTCTCTATATTTACAGATGTTGATTGGACAGGATCAGTTACTGATAGAAAACCCACCACTGGATATTATGTCTATGTTTGGGAAAATTTAGTCACTTGGAGAAGTAAGAAACAAGGGGTTGTTGCTCGAAGCAGTGCAGAAGCTGAATTCAGAGTAATGGCTCAAGAAATCTGTGAACTTTTATGGATTCGTAAACTCTTGGACGAACTGAAAATGAAAATTGACTCACCCTTAAAATTGTTGTGTGATAGCAAAGCAGCAATAAGTATAGCTCACAACCCTGTACAACATGATAAAACCATGCACATTGAGATTGATAGCCATTTTATAAAAGAAAAAATTGTTGCTGAAATTATATGTCTGCCATTTGTGACTTCCAATCAGCAAACTGCTGATATCTTGACAAAGAGTTCGGCAAGACTCAATTTTGAGCGACTTATAGCCAAGTTGGGCATGACAGATATCTATGCACCAACTTGAGGGGGGTGTTGAAGAATCAAAGGAAATCAGATTTAATTCTCTTTTATTTTATATTATTCTGTTTATTTTTATTTTATGATTTTGTCATTATTACTCAGTATTACTATTGTAATTTCTTTTCCTATATAAACAACTTAGGACTGTAGTAATAAAATATGAAAGTATTTTGCCTTTTACTTTCTTCAAGTATACTAATAGCTGACTTGTTATCAAAGTAGAGTTTCATAGGTCCTTCCCATTTGATTTTCAAGTCATCTAAAATAATTTTGAGTCAAAGTAATTCACAAATGTCTTGTGACATGACTCGAAATTCAGCTTTAGCACTAGAATGTGCTACACATTTTTACTTCTCCAAGTCACAAGATTTCCTCCTAGAAAGGTGCAGTACCCTGTAGTGAATCTCTTATCAACAACTGACCCTGCATAGTCGGCATCAGCGTAAGCCCCTAGTGTTGTATTTCCATTTCTTTTGAACAAAATTCCTCTTTGTGAAGTTTCCTTAAGATGCTGCAAAATTCCGTGAGTTACATTTAAATGAACCTCTTTTGGACAGTGCATGAATTGACTAACCATACTTACAACATATGCATTATCTAGTCTAATGTGAGACAGGTAAATTAGTTTCCCAACTAGACGTTAATACATTTCTTTATCTACTATAACATCTTATGCACTAACAAATTTCATCGGATTCATAGGAGTGCTTGCAGGTTTACATGGAGGGATTTATTTGAATATCTCCAAGGCCAGCTACAGTTACAAGTGTACCATCAGCAGTAGCTATTTTCTTATTATTGGGACTAGAGGAATAAGTGGAAAAGTATTTAGAACATGGCGTCACATTGTTTGTGGCACCGGAATCTAAAATTCAAAACAGGGTAGAAGGGGTTTTTAAGACCTTAAATCCAAAAAAAAGTGGAAATATGCATGACTACGCCAAAGTACATATACCTGATAGATTTTCCAAACTGTTGAGAAAAAGTCTCATCCTTAAATGACCATCTACGAAGGTTAGCAATGCAAATAAGTCAAAACAGTAGTGGTCAGCACCGTTCAAAGTCGGTCAAAGGTGGTTAGTGGCGGGAAATGATGCTTGACAGAACAAAGTTCCCAGTCAAGTTTAAACAATGTTCGACAGCACAAAGTGCCCAGTCAAATTATTATTTGATAGAGTTGATTACGGAAGCAAAGTCTCCTAGATCAAAAGCTCTAATACCATGTAAAAAATAGGAAGAAATAATTTTTCTGAATGTGCTTGAGTGAGTAAAGCACTCAGCAACCATGATATTTACACTATAATTAATTACATATTATTATTACAAGGAGACATAAATACAAGTTCAACTCCCTAAGTACATGAGCCTAAGACTTAAAATGCTCCTATTTTCAATGGGAAACATAGATAAATCTTGCTATTTCCAACAAATACATAAGATCATCTGTATAACTAAAATATAAATTAATAATGAAAAAGTAGACATTTAAACCACATGTTGACTGATGGCCTTCGTATAAACATTTGTGCAAAATTTTGTAAATTTTTTAAACAGCATTTGTATGCTAGGTAATAAAATGAAACTGAATATACCATATTAAGTATTTACTTGTGAAGAATTATATACTTAATTATTTTCATTATTCCGTGCCTTAAATTGATATTTTAATTCATTTATTGAAAATTGTAATTGATTTTAGAAACATGAATCATTATGTCTACCTTTAGTGTCTGGGTTCACTCTAAAGATAGTAACTAGGAAATTTTATTTATTGAGAATTACGTGTGCTATATGTATGTCTTCCATACAAAGTTCTACTGCATTTTTCTAAATAAAATATAGTTTATTCATTAATTAGAATCAAATGCTACGTTTACAAGAGTCTACATTATTGAGTACGTACATACATAAATTCATATATAGGCATAACGTCATATACCTCTGGCCATGTAGTTCAATGTCCTGTATAGCAACATCCGAAAAATCGAGCTGAAGCTTGATTTGCAATTTTTCTTTGCAATGTGGAGACTCTACGAACAACATTCCCTGACTGAGGTCAATAAAGGAACTTATAAAACCCATTTCTGGAACCTACAAAATTAAGATCAAACAAATTCAAACTTTACAATCAAGTGTTAGTTCTGAAAAGTGAAAGCTTGGTAAGAAAATACAGAGTGAGTATAGATATTGTCTGGAATCAGATCATTGAAGACTAGTGGAGGTAGGGAGAAAAAGTAAGAAGGTTAGCTTAATTCCTAAAGAAATTCTAAGAAACAAGCTTGAGAGACAGAGTGAGCAAAAACTTGGAACTGAATATTCTGATTTTCTCATTCATATCCTGCCTTGGTAAATCCATATTCATAAAGGAGGAAAAGCTTTACAGTATCAGATTCTGTCAGAACAGAATCAATTAGCAGGGCCATAACTAACCAATCTAACTGTACAAAACTGAACCAAGCTAACAGCTAGTGCTACAGCTGGGCATGACTACTTTCAGAGAATTGCACACAATCTAACAAATACTAAGAGCCCCACTCAAGTTCAAGGAGGTATGAGAAAATGAGACCTATAAAAAACCGTGAGTTTGGCGCGTAATAAAAATCAATTATTCTGAAGTTCAGTTCAGTGAGAAGATCATATTGAGTTGGAACATGCAGGACAACAAGCTTCTTAACCAAAAACTTGCTCGGAGATGAAGATGTTAAGGTCCGTGGACTTTGATCGAGAATGAAGAATGGTATTATGAGCCAATGATATAAATAAGAGTTGGTACTTAGTATTCGGCCTTTTGTACCACTATTAAAAAACACAACATTTTGAATTATTTATTCTTTCTCATCCTTCCTTATTAAAATTGTATATCTTCAATAGATACAAATTCACCTTCACTTAATAAAAAAAATTAAAAGAAAAAAAGGCTTTTTCCAAAACTTAAACCAAACTGAATCAGTAAAACTGTACAAAAACAGTACAGTCCCTGAAATCTGCATCCATCAACAGATTATCTAAATAAAGAACTCTTGTATCATAAAATGGATTACCCTCTTAAGTGTTAGAATTTCACCACTCAGGCTTTTCAGAATCCATTCACGATCATGTTTCAGACCTGCTCAAAATTTAAAGAAGAAACCTTCATTAAAAGCTCAAAGATAAAATTACAGAGAAAAGGATGACTGGTTCACTGTTGTGAAATATAAATGTTGGAGAATCTTATCTTATTTCCTATTTAGTAATGCAGATTTTCTATTTTTATAATAAGATATGTTTTGTTTTTATTTCCCAAAATCTCTCCTTGATTTAAGAAAGAGGATTACTTGTATTCTCCCTATTTATACTAGCTTAGACTGAAGAATAAAAATATACAGCATGCTACCACTTTTTCTACATGGTATCAAGAGCTCCCGGTTTTGGGGGTCTTGCTTCCGCATAAACCCTATGTCGTTGCGGTTTATTTCTCTTTTTAACGCCTTCATTGCGGTATCTTGTTCATTTTCTGGCTTTTTTGCAGTTTGAGACCTTTAGATTGTTTAGTGCGGTTTCAATTCTGTTCTACATTATTCACACAACACTCGGTACTGTTCACGCGAATTTGACAACCATAGACTGCATATATATCTCCGGCAGCAACACTGTAAGAACCGTCACGGAAAACCGAATCAACCGCCGAAAGCACCGCCCCCATCAGACCTGTCACGCGCTCCCATGTGCCGCCACAATCTAAGGCGCATGATCCCCAGCGCAGCATTGCATCTGGCGCTTGGCTGCCACCCGCCGCCTTCCACAGCTTGGATCGCCGCCGTTTTTTCCCTGGTTTTTTGTCCAAGCATTGTCCTTTCGTTGGAGTTGTTAAAATTCAGATCGGAGGTGTTATCACTGCAAACGTGCATGGCATACGCGTGAAACCTATTGGAAACTCAATGACAAGCCCCCGAATTGGAAGAAGAAAAGTGGAGGCAAAGGTCGTGCATTCCAAGCCAGTAATTCTGCTCGAGAACTCCCATCTCTTCCACTCATGGCAGAACAATTAGAAAGACTTTACAAAATTCTCCAACCTCAAACACCTAGTAATTCTGTAACCCAAAAAGGTTAATCTTTCCTTTTTAGTGTCAATCCCAGCCGTACTTGGATAGTAGATTCAGGTGCAACTGACCACATGACAAGTGATTCTACTCTTTTTTCTTCATATACTCCATGTGCAGGTAACTACAAAATAAAAACTGCAGATGGTTCCTTTTTAGTCATTGCAGGAAAAGGCTCTATTGTGGTATCCTCAATGCTAACCCATAAAGATGTCTACACATTCCAAACTTGTAGTTTAAATGTTGTCAGCAAACTAGTCCAAGATAAAAACTGTCAAGCTAGTTTGTCTCACTTTCACTGTGTTTTTCAGGATTTGAACTCAGGGAAGACGATTGGTTGTGCCAACGAGAGTGGAGCACTCTACTGCTTTGACATTGGATCACAACAACCTTCCAAACCAATAAGTTCCTGCTTGAATCCTTTTTTGTTTCTAATAATGATAATGACATTATGTTATGGCATTTACGGCTAGGCCATCCAAGTTTTCGTTATTCACAACATTTGTTTCCTATGCTATTTTGTAATAAAGATTTTTCTTCGCTTAGCACTGAAGCATGTGAATTTGCAAAACATCATTGTTCCAGGTTTCCAAAACAGCCACATCAGCCATCAAAACCGTTTTTTGGTATTCACAGCGATGTTTGAGACCCTAACCGAACAAGTACACTCTTTCACAGAAAATAGTTTATCACTTTCATAGAAGACCACACTAGATTGTGTTGAGTATACTTGTTAAAGTGGAAATCTGAGGTTTGTCAGGCTGTAAAGGACCTTTTTAAAATGGTGCAAAATCAATTTCAGACAAATGATCAAGTCTTTAGAAGTGATAATGGAAAAGAATATTTTAACGCTGTATTGGGTGAGTATTTTCTTGAAATCTGATGTTTGTCAGGCTGTAAAGGACCTTTTTAAAATGGTGCAAAATCAATTTCAGACAAACAATCAAGTCTTTAGAAGTGATAATGGAAAATAATATCTTAACTCTGTATTGGGTGAGTATTTGCTTGAAAATGGGATCATACACCATGCTATGAGTGAAGAACCTGGTGAATTTGTGCCCACATTTTTTCATGAAAGGAATGATGAAAACCTTGAAAATAGACCAATTGAAATGCCAACTAATGACAAGTCATGTAAAGTAAATAGGTTCAAAAAAGGGAACAAGATTTGGAAAGGAAATGTTTTTGTGAGGAAGAACCATGATGAGTCCACATCTCCAAATTGCCATGAATCTGATGAACCAAGGGAGAATCATCCTACTGAAACTGAAAAAGGTAACATTCTCTCTAATACTACTCATAAATACACTAACCTTGACATTCCTATAGCTGTTAGGAAACCTAATAGATCATGCACTAAGCACCTTATGTCTAAATTTGTATCGTATGCAAACTTGTCTTCACCTTTTGTTGCCTTTACCGCTAAATTGTCTAGTGTAGAGATTCCAAAAAATGTACAGGAAGCATTAGAAGTTCCAAAGTGCAGGGCAACTATCCTCGAGGAGATGAAAGCTCTTGAGAAGAACAAAACTTGGAATGTTATGACACTACTGGAAGGCAAGAAAACCGTAGGATGTAAGTGGGTGTTTATTATGATGGCTCAATTTGTTTTACCTTGTGCGCTTATCAATAGAGGCCACACCCACCACTTACTTCTCGACTCATCGCCTACTCTATTGAATGCTCTTGCTCCGCATCTTACACCGAAGCTATCCATCGCCCTGCATAAAGGTAACTGGTCCTCTCAAAATCCTAATCCAATTTATACTTGTGACTTGGATTATCGTCACTTATCTACACCCTATTATGCTTGGATTTTCTTGGATTTTGTGAGAATTTCCCTGCAAAAAGGTATTAGGTCCTCTCGAAATCATTTATTTTGTGGTTTCCTTGGATTTTGTGCCTATTCCCAAAACTACAAGTGAAGCTATGATTGATCCTGGCTGGCGACAGGCAATGGTTAATGAGATGGTTGTTTTGCACTCAAATGGTACTTAAGATTTAGTACCCTTACTTGATGGAAAAACCGCAATGGCTTATTGATGGGTCTATACAATTAAAATTGGACCTGATGGAAAGATTGGCTGCTTAAAAGATCGACTTGTGGCAAAAGGATACATGTAGATCTTCTGTCTCGACTATGGAAATAATCTCTCTCAAATTACCAAGATTACATCTGTTGGCCTCTTTCTTACCATTTATGCTATTCATCATTGGCCTCTCCATCAAATGGACATCAAAAATGCCTTCTTACACGGTGAGTTACAAGAGGAGGTATATACGACACAACCATCAGGCTTCACTGTTAGTGGTGCCTCTCACCTAGTCTTTCAACTTCGTTTGGGAGGTTTAGCATAGTGCTCTAGCAGTATGGCATGACCAGTTGTGAAGTTAATTACCTTGTCTTCTTCTTGCGTTCTTGACCGACCACATGCCTCTATCTGCTTGTTTATGTTGATGACATCATTAGCACAAGTAATGATTTGGTTGGCATCCATCAACTCAAATTACATTTGACTCTACACAGACTAAAGATTTAGGGCCTCTAAAATAATTTTTAGGGATTGAGGTTGCTCAGTCTAAGACAGAAGTTGCTATTAATCAGCAAAATTATGCTCGTGATATACATGACGTAACTAGCATGCTTAATTGTCGACCAAGTGATACTTCTATATATCCCAACGTAGTTACTACCAAGTCAAGGGAAGCCACTGCAAGACTCTAGTAGATATCGATGTCTTGTTGGCAAACTTAATCACCTTACAGTGACAAGGCCTGATAATACATTTGTTGTAAGCGCAATCAGTCAATTTTTTAATGCTCCATTAACTTAGGTATATTTGTGAAAGTCATTGGAATTCTGTGATTAACATTTTTAGGTATATCAAGAGTGCACCACGAAAAGGATTACTTTAAGAAGACAAGGGTAGCATCGAAGTTGTTGGCTACTTTGGTGCTGATTGAGCAGGTTCACCATCAAATAGAAGATCCACTTTTGGGTATTGTGTCCTTGTTGGAGGTAATTTGGTATCATGGCGGAGTAAGAAGCAAAACATAGTTGCAAGAACGAGAGCAGAAGCAGAGTATCGTGCTATGTTAGCAACAGTTTGTGAACTTACATGGTTAAGACAGTTACTCCAACAACTCAAGTTAGGAGATTTCAAGGCAATGAAACTAATATGTGAAAACCAAGTTGAGCTTCATATTGCTTCCAATCTAGCATTCCGTGAGAAGATGAAGTACATAGAGATCGACCACTACTTTGTAAGACGACGTTGTTTCCAGAGAAATCATAACTAATTTTGAGGACAAGGCTATTGCTGAAGGAGAGGGTAGTGATAGGAACCTGAATATTGGGCTTGAAATAGGAATTGATATAGGCCTAGCTGCAAAGAGGCCTGTTATATGGAAGGTTTACTTTAGGAGAAAGAAAAAGGGCCAAGAGAGAGAGAAGGAGAAGTTAGTTAATGAGGTGGCAGTAGGCCCCGTGTGATTTTGTTATGGGGGTATTTGTGCAAGGGGGAAGTGAAGGAATCGTCATTGGAAGTAATCATTAGCTTGTTAGTGCTTTAGGAGAATTGGTATTCTCTGGTCAGGAGCTAGGCTCTAGAATTATCCTTTTGTATGAGCTCACTGCTCTTATTCTCATTTACCATTAATACACATATCCATTTACTCCATTGACTCTGTTATATCCTTGTTTTCTGTTATTGTTGTTCTATTAGTGAATTTTCTATTTCTATCATTGGTCCAACTTGTCGGATTTCAAGGAAGAGCTAGCGAAATGCTACATTTACCATGCCACCGAAGATGAACGAAAGAGTTAAGGCGTTGGAAGGTAGTGTGGGAGCGCTGTGTGTCAGTATGGAGGAATTCCAGAAAATGGTGATGGTGGAATTTGGCAAATTACCTAATTAACACATTCCTGACCCTTCCTACTCCTCTTAGGAGAAAGTCAGTTCCGAGTACAAGATGGCGGTGAAAAAGGTGGGGTTACCATCGTTTGATGGTGTTAAGTAGATTGTCTCTCTGAAGAACAAGGTATTTTTTGGGTGGTCTCAAATCAGAGATTCGCTTAGGAGTGAGAACATTCGATCCCAAATGTACTAAGGTAGCTCAGCCTTCTTAGCTTGCTTAGCTCGTATGTTCAGGTAGTTCAGTAACATGCAACAAAATCTGTATATATAGTACAGCACAATATTCTAGAAGATATCTCATAATCATGATAGTGACATAGTTTTAGTGAAGTGTAAACCATCTTAGACAATCTCTTAGGATTATAAGTCCTCTATTAGTACAGATAGAGCTTGGTGCTTTGATCATACTTCAACTTATCACATCACATCATTCACAATAATATCTGTTGGAAATTAGAATAAAAGTATATTTATGGAAATATACCATCTCAAGAATTAGAATAAAATTATATTTATTGGAATTGAATATATTGGCAATACATCAGATATATATTTATACTAGATTACTAAACAACCAAATCCTATTAGTACTCATATATAACTAAATCCCTATTAGTACTCATGTATAACTCTAAATCCCTACTAGTACTCCTATTCAACTGAATCCCTATACTTGAGGGATATTAAACAGAAACAGGATTTTGACACTCCCCCTCAAGATGGTGAATAGGTGCTCTCTATTCCCAGCTTGAATACAATTCTTTCAAAGTTGCTACTGCTTAGCCCTTTAGTTAGAAGATCTGCAAGATTGTCATGGGAAGAGTTATATGGAGTGCAAATTAGGCCAAAAAGAAATCTCAAGTTGCTGCAATGAAGACAGCAAAAAAAGGGCCACAATGAAAGTGGCTAAGGATTTAATAGAAACCGCAATGAAGGCAGCAAAAAGGACCACAATGAAGGCGGCAAAAAGGACCACAATGAAGGTGGCTTCAGGAAAATAGAAACCGCAATGAAGGCGGCACCGCAATGAAGGCGGCACCGCAATGAAGGCGGCAAAAGGACCACAATGAAGGTGACTTCAGGAAAATAGAAACCGCAATGAAGGCGGCAAAAGGACCACAATGAAGGTGGCTTCAGGAAAATAGAAACCGCAATGAAGGTGGCAAAAGGACCACAACGAAGGTGGCTAAGGATTTAATAGAAACCGCAATGAAGGCAGCAAAAAGGACCACAAT
>JBBPBQ010020323.1:35915414-36011705 GCA_037974755.1 Cicer yamashitae
ACCGCAATGAAGGCGGCACCGCAATGAAGGCGGCACCGCAATGAAGGCGGCAAAAGGACCACAATGAAGGTGGCTTCAGGAAAATAGAAACCGCAATGAAGGCGGCACCGCAATGAAGGCGGCAAAAGGACCACAATGAAGGTGGCTTCAAGAAAATAGAAATCGCAATGAAGGCGGCACCGCAATGAAGGTGGCAAAAAGGACCACAATGAAGGTGGCTAAGATTTCTGGAAAATAGAAACCGCAATGAAGGCGGCATGTTTATGCGGAAGCAAAGGGCCACAATGATGGTGGCTAAATTTACCGCCATAAAGGCGGCTAGGGTTTATGCGGAAGCAAGGCTCTCAAAGATCGAGAGCTCTGATACCATGTTGGAAATTAGAATAAAAGTATATTTATGGAAATATACCATCTCAAGAATTAGAATAAAATTATATTTATTGGAATTGAATATATTGGCAATACATCAGATATATATTTATACTAGATTACTAAACAACCAAATCCTATTAGTACTCATATATAACTAAATCCCTATTAGTACTCATGTATAACTCTAAATCCCTACTAGTACTCCTATTCAACTGAATCCCTATACTTGAGGGATATTAAACAGAAACAGGATTTTGACAATATCAATATGATTTTATTATTCAGAGTATTCCTTTTTCCCCTTAGGAACCCTATAATTTTAATATTTTCCAATTGGTAGTACATAGTTGTTCATAACACTAAGCAAAAATTAGATAATTACCATTGTTGCTAAGAGGCCAACTTCTTGCACTGAAACCTCCACAGGATTTTATTGGATAAATTGTAATTGATTTGAGATAATAACAAGTATCTAGGAAACCATTCACACCTGCATGTAAATAACTGAGTAAATGTCCATACAGATCTATAAAATATTTTCAGGAAGACCCAACAATGAAAATAATATGTGCTAAATATGATTTACCTATAGCTTTTTTTAGTGGTTACATAATCCAAAATCATTTACGTTGCAACATATTAAGGACAAATTGCCGCTAGCAATCAAGCAGTCATGTATATTGCTTCTAATCCAGTCTTTCAAGGGAGGTTGTTACATCATTTTCAAATTCCAATGATCATCTATAGATATTTTGCCCAAGTCACTTAGCTAAAGGGGGAGTGTTGAGCCTTTCCTTATTTCAATTTTCTCTTATTTCCTGTATGTAAATATTATCTTTCCTAATTTTCCTCTTTCCTTCCATATCTATTCTCTATGTAAATATTCATATTGAACACTTACTATAAATTTTCAAGGGAGATTCAATCTCCCAAGCACTTCAGCACCAAATTTCAGTCTGCTATTCAAGTATAATCAATTTCCAATATCAGTAAAATAAACCCCTTAAAGGCAATATTGAATGAAACCCCCATTAAATTGTACTAGTAAACATACCAGAGTGAAAATTGTTAAGCAAGCCTACTGTGTGGCTGCGTTAAAAACATGCATTTTATATATGAATATGCAAATCCTTTTTTGCATTTTTGGACTTCAAGGAGAAAAGCAGAGCGATAAAAAAGGAAAAAAGTTTGAGTCCTTATATCTGAAAGTATATAAGAAATCTGGATTTCAACTCATTAAGTATGATGGATATATTAATGATGGAAAAAAGGACTGAACCTTCCAATTGATTCCCGTGGTCAACATGATTTCGAGATGACATGAAGGAACTTGTTACAAAATCAACAAACTTCTGCAAAAAATAAAAAGGGAAAAGGATAACCAAAATATTGAGAAATGAAGCTTAATCCAACATTGACACGCCAAAATAGAATCAGCCATTGGCAATAACATAGTCTCTGATACTTTGTTTTAACTTAGTATGTTGTGCATTTTCCATATTGATGGTTCAAAAGTTTAACAAAAATGCAAAATGGTTTAAAGTATTTAAACCTTGGCATCTTCATATGTTGACATGTAGCCAAAGGATACTCTTACAGCGCCAATAGGTTTTCCATTTATTATATCATGGTCATCCCAACACACGTGGCCAGCCTAAATACAGAAATATTGTTATCATTTTTTAACACTATCATGTAGATAAACCAATCATAGTCAGTTTTTAGCAGAGAATAGCAACACCTCGGTATTTGAAATGAGATCCATATGAGACAAATCAAGGTATTTCGCACATGCACCTGGATTGCAGAAGCATCCTGTCTAAACAGATGGTAAGTAAAGTTATATAAACAGAATTCAATCAATAACTTTTATGCAAAAGCATAGAAAAAGTGCAAATGAACATTTATACTCTTAGCTGAATTCCTGAAAGAGATGCCAGCTTTTCCACTTCCCGGTATCCATACCAAGAACCATCTGGTCTTTTCAAGTTGAATGAAACTATCGGTCCCATTTCATGACACATTTCCTGGATGAATTTAAAACAATATAATATAGTTCCAATTAGAGTGTGATAAACTTCGAAAATATATGAACGGCACTAGTGATCTAGGTTTGTTTGTGTGAAGGAAGTAATCATAGTTTGTACAAGAACAATAAAGAAAAATTGTCATTTCTTAGGTTCCAATTGTTTTCCAATACTATACTAACTATTGTAATGTAAACAATTCCAACACAAGTATACCCAATGATGAGGTATGTAAAATATTATTCAATACAGCGTGTCTAAAAATTTTAAATTTAAGCAAAATAAAATGCGATGAATAAGAGTGAATGAATGCTAAAAATGGAGGATAATTTAGACCTATTTTTCATCAAAAATAACAGTACAGTGTGAATTATTATTGTCAAAATCTGTTTCTTTTTTATTATTAAATATCCCTCAATCATAAGAATTTGATTGTATAGGAAAATATCCCTCAATTATAAGAATTTGGTTGTATAGGAAAATATCCCTCAATTATAGGGATTTGGTTGTATAGGAGTACTAATTATATTTTTCTTATTTATCTTAGTAATCTTGTATATATGTCAGATGTATTGTCAACCTATTCAATTAAATAAAAATATCTTTCCTTAATTGTTGAGATGGTAACAGAACTCCTCTTTGAGAGTCTCCTATTCAATTAAATTTCTTATTTATCACCGTTGTTTTCAACCAGATTGTAGATCAGCCGTTTCTTGTTCGGTTGTGGGCGTTCACTTTCCGATGAGATCACTTTTGTTCGTGGGTCATTTGAAGCTCACACAGATATTTTCTTAGACTTTTCTATTACAAACATTAGCCACTATTGTTATTGCAGCATTATAGCACACATACAGTTTGTGGATATTTTTTGGACATTTGATGTTTGTTTTGTTTGATAAATCAATTTTTCGTCTCTATATCATTTGTCTACTGGTTTTACGGATATGACAGCTAAAGAAAGCAAAAATGGGCACCTGTTAGATCAAACCCGAGCTATGTTATTTCAAAATAAGGTTCCCAAGAAATTTTGTGGAGAAGCAATATTAACTGCTTCCTATTTCATAAATCGTTTACCTACTAGTGTCCTTCCTTCAAAACTCCCATGGAGGCTCTGTCCTCATTCTAGCCTAACGAGTCGACTTCTAGTAATCTTACTCCTAGAATATTTGGGTGTGCGTCATTTGTCCATATCCATAGTGATAATAGAGGGAAACTTGATCCAAGAGCCTTCAAATATGTCTTTATCAGGTATTCTTCCACCCAAAAAGGCTACAAATGGTATCATCCACCATCCCAAAAATTCTCTGTCTCCTGAGATGTCACCTTCCATGAACAACAAAGTTACTTTGGTAAAACTCATCTTCAGAGGACGAATACAAGTAAGGAAGATGAGTCTTTTTTACGTCCTCGGTTGACTCTTACACCAGAAATTGAGACTAAAATTGATTTTGAAAAAGATGGAAAGACAATGTTGAGACTGAAATTGATTCTGAGAAAAATGGAAATAATGGCACTAATATAAGATATGGGAAGAATCTAGTATATACAAGAAGAACAACGACCATTTCTAAATATATTCACATCCAAGAGTCCAATCCGGCTTTACATGAGATAACTTCCCTTGACCCTTCAAACTCTAGTGATCCAATCTATGAATTTTCTCGTGCACAGGAACCAGAATCCAACACACCACCAAGTTATGATGACCTCCATATCCCAATTGCCCTTAGGAAGAATACGACAACATGTACCAACAAGCCACACTACCCTCTATACATCTACATATGCTTTGAACAATTTTCACCTACCCATAAAGTCTTCCTCACAAGCCTGAACACCACCACTATACCTACCTCTCTATCTGAAGCATTGTGAGACAAAAAATGGAAACATGTCATGGACTTGGAAATGGAAGCACTAGACAAGATCGGTACTTGGAATTTAGTCCCTTTACAAAATGAAAAGAAACCTGTAGGATGCAAGTGGGTATACACAATAAAGTACAAGGCTGATAAGCCTATTGAGAGGTACAAGGCAAGGTTGGTAGCTAAAGGACTTACTCAAATGTATGAAGTGGATTACTTCGTGTTGAAGAATCAAGGGAAATCAAATTTTGTTCTCTTTAATTTTATATTATTTTGTTTAATTTTATTTTAGGATTTTGTCATTCTTACTATTGTAATTTATTTTCCTATATAAACAGCTTAGGATTGTAATAATAAAATATGAAAGTATTTTGCCTTTTACTTTTTTCATAGCATCAGAGCTCTTGGTTATGGTTCCATAGCCTAGTGGGGTTCGAGACTCCAAACTTCAAGGGGTACCAACATTTTGTTTTTAATTTATGTACGACCCGTTTTGTGATCCGACCCGATTTTCCGCCTACCTAATGGCACACAATACCCCATAAAAGGTGGCCATTATGGATAGCAGCAGCAGTAGCAATTGTTTTAGTGAAAAACCATAAGTGGTCAACAACGCCGACAGTAGTGGTTCAGGCAGGGGCGGCCCAAGAAGGAGCGATCCTATGGCGGTGGTGGCCTAGGAGTTGGCGGCTTGAATGGTTTCTCCAACAATGGTTTTTTCAATTTTTTTGGCCATGAGGGAACTTCTAATGCCCTAAATGTTGAGTCTCAAACTCCTTCTTGCTCTATAGTTCAAAGAAGTAATTTTCCAAATACTGCTCTACTCAGTGTCAATCTCAGTCATACTTGGATTATCGATTCTGGTGCTATTAATTATATGACTGGGGAGTCAAGTTTGTTTTCTTCTTATAGCCCTTATGCAGGAAACCACAAAATTAAAATTGCAGATGGCTTTCTTTCAGCCATTGTAGGTATTGAAAATATATTTATGATTTTTATATTTATTACATATCACATCATATCATGTAAATAGAGATAGTATCTCCCATATTTATTTTTATATTTATTGCCTTAAGTCTATATAAAATGGACTCCGTTGTGTAGTCCATACACACGGTTTCACCACATGTCTCTCATTTTCTCTCATTCAACATGGTATCTAGAGTCTATTAAGAGACAACCCTATACCGTGATTACCCGAGGATTCACTGTCCTTCGGTAAGATTTTTTTCGGCAAACCGTGTCCCAATTCCAATGTACCCCCTTCTTCGTCGTTGTCAGTTTATTTTTCAGCAAATCAGTCATCGTTTTGCCTCTTCTACCACTGTTTCGCTGTTGGTTTTAGGTAGCTTATTGATTATGGCTACTTATGAAGATTTTCTTGGGTGGGTAGAGTATTGTCAGAACTCGAGCTCTGCTGTTTCGGCTGCACAAAGTGGTAGTTCACCTGTTTGTATCTCACCTTCTCTTAGCCCATGGATTCTCGATTCTGGTGCATCTGACCACATTACTAGTAATAAGGCTTTTTTCTCCTCTCTCACAACTTCTGGTTATTTACCTAGGATAACCCCAGCCGTTGAAGAACTAAAGCAGTTCCTTGATAAGGAATTTGAGGTTAGCGACCTTGGTCACTTAAAGTACTTCCTTGGGATGGAAGTGGCACGGTCCAAACATGGAATTTACATATCACAAATGAAGTGTGTACTGGATTTGCTTCAAGAAACATGAATGTTGGGGTGTAGACCAGTAGACACTCCTATGGAGTCCAATGTTCAAATTTGAGGTGAAGAAGAAAGTCCCTCCACAAATAAAGAAAGAGATCAAAGATTGGTTGGAAAACTTTTCTACCTTACACATACTAGGCCTGACATTGGCTTTTCTGTTAGTATGGGAAGTTGTTACATGAGTGACCCTCGAGAGGCTCACATGAGTATCAATCCCATTCTACAGTACATTAAAAAGACACCAGGATGAGGATTGCACTTCAAAAAGAATACAAGCAGAAATGTGGAAATATTCACAGATGCGGACTGGGCTGGTTCAGTGACAGATCGAAGGTCAACAAGTGGGTACAGTTCATTTATTTGGGGGAATCTAGTTACTTGGAGAAGTGAAAAACAATCTATGGTTGGTAGGAGCAGTGTTGAAGCCAAGTTCAGATCCATGGTGCATGGAATTTGTGAACGAATATGGTTACAACAGATGCTTGAGGAACTTAAGGTCAAAACTGACCACACCATAAGTCTATTGTGCGATGACAAATCTGCAATTAGTATTGCAAAAATACCCAGTGCATCATGACAGAATCAAACACATGGAAATTGATGGTCATTTCATAAAGGAAAAAATTGATTATCAAACTTGAGCATACACCTTCAAGTCATCAAACTGCAGACATTTTGAGCAAGGCACTACCTAGAGTAAACTTTGAGAACTTGAGATCCAAGCTAGGCATGATTGACATCTACGACCCAACTTGAGGGGGAGTGTTTGAAACAGATATGGAATTAATTCCAACAAATATCCTGCTAATCTGCAGCCTTTATGGCAGATCATATCAATCAGGATCAAATCATTACATGGTTGTATTTCAAGGATTGATATCCCATTTATTGTCTATAGTATTATTGACTCTTTCCTTTTGTATATATAGGAATTAATTGTTTCCTTATTTAGACCCCTTCCTATTATGTATTTATACCTCCTATGTAACATGTATTAAAAGAAGGAAAAAATAGAATTACAATATTTTACAGCCTTCGCTGTAAGCCTAGTCAGTCAATTCATTCACCAACCAAAGGAGGTACGTTTGCAAGTTGCACTCAGAATCGTGCAATATTTGAAAGGAACCCCATGAAAAGGAATTTTGTTTAGACAAAATGGAAATGTGGATCTTGAAGCATATATGGATGTTGATTATGCAGGGTCAATTGTAGATAAAAGGTCAACCACACGATATTGCACTTCCTAGGTGGGAATGTTGGGACTTGGAAGAGTAAGAAACAAAGTGTGGTATCAAGATCCAGTGCTGAAGCAGAATTTAAGGCAATGGCACAAGAGATATGTGAGTTACTATGGTTGAAGATAAAGTGGGATGAACCAATGAAACTCTATCATGATAATAAATTTGCTATTAGCATAGCCCATAATCCAGTGCAACATGACAAAACCAAGCATATTGAAGTTGACAGACATTTCATCAAAGAAAAACTCGATAATGGCCTAATCTGCACTCCCTATGTCTCCTCCCAAGGAAACCTTGCAAATCTTCTAACTAAGTGGCTAAACAGCAGCAACTTTGAAAGAGTTGTATCTAAGCTGGGAATGGAGTACACCTATTCACCAGCTTGAGGGAAGTGTCAAAATCTATTTCTTTTTTATTGTTAAATATCCCTCAATTATAGGGATTTTGTTGTATAGGAGTACTAATTATATTTTCCTTATTTATCTTAGTAATATTGTATAAATATCAAATGTATTGTCAGCCTATTCAATTAAATAAAAATATAGTTTCCTAATTCTTGAGAATTATCAATGGGTGTAAGAGATTATTTGAACAAAAAAATTGACTCAGTATGAATATATTTGGAACTCTTAAAAAGTTTTTCAAAACAAAATATTACTCTTATCCAGCAAAACACGTGGGATTTGAAAAGGTGGAAAACACAATTTGCAAAAAAAAACACATCAAGAGACTCAATCCATATTTCCAGACCACAGGGAAAAAGAAGAGTTAAGAAGACCCAAAAGAGATTGTAATTCAAATGATTCCTTAATATTTGAGATTCCTTTTTCCTCCTACTCCTCTCTGGCTTCATGTTTTCAATACTGAAAACAGTTTTCATATAAAATAAAAAATAAAAGAATATAACTTGATAAAAATAGCCAACCAACGTCCAAGTCTTGTAACTGTTAAAAGCACATAACTAGTGCATATATAACACTATAAATTAGACATCAACCAAAATGTGCAGAGTGTACAGACTAACCATTGAATTATGACGTCCATAGATGATGCAGACACTAGATCCATTGCTATGCCTTAGGGCCAAAAGTGTTTTCCTCGTATACGAGGCAAGAGATGCCGTATGTCTACAAGGCAACAATTTTTGCAAGCTTTAAAACATAAAAGTTCAGAGGCAATAATGTTGAAACAGCTTTAAGGAAAACATACAACAGCTTCACTCTAGACCAACCCTTCACACATAATTACCCAGATTCTATTCCGACATTTTTATTTAGGCACCTTCCTAGGCAAATCTTTTCTCCATGTGAAATTGCATAAGCCTCATCCTCTCTCATGTCAAGGACACCTAGAGCATGAAGTTAGGAAACCTAGGCCCAAGAATTGATTTAGGATAGGCTCTAATGGGATGCAATTAGGAAACCTAGGGTTATTCTTCATCTAGTCTTATTTAGGGAGCGTACAAAATGATAACAAAAATGACATGCAAAGGCATCACAATAATGCAAGGAATAACCCCAGACATCAACAATCATTTGCTGCACACCATAAATAGATTAAAATTAGAAAATAGAACACGGAGCATAAGGGGAGACTGTACCTGTGAAAAAGATAATTATTTGAATCTAAAATTAGGAAGGTCTATTGCGAGAAAAGCCTTTGATAATAAATCTAGAAATTAAATGAACGCAGCCTAGGGTTAAGAGCAATGAACGCGACTAGGGTTTTAAATTTTTAATAAAGAAACAAAGGCTCCTGAATCAAGAACTACGACATCATCTTAGAATTTGGATCAAGCCTAACTCAATCCCAAAAGCAAAAGCTAGCTCAAGGGACTAAGCCTTATAAGGGCTACTTCGGTCATATCAATAGTCAATGTAGGATATCACCACAGTTAGTTTGGATAACATGATATGGCAGTCTCTTGTTGTGTTAAATAAGATAATATGTCAGTCTCTTTTTGTGTTTTCCGCTCAGCTGATTATGATCCACCGCCCTTGATTCAAAGGACAGATTAAAATTTGAATGAATGTACGTTTTGGTCCTCTAAACATATGCATCAACAGGTTGGTTTTCCATTTTAAATGCTGCCTTCAATTTTGCATACCTTGATATTGCTGATAAAGTTAGAGAATTCAGTATTTTGAAGCCATGGCGGATAGATGCTATGCTCAAGAATGAAACAGTTCCATCTTCAAAGAGTTCCTCGATACCCTCCCTTCTTTTAATGAAATCAATATCCACAATTGATGCAGCAACTGTTCCTGTCATATGGACCAACCAATCAAATAAAAAGTGTTAACCACAGAGGCAAGCAACCACTAAGCCACAAACCTCCACTGAAATAAGATTTCTTCAGTAACTTGGCAGCATCTGCAATGTTAAGAGTTAAGAGGATAATCAATAAGAGAAAACTTTAAAAAGTAAAATTAATACCAAATGAATATTTTCCATCAATGAAGTTGAAATTTAGGGATCAGATAGACATGAAAAAGAGAACACAAGTAGGTGTAATTCATTAATTGAGATCTGAAAACTAGGGGAGGTTTTTTTTTGGATCTAGTTGTAAAGAAGATCTCTAACCACCTACACAATTAGAATTCCTACCTGAATCATAATTGATAGGATCATAACTAAACTTCATTTGCATTCAAAACTAATGCAGATAAGGATGCCGTTAACCATAATCTTATCAAAACAGAAAGTAATTTCAAATTACTAGTAAATAAAATTATTCTAATATGAACAGAGAGCACAATATGAAATTATCCTGCGGAGTCACAGTGTTCTCGGCCAAGGTAATTAAAACTGGACCGGACAATGAATCAGTGAAGGCACCGGTTCAAAGGTTTAACTGGGGTCGGATCGGGGTTCGACGAGTTGTAAATAAATATAATTTTCAATATATATATTATAATATATAACACAAAAGTAAATAAACAAATCTTAATTTTTAACTTTAAAATTAAATTTCACTTTTTTTTTAAGCAAAAATTAAATTTCACTTAAATAAATCAACATATAATATATAAATTAAATTATATAACTAAATTTTATATTATGTAAAAAGTTAAGTTCTCTTTGTTTTAATGAAAAAAGCAGAATTTAAAAATGTTCAACACTATTAAAAATCTGCATTTAAATCAACATATGCATTTAGTCTTTAAGCCTTAGCTCAACTGGCAAATGTCGATATTGTTAGGTGGACGTCTTGTCCCGGGTCGAACCTGGGACCTCACAGTTGTGTGAGTTAGTTATGATGGAATTTACCATCTCTTCTAAGATAAAAAATAAAAATAAAAAAAATCTGAATTTAAATGTCGGCAAAAGTTCTTTGGTACTTAATTTTTTAAAACCAAAAAAACAAGATTATTATTACATTATTATATGTTATGAAGCCCAACACATGATGGCCTAATTTCTAAAACCCTTATTACTAGAAAGTCTACAAGCAGATAGCAGCAAACGAATGCAGCCGCCCATGGCAGACAATAGTTTCCCAAAAACCAATTGTGTAAGAAAGGAGAGGCTCAGTCTCATTGCACATGCAAATGAAAGAGACAAGTGTTACACAAGATCTCCATGGCGTGTCTTCAACCTATCTTTGTCTAGTCTCCTACGAATCAATACATCATGGGCGACATGTTACTGCTGCTGGTGATTCAGAAAAAAGCACGTTACTACTAGTGATTCAAAATAAAGCGGTCCGACCTCTCAAACCGACAAAACCGACGGTTTTCATGGTTTTCCGGTTTTTTCACCAGTTTTATAGCAGGACGGTTTTGAGGGTTAATTGGACCGGACACAGGTTTGGTTCCCGGTCGAACTGGCCGGTTTGGTCCGGTTTTATTTACGTTGTTCCTGGGGCTGATATTGCTTGCCAATAATGTGTCCATGTCAAATCCCTATTCATTCATTTATTTGAAAAAATATTTCAATAAGCAAGAAAAGCAAAGCATAAGAATAGAAGATAAGGCATCCTCACAAAAAAATACCCAAAAAAAATATATCAAGAAACTAAAAGATTAAGAGGCATGTAATAAGGCATTCCAATCTTGCTGCATGTCTAACAAAGAAACACTTCAAACAAATCCATGAGTAGAACACGGACAAGCCAAGAAAATGAGTGTATCCACAAGATACAAGTTCCATTATAAAATCAAGACCACAAAATATGATGTATTAACAGATTTCACAGGACCAGATTGTATATAACCTATTAGTCACATATATTCATCGTGACATAATACCAACATAGACAACATTCTTCTACCTATTTTCACAGAAACTGATGAACAAGACAACGAATGAAATTAGTACTAGGAAAGAAGAAGATTGCTCAAAACCAGTAGGTTACCATTTCGAACAATGAGAGCTCCGAGCCCAGTAGGATAGCCAAACAGCTAAGAAAAATGCACAAGACAAATGTCAAATTTCAAAACAACCTTTGATCAAAACAATATCTAAAATAAAACCTTTATACCTTGTAAAATGAGAGCGCAACAAAATCTACAGGATACTTGGACAAATCTGGTGGCATGGTAGCAGATCCTTTTGCAGCATCAATCAAGACCAACCATTGTCCATTGCTTATGAACCAAAAAAATAATGAAAATATGCAATCATTAATGCTTCAAAAAAGTTCCTTAGGCAAATAGAAAAAAAGGTTCCATAGATAAATGAAGCTCTACCTCTCTCTCTTTCTCTCTCTTGCTCTCTCTCTACATGTGAGTGTGTGTGTGTTGTTGTCTTGACTAATTATTGTCAGTTGGCTCTTTCTTAGTAAGGATTATATTCATTATACCTTAATTCCTGTTATTAGGGCATAATAACTTCCTATAAACCTAAGCTTGTAGCTATTAGCATTTGTTAACATAAGTCTACATAATGTAATCACCTTAATAGTTAATACAATATTTATTCAATTCAGAAATTATGAATTATTCTTCCAATTTAATGTCAGATCACCCAACCTAGAATAATCTAATTCTGCGAATTATCATCCCTCTTCTAGCAATCACCACAAGCTGATCGGCTTGATATCGGTCAGGATTAGGATATTGTGAAGTTTCATTGTAAAGCTACCAGGATACTCATTGAACGAAACCATAAAATGGAAAATAATAATAGTAAGAATCCCAATATATCAAAGGCTGGTAGGGAAATTAATATGCCCAAGAGATAGCTGACTAGACATAAGCATATATGGTAAAATCAATGTAACAAAAAGCTCTATTGTACTAATGCATGCTATATAATGGACTCTAGTGGGAAATAGTTGAATGTGCATAAGTCATGACATTTTTAGGTTTTAAGACAAAAGGGATACACATAAGGTGATAGGATACTGAATGTTTGGCCTTAACCCAATAGATGGGTTGAATAGAGAATAAGAATTGGGTGGTTATTTCCTGATATTTAGGAAAATTCGGTTGGAAGTAGGAGGGAAGGAGGGTTATGAAGACATTCAGAAAGTTGTTAGTAAAATAGTTAGGAGAATAAATTCTCTGGTTAGGAGCAGTTATGCTCTGGATTAGGAGTTCTTGAACTCTGGTTTATCTTTTTCTTTACTGTTTCCACCATTGTAGAACTCTGTGCTCAACCTTTTACAATCAATAATATACATTTCGTTTTCTTGAATTCACGGGTTCTATCATAAGGAGTTAGTAAGACAAATGATTTTATATATTACTTGCAAACTGAAGTTCCTAAAATCCTGCTTGAGTCTTCCTTGATAATCTTCGCCAAGTCAAGGTCGAATCTCAACCCAGAGAAATTGCACTCTGAGGGAAAGGCAAACAAATTATACACATCACCTGCATGGAACAAACAGATATAAGACAACAAATCTTAAGCCCAGGAACATACCCATGACCTTAAATGTTACCCATTGGCTCTCCCTCCGGCAATCCAGCCACTTCTCTCCTTTGTATTTGGTGCAGTGATATCTTTGTAGAAAAGTTTTCACCTTCTATTCTAGTATGTACATCTTCAACATCTACTGCAATGGCTGCAGCTCCTTGACCAAGAGCATATCTAGTACTAGTTATGGATGTTCGAAGACTAGAGTTAGTGGACATTTGGAAGAGCTTATTTGAATTTATCTTATTGCATAAGCGTATATGTATGTGTTTGGAAGAGCTTTTAAAGTAGCTTATGATATGCCCATAAGCTGTTTTCAGCCTTTTTCCATAAGTTATTCATGATAGCTTACAGAAACAGCTTATGTGGAGTTTATGCAGCGGTTACGCTCATTTCCTCTTCGCCTAGAGAAACAGATTCTACCTACGCTTTCGTATGATAAGCTCCTATTCAGTAAGTATTTAAGTAAACTGTCCACCAAACGCTCTCTTAGTTATCAGAACGTGACAAGAACATTTTACAGAAGTGATGTATCTAGAAAGAGAAAATTATATTCAATAAATAAGAAAAAGAAGATAAGCCCAAAAATTACATAAGATTAGTTGGATTCTCAAGTCCAGCGGAACAGAAAAATGGTATAAAATATATGCGTGTGTGTGTGTACTATATATATACATACACACACAAATAGGTATAAAAAGATTGTCTATGATATCTCTATAATATAGGTATAAAAAAAATTTCTATGATATCTCTGCACCCGATTCCTAGACTCTTCCAATTTTACTAAATTTAATGGCATTGTATCATCAGCGGTGATATATTGAACAAAACTAATATTGTATCTCATTTCTTGGGGAGGATACTCTCTTATACCAATAACACTGTTGTGATTCTCCATCGTATACATAAAATTACTGTTACAACTCCATGGAAAAGCCTCTCCAACCAGCTTCAACGCTGCCGTTGCCCCCGAGGTAAATATACATTTGTAGTCTTTGGGAGAAGCATTGCAGTAGTCAAGGACCTGTATGACTGATAGTTTCATAATCTGTGCAAATTAAAGAATTTTCTGGAACATGTATCAAAAGGAACAAAAGATGAACACCAACAGCATTTTCCTACTGACCCCCCATTGCCCAACCATGTTATCAAAGAAATAACATGCAGTCATCCATGGAAATCTTGTACTCCTTACTATATCATATAGCAGGGACATAGAATTACAAATGTAAATATTGACAGAAACTTTTGTCTAACTAAAAAATCTCTTAACTAAGAATATAATTTCAATTTATCATTATTAAATTATAAACAAGGCTGTTGACATAGTTACATATTTACATGTACCTGCTGGCGGGCATCCCTGACAATCTCGAGAGTTGCAGAACTGGAATCACTTTGGCTATCTAGTATTATGATTAAGGAATTTCACTTCATAAAGTCGGTGTAAACTACTAACTAAATAAATACACTCTGCCTTAGGTATTAAGAATTTCTTTTTTTCCTCTGTATACAGAATTTGGAAATACAAAGGTTCAGTTTGGATTAGCTTCTAGCTTATGAGGAGCTTCTTAATTAAAATAAGTATATAGTTTTATACCTAAAACAGTCCTTATAAACTTATAGGTATTCATAGATCCATTGAATGAAAGAATTAAGCTGAAGAAAGTAATTTCAACTTCAACTTATAAGTTAAACATTGTTTAGAAAACTACAAAGATTCTTTTAATAATTCCTATTTCTATAAATTGTTGAGAAGTTTATCCAAACTATGTCAGGTCAAAGGTACACAATTAAAACTGTACCAATACACCAATGGTTGATTAATGCCGCCACACAACTTTTTCAGCACCACCACCACTATTCTCTTGATGTATTGATCTACCTATCCACCGCTTTTTGACTAGTGCCTTCACCGCAATATCATTCTTCTCTTATTTTAGATAAGAATAACATCTCCTCTATTTCTATAAGAGTAAACCACCATTTTGGGTCTTGAAATTGTAAATGTCAGTCAATTTGGAACCTCAAATTTACAAAATATCTCTCTCAAATTGTCTAACGTCAGTCAAAATACTCTTGTAGGCAAAAAGCTCTCTAAAATAGTTGACAGAAGAGTATTTTGCCTGACTTTAAACAATTTGAGGGAGCAATTTGATATTTAGTACATTTTAGGTTCCAAATTGACTACAATTTCAGGACCCGAAATGGTAGTTTACTATAACATTCACTCTGACTGTCATCCTTCGGCCAATCAATGATCCAACTGGCAACACACTCAAGTGCCCCAACTCGAGGTTGTCTGCTCGGAATGCTCCGCCCATTCGTCCTGGCGTCATAACTTCAATTTCCAGGCATTTTTGTACGGATACACAAACACTTAAGTTGCGTAAACTAAACGCCACCATCCAAACTAACTCAAAATATTGAAAACGGTACGGATTTTCATTTATTATAAAGGATACGAGGATTTCCATAAACGTTACTAGTGAGATCCTTGAAAACTGATTCCATTTGAAGCTCAGAGTACAAAGTTGCACCCGCGTGATCCAAGTACACAAGATCTGTGTAATTTCAAAAATTGCAACACTACTACACTAGTAAATAGCAATAACAAGTTTTTTAAAAACAAAAAAGTGGTAATAACTGATAAATAATCGGATAGTAGAAAGATAGCTTTGATATATAAAAAGGAGTAATGAATGAACGAACTTTGTAATCTGTTGAATTCAGTAGCACGAATTTGATCAATAGTTTTGGGGGAGTTGGGATAGCCGTAATGTTCACTGAACTCTTTCAGAAATTCTTCTTTGGCGGTGGCCATGTCGTGGAAGAACGAATTGAGGAAAGAGGAATAAAGTGAGAGAGAGTTCAAAACACAAATTGAAATTGAAACGAAACAACAATTCCGGAGAACTTGTAGTAGTTGAGTTGAGTTGAGTCTCTTATCGTATTTGTGTTTGATGCATATCTCAGTAGAAAAATTGAAATTATATACTGCTAGCGTGCACGTGTTTACATTTTATTTTATTTTTGGATAAAATTAAAGAAACATCCAAAATTTATTTTGATTATTTAAAAAGGGTGAAAATATAAAGGAATTTTTTCAATTCTATCCTTAAAAGAAATCAAAATACCTACTTTGAAATTAACATATCAAAATATTTTATACTTTTTACTCTTTTGATGGGAGTGTCTATTGGTTTGATATTTTTTTTATTTTTTAAATAAATAAAGTAATAGAGACTATGTGACTTCTTGAAGAAGGAAAATTTTCAGTGCAGTATATGGTCACATCTAGACATGGCAACGGGACAGAATGGATTTTACCTCCCCACCCTCGCATCCCATTAATAGGGGAAAATCTGTCCCCGTTTCTTATCGGATGTAAAATTTAGATCCTCTTTCGCGAACGAGTTCGGGTTTCTCCGCCCACACCCATTCATATATAAAAAATGATAAATTTAAATGTCATATTAATTATAATTAATAAAATAAAATAACTATTGTTATACGATAATAAAATTAAAAAATATTAAAATTATTTTTTTTCTATAGAGAAGATTATAATTTTTAATATTTAAAAAATATTAAATATATTGAATATGAACATGTATATAAAATTTAAAAATAAAAATAATATTATTAGCAGGACGAGGGTAGGGTGGATATCAACACCCCGAAACTTCTGCATCGAGTTTTAATTTCGAGGATAAACTCACACTCGCACTCGCTTCCTATAAAAGCAGATTTTTCCATCTAAATCGGGACGGATTTGAGTTGATTTCTGCGGGTGCAGATTTTGTTGTCGTCCATAGTCGCATTATTGTCCTACGATTCCTGAAGGTCCAAAAAAATTGAATATTTTGATACATTAATTTTAAAGTATGGTATTTTGAATTTTTTTCAAAAAGAGAATATAATTAAAAAAATCCAAATTTAAATAAATGAGAAAAATAAAAGAAAAAATAATTACACAGAAAATTAGTATTGTATTTATGGTGGCTTGTGGGGTAAGGGTTCAATTAAGTCTCTCATAGGTTTGAGCATAAAAATAATAATGTTAAATTTAATTCATGCTTTAGATTTATTTAAAATGAGAAAATGTATGGATTAAGATCATCTAAAGTGATCAATTCAATTTAAAAAATAAAATATATAATATTAATTGTTGATAAATAAATCAATGATTATATATATATACATCATCAATCATAAATAATTATATAATAATATTAATTCTTTATTTGTACACTTTACTAACATCTTATTTGAAGGACTCAAATTCAACACGAATTTAGCAACTAAACTCAAACAACATTTACACTTGGCCGCTTTACCATAATCCTCTCTAAGCTATAATTATCTACACGTTACAAAGCAGTCTATCAAATGAAACTGATTGACACTACGTGTCAATTCAATGAAAATCCCATTCAGTTACATATTATACATGAAAATAAATAATACATTGGTTACATAAGTCTCTCATAACTATAATAACAATTGAAATAATAATAATTCTCAAAAACGTTGTACTAATTAACATTTATACAATATTTGACATTACGTTCTAATTTAAATAAAAATCTCATTCGATTACATATTATTAAAATAAAAATTAATGAACCATCGGTTAAAAGATTTACAATATAGTAGATAATGAGTATACAAAATAACAATTTTTGTAAGTTTCACTTTACCTTATCTATAATCTTCTATAATAATCTAATATTTAGGAATTGCCTAGAACAATTAATTTCTAGCAAAGAGTTCAAAGAACTTATACACCTCATCAAAATCACAAATGGCTTCGATTCATTATCCCACTCCAATATTTAATAACATGCATTAATGCAAAATAAAAACGAAACAATTGGTCATTACTAAAAAATATAAATTGATACGCTCAAATGGTTATATCCCACTAATACGCTTCATGCCCGGCGATATGTTACATTGCTTAGTTTTAATTGTCATTTACAAAATATTTTAAAGATTATATGTTACACACTTACACTATTCCCAAATATTGAAATCATTATAAATATGCATCCGTTACAATAAAGCAATTGCATTTGTTGCTAACATAAATCAGTGAGGGTTCTAATAGTTTTTATGTTTGAATTCAACCAATTCTAATATATAATACTTCCACTCAAAAAAAAAAAAACAAAATATATATATATATATATATATATATATATATATATATATATATATATATATATAATATTTAGGTGAGAACTCAAATCAATTTTTTTGTTGATAATAATATGTTTAAGTGAGAACTCAAATCAATTTTTTTTGCTGGTATAAGGACGGTGAAAGTATGATTGTAGGACCTGAGATGGTGCAACAGATTACAGATAAGGTCAAGAAGATAAAAGAGAAAATGAAGGTCTCACAAGATCGTCAAAGGAGTTATGCGGACAAACGTCGCAGACCTTTAGAATTTGAGCAGGGTGACTATGTGTTTCTGAGAATCACACCTACGACTGGAGTTGGCAGAGCCATAAAATCAAAGAAATTAACTCCGAAATATATTGGAGCATATCAGATTTCTACAGGGGAAAACCCGCACCCGCCCCCGTTTAATAGCGGATGTAGAATTTAGGCACCCATCCTGCCCACAAAGGGGTTCGGGTTTCCCCGCCTGCACCCGCACCCATTCATATATATATAAAATTATAAATTTAAAAATCATATCTATTATAATTAATATAATAAAATAATTGTTATTAGACAATTATAAAATTAAAAAAAAAGGCTTAATTGCAGTTTTAGTCCCCCTATTTATACTGATTCACGAAATTGGTCCCCCTATTTTAAAAGTCGACAGTTTTGGTCCCACCGTCTGATTTTTTAGCTAAAAAATGATGACGTGAGATGGTTTAAATAACATGACATATGATACGATGATGTAGAGTGATTAACACCCATGAAATTGGAATAAAACGTCGTAAAAACTTAACTTTCAACTTCGAAATTTTTTCGTATTTTTAATTTAATTAATGATATATGAATAATTAATGGATCTATATGGTTTTATATCATAGAATTGTATGTCACATCATTTAAAATATATCAAATCGTCATTTTTTTAGTTTAAAAATCTGAGGGAGGGACCAAAACTGTCGACTTTTAAAATAGGGGGACCAATTTCGTGAATCAGTATAAATAGGGGGACTAAAACTGCAATTAAGCCTAAAAAAAATATTTTCTATAAGATTATAATTTTTAATATTTAAAAAAATATTAAGTATATTCAATGTGTATATGTATATAAAATTTAAAAATGACATTAATATTACTTGCGGGGTGGGTTCGGGTGCGGGTAGATATCATCACCCCGCACCCGAGTTTTAATTTCGGGGAAAATCCGCACCCGCACCCGCACCCAATCAAAACGGGTTTTCCCCGTCCAAATCAAGCGGGTTTGGGTGGGTACCCGCGGGTGCGGATTATATTGCCATCCCTATTTGTCACTAAAACTTATTATTATTTATTAAATTAAATTAAATTTATTTTATCTCCCTACTAATTGTAATTCTAAATTATTAATACCAGTAAATTAAATTTAAATTTCTAATTTATTTTTATTAACTAATGTCATTAAAACATACGATAAAATATAATTTAATTTTATTAATTCTATTAAATGCATGTTACTTGCATTCCTAGCATTTTAATTATAGCACTAACATGAGTATCATATCCTTGTGGTAATATTGAAATGAAATTAGATCATAAAAAAATATATTTCTCCACTAATTAAATCATAAAATCTTTACAAAAGTGATATATTTCTCCACTTATGAATATCTCTACTAATTAGATCATAAAATCTTTACAAAAGTGATATATTTCTCCACTTATGAATAAATTCTTAATTTCAACTTATCCTAACATTTTCTCTAAAATATCTCCTTCCATGTATTCAGAATCTATCTTTGGAACTCTATCATTTCCATTATTCTTTGTCCTGCAACACTTTTCCGATTTGATAAACCAACTCCTAAAGCCCTATCACACAATAAAAGATATATATAATTAACAAAAATTATAAAAACCAAACAATCATAAGGTAATAAGCTCTGAACACTTACAAGGATACCAAACTGAACCAAGTTTCTTCAATTCCCTATTTTGCCTTCAACCAATGAAAGTTATTTCCCTGAATTGAACACAAGAGCAATGGCAATAACTATTAACATTGAAAATAACGAACTCATGAACCCACCGAGGATAATTAAGAAACACACCAATACAAGAATCGTGGATAAATGTTCAGTTTATAATAATAATATAAGACATCGTTGTATAAATGTCTTAGCTAGAATACCTTGCTGGCAAATATCTTGCTGCTACCACAACTTGTTCTCATACATCGCTTTTAGCTTTGAAGTTATCTTCTGCTCTTTTATTCTCTGCTGCCACTGGAATTTTGCTTATCATGAACAAAATTCAACCCTCTCAACTCACAGAAGAACAGAGGAATGCAACTAGATTATTCAAACAGCTTCTAAAACTTTGAGCTACTATATGTGTGCATCAAGGGTAAACTTTGAGCTCTTTTCTTTTTATTTTGATACTAGATGTGCTTACTGAACATATTCAAAAGACGACATCTTCCTACTTTAGGGAATAGTCGTATTGTCCTAGTTGCAACTTGCAAGAGAATAAATAACTTAATGAAAAGTTAGAAATATGGAGACAAGACTTGGGAACACACAAATCCCACCTTCGAGATAAAAATTGGAGAATATACAATACCACAAGTCTCATGTAAGTACCTTGGGTACATTATACAAAATGAATGAGATAGAGGAGATGTCAACCATATGACTCGAGCAGATTGGATTAAGTGGAGGAATGTTTTAGGTGTGATTTGTGATAGAAAATTACCACCCAAACTTAAAGGGAAATTTTGCTAACTGCAAGCTGCGATGTTGTATGAGACTAAACATTAAGTAGTAAAAAGCCAAGAAAGTAGATTCATTGTCATAGAGTTAAGAATGTTACAATAGATGAGTAATTACACAAGACAAGATTGGAAATATAATTCATAGAAAGAAAAATGAGGTAGCTCTTGTAGTAGAAAATATGGTTGAGGATGTGAAAAAACCTGTAGAAGTATCAGTAAGAAAGATTGACCAAATGGGTGATAGTCCAATAGATAGAGGTTGAGGAGACTAAGAAAAGTTCTAAGTCAAACCATTAAGAGAGATTTACAAGTAAATGATCTATCTATGAACTTAATACATGACAGAGAGTTGTGTTGTCGTCTGATTTATACAACTAACATGATTTATACATGGCAAATTGATAAGGTAAGAAATAGTAGTATCATCACAGATTCATAATAATTAGTTAAGAAAGAAATGAAGAGTATGTACTATTGATAGTTGAGAGACATGGAGGACCCAAACCATTGATACTAAATAGTTACTACTATCTAAGTTTTTTGTGATTGCATTTTATTTCCCATTCAGAATAATATAGGCATTCAGAATAGTTACTACTATCAGAGAGATCACAACAATATTAACTCTTTTAATAAGAAAAATCAAAATTTTGATGATAAACCAAAATCAAGTAAAGAGAGAGAACCTGATCACGAGTGAGTTTCAAAAAACAAAATGTGGAACCCAAAACCCTACCCAATGTTATCTCCATTCACCTGTTCAATAGAACCACCAAAAATCAAAATGTTTGTGACATAATGTTAATAGTCATGAGTTATCAATTATCATTTGACATAAATTATACCTGTTCAGCTACAGCTTGTAAAACCTCATTAATTTGTGGATCTTCAGAAAATCGTACTTGGAGAACGGAAACAAGATTTCCAAGCAAATTCTCCAATGTTTTAACTCTATGGTTAGCATGAGAGTTAGAGCTAGAACTTG
The DNA here is from genome assembly GCA_037974755.1 of Cicer yamashitae. Taxonomy (NCBI): domain Eukaryota; kingdom Viridiplantae; phylum Streptophyta; class Magnoliopsida; order Fabales; family Fabaceae; genus Cicer; species Cicer yamashitae. The sequence goes on from JBBPBQ010020323.1 coordinate 35,937,421, forward strand.
CGTGTCGAGCAATCTTGCCAAGACAACGCACCCATCCTCTTTTTTCAAGCCCTTTCACTTTTGAGTAAATATCATTCTTCCAATTTGTAGAATCTTGAGTGGTTTGAGGATTATTTGAGCTTTCTGCCTCCTCTACCATATGCTTTTTTAGTTCTTCCTACATTTAACACAAAGTGTCATAGTCAATTACAACATTTAACAACATGAAACTTTGCATTCTTTAATGGAAAACTTAGGAATAAAAAAAGAAAGATCATGCATGTTTGTCATAATAAGACTTTTCTTACAATTACATCAGTTGCCTTTTCAGTAACAATACTTCCATCTTTTCTAGTTCGAGTATTAATATAAATTTGTGCTCGCGATGGTTGCTTTCCTCCAACTTTTGTTGTCTAACATTAGTAACAAAAATGTCAACTAGAAGTAATTGTATTGAGAAATTAATTAAAAAACGTGATGTAGACAAACCATCTCATGAATCAGTTGTGGAAGACTCTTGGTTCCCATGCAATGGATGTCCTCATATTTTGTGCGATGCTTTTTGTTCATGTTACTTATTTTCTATATCCAATTAATAAGTAAAGTCAACAATCAAAACAAGCACATGATAAATATTGTTATACGAAAAAAAATATTGTTATACCTGTCCATTCTTGGAACACCAGTGATGTACTAAAGCATTATACTGAGAAGGATCAATCCTTGTGTCTGAGATGTAGGCAACCATTTCTGCTTCTGTCTTACTACTGTCATATCCCTTTGATTTCAAATGATACTTGAATTGCCTCTACTTAACCCTTATGTTATCCTTTAGTATCTTCTCAGTTTGCTCGGTGAATTCAGGAACAAATCTAAACTTTGTCTATCATATGAATAATTAACAAAACACAAATGTCGTTAGACATTATTGCAAAAAAAATATTTACAAAGCTTGAAATGAAATAGAACTTTTAAAAACTTATACAACACCTGAATAAGTTCAATCATATCAGTAATATAGGACTCATGCATCTTACTCCAGCTAATATAATTGATTGGAGCACATTGAGATCTCCTTACCAAACTTCCTATTGCATTTAATAGAGTTTTTCCTTCCCAACCAATAGGATGGCCAAAAGAATCTACATCCACCAATATAAACTCTCCATCTGGCATGTCCCAAACATCTAGCATGTGTGTATAACCTCTTGTTCTCTTTTCACCTAAATCATATATTCATATTAGCAAACCATAAAACACTCAATGTCAATTGTCTTAGATCAATACATACCATATTTCAAATTAAGCACAAATAGAAAGCTAAGCTTTTCTCAGACACTTTTTCATACATGGAATTTGAAAATTGAATGTTGTGGGAAGTTGAGGGGAAGTGGTTGTGAAAGGAGCTGTTGATGTTGACATTGCTGCAAACCCTTTAGCTGAAGGTGCAGAAGATGAGGGTACTGATGACTAAGCTATTAAGGTTGTTGACATTGTTGACACATTCAGACTTTAGGAACAACTTGTTTTTGACAGGAAGCAGTTTCTTGTATTTATTAAGAGGTATATTAAGTTGTTGACACCCAATCTAGATGAAGAGCAACAATAGGTGTTACAAAAGAACATTGAAGGAGAAACCAAATACTTGCCCCCCAAGCTCAAGGACTATCAATTGTAAGGGCCCCTCTATTATGCACATGCAAGAAGGATTTGTTATTCTGTTTCTAATCCTACTTCAAGAAGACAAATACTTTATAGAACTTTTACCTTATCTTTTGGATGTCTATGAAGAATGAAATGGGTGAAGTTTGATGGAATATGAGAGTAGTATATTTAAATTAAAAGATACCTAATGAAATAAAGAACACTTAATTACTCTTTAGTCCTTTTGTAAAACCTTTAGCCTCTATAAATTTGAAATATGGTATGTATCAGCTAATATATTTTGTTTGTGCTTAATTTGATCAATTGTCTAAGTATAGTTAAATTGCAAGAGCACTAATAGAAACAAACACAATTTACCTTCAGCTTCAACATGACTTCCCTCTTCAGACATAGAATGGTTATTTTGGTTGAGTTCATTACAGCCATCAATTGAGTGCCCTTCCTCTTGTGATTGGCCACAATTTTGAGTAGTATTCAACTTCCTTATGCGCTTCCCCATGGTACTTTCTACATATGCCAAAGCCAAATTAGTTTTTAATTGTTGTAAAAAAAAATAACCGATGACAATAATAATCTACCTCAAACGAAACACATAAAATGGTAGGGAGCAAAAATAACTACACACCTTTGTAACTTCAATAAATTAGAAGTCAAATAAATTGATTGATAAATAATTTTCTCTATATATTAGAAGAAGTCTCCCTCACTCTCATCCTCTGTATCATCACCACCCTCATCATTTTGGAGAATGTTCTCCATGGATATTGTAACTTCAATGATATCATGATTATCATCAACTTCTCGTCTAATCAAGTCGTTGTCATTTATATCTTGAAAGACTTGTTCATTCCCTTAATCTACATCATTGGACAACTCATCACCCAAATCATACACATCTCTAACTTTAGCATGTATAACAACAGACCAATCATTTTGGGTTTAATTCTCCACATAGAATACTTTTTTGGCTTGAGAGGCCAAAATAAATGGGTCATCACATACATCATTTCCTGTATGTTGCAAATAATTGAAATCGACTAATGTCATGCCTAAATTATCAATTCTACAACCTTTATTTATGTCAACCCAATCACACTTGAACAATAATGCTTTATATTTTCCCGAATAATCTAATTGAATTATATCTGTGAGTGCACCATAATAGTTGATATGCCCTTCTTTCGGGTGCTTATCTCTTGAACTAGCATAACTTTTTGTCTTAACAGTAACGACGATGCCACTGTTTTGAGTCCTTAAGCCTATTTCACGCTTCTTTGTATGGAATCTAACTCCGTTAATAATATAACCACCATATTTTCTCACAATTTCTAGTGGACCACGTGCAAGTCATTTGATATCATCTGTCACTAGAGCACTACCTTGCTCTTCCAACCGTGAAACCTACCACAATTGCAAATTGTTAAAATTTAAAATGATTATAAATTCTATATTAGGAATGAAAATGATTTCTAACACATACTCGTTCACGGAACCAATCAGAAAATGATCGACCATGAATTTTGTCAACTTCATAAGAAGATAGTCGACGATTTTGTCTCCTAATAAGATCAATGTGTTCTCTGTGTAAAAAGGTTAAGAGATATTAGACATTATAATTAGTATAAAGGTATCAAACCAAATTTTAGTAATTAAATATAAACATAAATAAATTGACTTACTTTTGGAAGGGGTCGACATTATGGCTATTAAAAAGCACGTATCTATGTGCTTGCAACAATGTTTTCTTGTCAAGGGAGATTCGTGAAGCCCTTTTTCTTTTTTTCACATTGAATCCAACTTTACACTTTCTCCCCAATGGTCTCCCTCTAGGATTTAAAAGATTTGTATTTTCCACAAAATCCGAATCATCATTTCGACTAGGTCGATTAAAATAGGTTTCCACTGAAGAGAGATATCAGGAACAAAATATCAAGCATTCATGAGCTAAATAACCCTCTGCAATAGATCCCTCTGGATGTCCTCGATTACGAACAAATGACTTTAGAGTAAAAAGGAACCTAAAAAAAGAGATTTTAGGTCACCAAATAAGATAACATAATTTTACTTAATAATTCAAGAATGAAATTAAATGAATGAAAAAATGTGTAATACCTTTCAATGGGATACATCCATCAATAATGAACAGGACCTGCAACTTTTGCCTCATATGCCAAATGAATTAACGAATGTACCATTATAGTGAAAAAAGATGGAGGGAAAATCTTTTCTAACTGGCACAATGTTTTGGCAATTCGATTCTCTAAGTGCTCCAAATTATGCTCATTAAGAACCTTGCCACACAATTCTTTGAAGAAATGACAAAGATCACATATAGCTAAACTCACTTTGTAAGGAAAACAACCTTTTATAGCTATAGGAAGAAACTCTTGCGTTAAAAGGTGACAATCATAGCTTTTGAGACCAAATATCTTGTGTTGCTTCACTTCCACACATCTAGATATATTAGAAAAATATTCATCCGAGGTTTTTAAGTTTTTGAGAACTTCCAAAAATATTTCTTTCTCATTCGATGTCATTTGTTAACAAGCTCTAGGCAAATATTTTTTACCTTTACTTGGATGTATCGTTGGATGTAGTTGACTTCTAATGTTCATGTCTACAAGGTCAAAACGTGCCTTATCGTTATCCTTTGATTTTCCTTCTAAATGCAACAACGTTCCAATAATGTTATCACATACATTTTTTTCAATGTGGATTACATCAAGATTATGACGAAGAACATTATGTTGCCAATAAGGTAATGTGAACAAAATTCTTTTCTTTTTCCATGGTGACCCATTACCTATTCCATGATCTTCCAATTGTCTCAAGACACTTGCACCATTAGGTAGCTCCGGCGGTGCTCTAAACTCTTGGGTTCCATCAAATTCTCCTCTATTGTATCTCCACTTATTGTTAGGCTGTAACCAACGACGATGACACATGTAGCAAAACTTCCGACTATAACGCAACCAATGAGACGCAGTTTTTAAACCACAACATGGACAAGCGTATCAACCTTTAGTGCTCCAGCCTGACAAATTTGCATATGCCGGGAAATCATTGATTGTCCACATGATAGCAGCACGCATTTGGAATGACTCTTTTTTGCATGCATCAAATGTTTTCACCCCAATTTCCCATAATTCTTTTAGTTCTTCCATAAGAGGTTGCATATAGACATCAAGTTTATTTATTGGACCTTTTGGACCGGGAATAAGCAATGAAAGTATAAAATTAGGTTACTTCATACACATCCATGGAGGAAGGTTATAAGGAATCAAAACAACAGGTCAAGTGCTATGAGAAATCGACATGGTTTTGAAAGGGTTAAAACCATCAGAAGCTAAACCTAGTCGAACATTACGAGGGTTGCACGAAAAATCAGGATGTTGACGATCAAAATCTTTCCAAGCGAAAGAATCAGCTGGATGTCTTATGAGCCCATCTTTTGTTCTACCATCCTCGTGCCATGTCATAGAAGAAGCTACTTTTGATGATAGAAAGAGTCTTTGTAGTCTAGGTTTAAGAGGAAACCAACGAAGAACCTTTGCAGGGATTTTTTTTCTACCTTCATTATCATTAGAGTTTAGTTTCCATCGTGACATACCACATTTTGAGCAAATTTGAGCATTAGCAAAATCTCTCCACTATAATATGCAATCATTGGGACAAGCATGAATTTTTTCATATGAGAGACCTAATCCACAAATAATCTTTTTTGTATCATAAAAAGATTTCGGTAATGTATTTTCTTCTGGGAATGCATCTCTTAATAGCTCTAACAACATGGAAAAACTTTTGGCAGTCCACCCGTTTAGACACTTTAAGTGATACAAATGGACAATAAATGATAGTTTTGTAAACTTCTTACAACCAGGATAAAGATTTTGCTCTGCCTCATTTAACAACTGATAGAACTTATCCAAATTACTATCCTATTCAGATTGTTGAGTATTGGGTTCATCTATGAATGCTTTGGGATCCTCGTCCTCCACATTTAAATTTGCACCATCACTCTCATTAGTTGGATGTATTCCAAAGGCATCATGAATCAATGTATCTATGTCATGGTCAAACTCTGCTTCTACTTGAGATACACTTTAAGAACTAGACGAGCTAACTTGTTCACCATGGAAGACCCAAGTAACATAACCTTTTAGAAACCCAAAATGGACTAGATGCTCATAAATATCCACCCGAGAACGCCGCTTGCAATTGACACAATTGGTGCAAGGACATAAAAATTTTCCATCATTTGATTTTGTAAATGCAAAATCAAGAAAATTAATAACTCCTCTAATGTACTTCTCTTTATTAAGAGAGTTGTTAGGGTTGTAGGATATCCAACTCTTATCCATTCAATTCAATACAATAAACTAAAAAATTGAATGAAATAACACAAAAAGTTAATAAATATAACTTAAATATAAAGAAAGGAAAAGAACAATATATACTAACATAGAATAAATATAGCTTAAAATATAACTTAGATATCAATAAAGGAAAAGAAGAATACAATAAATCAAAGCACGTATCGCTATTTCACCGCAACCTCACAAGAAAGAGTCATTTAAACTAATTCGCTCTACTTCAATAAGATTAGCTTACCTCTTCAAAAGGAGACTGAATTCTAGGAGGCAGTTTAGAACGTTCTTCAGTGTACACTGCAGCTTGGCCTAATGCAGGTAAGAGAGTTTGCTCAGCATATCCAATTTGCAACTTTGTCAAGAAAACAAAACATAATTAAAATGTCAAGAAAATTATCAATACATTAACACATTTTATTTGATATTACCTCATCTCTTCAATAATATTGACTATTGTCCTCAGCATAAATAACTTATTATTACAATTAAAGAACTAAGGTGGGGGGTATGTCGACGCACCCCTGCTTGTACTAAGGTCAAACGCATTGAATCTGGACTATATAACATAAGAAAATACTAGCACTTAACTAGTTTTCTCAAAGTTACAACAATTAACATTTAAAAATTTCAGTCAGAAAAACAAACTACACGGTTCGAACACTTTTCAGTGGCTTTAAATCTTTCAAGAGAAGAATGACGACAATATGGAAATCCAATCTAACAGATAGGTTGGCAACATAAAATAGCAAAAAGTAATTGAAGGTAATAGCAAAATGCCAACAATGCCAATACCAACGTAAATCAAAATAGACAACAAATCGGTTATTATGAAATATAGAGAAACGGGAATTTATAATAGGTAAAAACAAATCTAACACCAACGTCACCATAAATGCCAATAGCCATGCCAGCAGAGAGACCAACGAGACCACAAGCGAGACCAGAAGAAAGATGAGTGTAACCATCAAAGAGATAATAAGATTTAGCCTTTGGATTAATACCAGTGCTGATAATGACGGCGATAATCAAACCGTAAATGCAAACAAAATTCCAAACCAGTATGCAGTAAGTAATAACAATATCAAATTACAGACCAAATAAAAAGGAGTAACTACAACGTAATGTAGTAATCATCTGTTGGTAGTGTGAATGATAGTTTCAAGCAGTTAACTGCTATGGAGGCTTCTGATTTGGAGTCAACTGCAACATCCAATATCAAGAAGCCTAGGTTTGAGGTACTCCATTATTTCTCTTAATTATTTTGTTTTATTTGACAACATTCGATATCTTTACTGTCATTGTCAAGTTATTTGGGCTTGCCAATGCGATTAATTTAAAGGCATCAATTCATGAATTGCTAAAACATTATGCATATTGTATTTCACTCTTTTATTCAATTAGAATGTGTTACTTCCCAGCTAAAAGTTTTAGTGCAATTCAATTTTCTCACTAAAAAGACCCAGACTCAGAAAAATCTACTAGTTCAATTTGGAAGTGTGTGGAAAAGGTGTAATTTCGTGTTCTTATTTAGAAACTGAAACATACTGCCTCCAGTCCTATTTGTAACTAGAAACAAATGGCTAATTGCCTATTCACCAAGACCAATTAAAAACATTAAAAGAATTCCAAAAGATAACTTTCGACTACATCAGCACGAAACAACTACACAAGACCTGACAACTTAAACAACTTACCCCGACGCATGATCAGATAACGACTCCCAACCTACAGGTCAACCTACAATCTAACCAAAGCTCTGATACCACAAATGTAACACCCCGATTTTTAATAGCGCGAGTGTATTTATTTATTTTTTTTAAAACAGATAATAAAAATAATTCGTTGTAACACAAACGACAAAAATTCTAAATAACTACATCATAAATACCAACAAACTAAAATAGTTTTTGAGACGATAATCCAAAATATACAAGTAGAAAATACACCGGGACTATGAGACCTATCAGACATCACTCATACCCCTAGGGTATTCTCGGCAGACACCTGCACAAAAGCACGGTTCCAAAAATGCTATCCCCCCATGGTCATATAAAAAAAATGGAATATGGACCCACCAAAACAAAAGTCAACTGACCGTATAAGTTATAGTTACAGTCATCCCAAAATAAAATAAGTACAACCACCAAAAGAAAGACATCAAGTCCCTATACAACAAAACTAATCTAACGATTCCACTAAAAACTATGATAACCTGGGTGACCTCCACACACTCCGCAAGTTTCCTTCTAACGCAGTATCGGTCAGGAAATCTAATGACGTATTCGTCGCTAGGGTACTATTCGGTAGGACGATCTCGGATATCATCTGAGGGCAAAGCCCAAATTTCCACAATAATTGTAAAGGGTCACCAACCGAAATTAACAAATAACACTTAGCATTTAAATTTTTAATGCACAATAAAGCCTTTCATCTTAGCATATTCCTCGAAAGGGTTTTCATATGTCAAAAATGCATAAACAATGTTCGAATACGGTGTTAAAATTTCAAATAAAAACTGAACGTTACAGAGGTGTATTCAGATACATACCAGCTGTAGCCAAATACAACAGCGAAATATTGCAGGTTTTCAGTTCTAAAAAGGCTCTGAATCATTTAACACTTACAACCCAAAGTCCATCAATAACACTTCAAACATTCATAATATCAATTATGAACACATAATTCACACCAAATTAATCCTCACAAATTCACACCTCAATCACACATCAAACATTCATAACATCAATTATGAACACATAATTACATCGAAACTTAATCAACACAAATTCACACCTCAAAGAAATTACGGCACAATAACAAACAACAACCGAGTATGTATATACAATCATCATAGTATAACAAACATGACTCGCGTGCCAAGCACTCTAATGCAATGCGTATATGCCAATGCGCATGATTCTGAAATTTCCAATAAAAACCCTCCTCGAAGGGGCGTAAATCATAATTGTACCGCATATCACATGTCTTAGTACTAATTACCGAGGTGCAGTCTCTCACAGGCTAGCACGATTTACTAGAGTGTAGCCTATCACATGCCTTACACATCTGTTAAATCCTCGTAAGGATAAGATGAATCAACTATCACATGGAACCACCCCGTGGCCCATCACGGTCACCACTTAACTTCGTGGTCCATCATGGTCACCACTTAACACCGTGACCCATCGTGATCACCACTAACCCTATGGCCCATCACAGTCACCACATGCTATAAAATGCATGAGCATACCCTAACTCTTTTTTACCACAATCATTAAGTAAATGCAGTTATTAAAAGATTCCCCATTTTTAATACTCATTTAACACTAACGATTTTTCAAACTTATCACAGAGTATACTCAAAATAGATATTCCTCAATAAAATTCATAACGCACATATTATCAGTTATGAATACATAATCATATCAAAACTTAATCACCACAACAACATTAATATATTAGAGTTCTCCCCACCGCTAACTCGGTGCTAACGGTCTCGATTCCTTTTCGAGACTCAAGGAGCTAACAACATAAACATAAATATTTATAACAATTTGTTTACAACTAAAATTTATCCAACCACAACAAAATTCCCAAAATTATATCTTTTTCACACACCAAAATTTTAAAACCAAATAATCTACATTATTTAGTTAAAACTAAATAAAACAAATATTGTCCAAATCACACATACACACACTCGACTATTAAAGCACCAAAATTTTTGAGTTAATAAAATACTCTAAACTTTTTCTTTTTAAACTCAGTCCAAGAGTAACTAAAAGAGTAACATTCTAAACTCTAACCATCTTAATTTCAATCTAACTTTTTTGCTCAAACTCTTTAACTTAGTTAAAATTTGAACTTTTTCCACAACTTTAACAACTCTAAATTTTTTTGAAAAATTTCAACTTCAGTTCAAACTCATTTATTTGAAAATAACTCATTACGTAACTCAAACACATCAAAATATAGCTTTGCTCGGCCATTTACGCAAATAATGCGTGATTGTTCCTACTACTAAGGATATGTGGTGCCCCACAATTGGCTCGCCTTCCTATATTCACGGCATGTTCCGTTGTCAATTTTTGCACACACATTTTCCTCATATAATGTCTCTTTGTTAGTCGCACAAATCTAATTGTGGCACTAAAAACATGAAAAATGAGTGTAATTGTCAAATTATCAAGTTTTATTGAGTTTTGACTCATTCTACTTTTGTGACTTTTGGAGACCTATGTAACATCCTAAAATCAAAGATTAGAAACAATTAAAATTTCAGATTTTAAAATTTAAAAATAATCTAAATTATAGATTATTATCATTATTATTATTATTGTTGTTATTATTATTATTACTATATATTTGTTGTCATGTGTTTATAATTTTGTTATAAGGACAAATCATAGTAATTTTAAGAGGGTTAGTGTTAATGGTTGAATAATAAAAATAAATAATTAAATAAGATATCAATATAAATTATGATGGATTGTAAATAGGTGAGTTGATTGTGCAAGATATATAAGTCACGTTATGTTTAAAACAAACAATCTATTTGGAAGGTAGTAATTATAGGTGATAGTTACATAATGGATGACATTAGTAGGAATAAGTCCAGTTCTAATTAGCACACTGAAGCGATCCTTATGATAAGAAACCAAGTGCCCATTATATGTGGAACCGTCATCGGAATCACTTCATATGTATATAAATATAAATTGATATTAGAAAAAAGAGGATTCTGAATTAAAAATACAAAAAAAAGGGTACTTCGTAGTTGCAGACTGGCGGTAGCGATTAATAGTGGATAATAGAGAGCGAACATTCTTATCAAGTCTTCAAGGTTTCAAGGTCAGTAATCACACCCTTTAAACTTTCATGGTACATTTATTTTGAGAATTTGGGATGGAAAAAGAGTTAGATATTCAAAAATTATATTTTGTCGAAAATCTAACTCTATTAAAATTGGAATTTTATGAACTCTAATAATAGATTATGGATTGATTTATTTACTACTGTTTGTTGAATTACCGTTTTATGGTTGTTTGAATATATATTCTTTAAAAGATTGTTTTATTATATTTTCTTGAATGATTGTTGTTATTATATATTCAAATAAAATATCATATTATAAATATATTAATTCTCTAAAAGATTGTTTTATTATATTTTCTTGAATGATTGTTGTTATTATATATTCAAATGAAATATCATATTGTAAATATATATTCTTTAAAAGATTGTTTTATTATATTTTCCCGAATGATTGTTGTTATTGTATTCAAATGAAATATTATATTATAAATATGATTTTATGAATATGATTGTTAAAAATATGAATTATTTTGATTGTGTGTGTTGGAGATGAGCTTATGCTCCATATAGATGAGTTTTAAACTCCACAATGAGATAAAGTTTAAACTCCACACGAATGGATCTTGTACCCCACATATAGATGAGTTTTAAACTCCACAATGACATGAAGTTTAAACTCCACACGTATGGGTCTTGTACCCCACATATAGATGAGTTTTAAACTCCACAATGAGATGAGGTTTAAACTCCACACGGATGGGTCTTGTACCCCACACTGGATGAGCTGATGCTCCACATGATGAGATAATACTCACTTCGCGGAAGTAGTATATCTCCATATAACGATGAAACATCATTGAATTGATTTATTTATTTCCTGCAGATATGTATATTGGATTTATTTGATTATTATAGATGTGAATTATCGTTAATTTAATTGATGAGTTTTTATTAATTATTGGAAATAATTGGTTATTATAGAAAAATCATAGTTATATCATGTATATTTCTAAAGAATATTTTTGGAAGAAGGCAGGTGCTATGATCGATTTTCCGGTTACCGCTTCGGCTGAGAACTATACTTGTTTCAAAAATGTGTGTATTATTCACTGGGATTTAGTATCTCATTAAAGTGTTGTTTTCAGAGATTGAGACCGTCGGGGACGTCGAGAATTGAGAAGTCCTACCTCCCTTGAGAAGAGTAATTTCCTTAGATTAGGTTAGTAGGTCAAGAATAAGTAAACATAGTGTCTACATCGTACTTTTATTTCGGGATTAGATACTAATTGCGCAGTTTTGAATATTTTGATTATTAAAGATTTTCAATGGTAAGGATTTATCTTAAAGATTTCATAACATTATTTCTTTCGAACAATTTATTATTTATTAAAGTACCCTATTCTCTTATATAATATGAAATTTTTTGTTATTATCTCAATTGTTATAACCACGTAATTAGATGTTACAACCTATACAAACTTGAGAAATATTCTACCAACTCTTATTCTTGTTTTTCATTCGTCTGACCTCACTTCAACTAATGAGAGTTTGGTTGATCTTAAACTAAAGTGATTATAAAAGTGATCACGAAATAAATAAAATTAATTCAAATGGTTATATATTTTCTCAAAATTACAAAAAACAAAATAAAAAGAAAAAGCAGCATTGTTATTATGAAAGAATGTGTGAAGATAGGCAGACAACGTGGAGCGAGTGGAACTTGGTAGGCATTGTGAGTGGGTGGTGCATTGAGAGTGATAAATGAACAAACAAAAAACAGATAAAAAAAAGTCACAATAATTACAATATTACCATTAATGAAAATTGAGAGTTTCCGTGTGTTTTCTTTGCTTTACTGTTCGTGAAACTAAAAAGTAAAACTAAAAAGCAAAACACTTGTAGGCTGTTTTGATTTTTTAGATTTAAAAACCAGTAAAGTGAAAATAGTTTTTAAAAAGCATTTTTAGATAGAGGTGTTTCAAATAAGGTTTTTTCGTTTTAAATTTTTTAAAATTAAAAAACAGTTTTCAAAAACTAAATCAAACAATTTGAGTTTTTTTTTTTAAGATTTCTTGATAAAAACCTTCTACTAGTTTTTCAAATATTAAAGTGTTGAAATTTATGAAGTTGATTGATGATTTAATCGAAATTTCAAATCATTTGAGTATGTTTGTCTTTGATTGATTTTGTTAAGAAAATATTTTGTAATCATTTAGTGGAGCGATAGGTTATGCTGGCGTAGCGTAAGTTGCTTGTGTAATCAAGCACTATCGAGGTAAGGACACTTTCTAACGATATTATATATGCTTGAATGCAAAGTGTGTCTGTATACATGTTCCTTGTGCTCACACAATTGTATATGTATTTAATGTGATTACGTATTCATAACTGATAACATATGTGTTATGAATTTTATTGATGAGAATATGTTTTGAGTATGCTAGGTGAAAAAGTAGTAAAAATTATTAGTGTTTAATGAGTATTAAAAGATGAGTCTTTTAATAGTTGCATTTACATAATGATTGATGTGAAAGAGTCATAGTATGCTCATGCATTTCATAGTTAGTGGTGACCGTGATGGGCCACTGTGTTAGTGGTGACCGTGATAGGCCGTGGGGTGGTTCCATGAGTTGATTGGTCCACGTTATCCTTACGGTGATTTTTGAGTCATGTAAGTCTGTGATAGACTGCACTCTGGTAAATCGTGCTGATCTATTATAGATGACACCTCGATAATTAGTACTGGTCTGTGAGAGACGATATATTTATGATTTACGCTCCTCGAGGAGGGTGTAAAAATTCTAGAATCATGTGCACTGGCATATAATTACTGCATTAGGGTGCTTTGTCACACGAATTATGTTTGTTATATGATGATATTTATATGCATGCTTGTTTATCAATTGATGCCATGTCATGTTATGCTTTTGTACTTTTTATTTTCGTATATATATGTTGTTTTTAGATTGTGACCCTCTACTATAATTGTGGATCAGACTTATGCCTCAAGTCCTTAGAGTTTTGAGTCGTGTGAGAATTGCAACGACATCAAATACGTGACAGAGCAATGATTTTGGATTGGCGATCGGAAGTAGTGAGACTTGATACCACCCGTGGATCCTCAGCACTCAGTCATCCTCAATTAGAGTTCAAGATTAGCTTAGGGTTTTAATTAAGGATTTTATTTATTCTCCCTTCCTTATTGCAATGTTGTTGCTGTAATGGAATTTATGTATCTGAAATAGTTGTAATTTTTTTTGGGTCAATGTGAATTGTTCGATTGTAAGTAAGTTAGTTGTGTCGAAACTATTTTATATAATGCAACAATGATTCTAGTTGTCACTTTTGGAAAATAATTTTACAATTAAATATTTTACTCTAATTTAAATTAAAGTACAATTATGAATATTTTAGACTGAAGTGTTTAGTTGTTTAAGAAAAAAAATTACACTCTCACTATTAAAAATCGAGGTGTTACAACCAACTGTTTTGACAACGAAAAAATAGATGCAAGTTAGTTAACACCACAAATTTACAACTTCAATCTTATAACAAAACAGTTCTGACAAACACATTTTTTTTTGGAGGTACCTTTAATTTCCCAATCAAATGTCAATTCCCCATGAATTCAAAAAATTTAATTTTATTGAAGTTATTTCGAAGCCTCGTTAGAGTCATGAAAAGCTTCAAAAAATGTTACAAGCCTTATATAATGTTTATCGAAATGTTTATATATTTATCACCAATAAAGTTCTCACATAAGCAAAATTTGAATCTAACTACATGTGAAATTCAACCATTCCTATATTCCTCTTTTCCCTTTTCCACATCCACGAGATAAGGTGGTTTAAAGCCATATTTTTTTTTTTCACATCGTACTCGTTTGTCATTTTTTTACTCTTAATTTATCTAAATAAATGGTTTCTATATAGATTTGATTTTCGCTTGACGTTTTTCCATGATTTAATTGTTTGAGGTAAACATTATTTTGCGAAGTCATCTTGGTAAAATGTTGTTTGATTTTATGTCTTGTTGCGGTGTTTGTTTGATTCAGATTGATAGACCATCTTCGATCCATTCCAAATTCAATTAATAACTTAGACATGAATGTTACATATCTAGAGGCATGTGTATCTCAATCACTTTGATTTTGTCATCATAATTTTTATGATTTTTGTGTCTTGTGTGATTAATTATAACCATAACATTTGTAGATATTTTGTCGATTAATGCTATTAACTCGAGTGTTATTAGTTTGTTCGTGAATTAATTGTTCAATTTTTATTTTTTATTTTTTGATCTTAGAAGAGATGATAAATTCCACCATAATTAACTCACACAACTGATCCCCAATTCGAACTTAGATCAACACGTCCAACACAACAATATCGACATTTGACAGTTGAGCTACGACATAAGGACAATTTATTGTCCAATTTTAGTAACGGTAAATTTATGTTGTTTTTCCGATGTATTTTTCAATTTGAATGGATGAATATTCTTTTGAGTAAAAACTCATTTTAGTACTTAAAAAAACCATGAGGTCCAATTTGATACTTAAAAATAAAAACATTTTTAGTCATTGAAAAAAAATACACCAAAACAATTTAGACAATAATTAAAAAGAAACAATAATTAAAAAAAAATACAATTTTACTCCATAAATTGATCGATAACTATTTTTGGGTTAGAATCCTTTCCATTTTTCATGATTTTCATTTTTTCTAATATTATAATTTTTGTACAAATAAAAAATATAGATATGCACATTATTAAAATATATGACATTAATTAGATTTTTATACACTAAAATCATATTAATAGAGATTTCAATTTATTTTAAGAAATAGAGAAATCTACGCCAGTATTTCTATATATATCCAAATATGATATTCAAATAATAACGCCACTCTACTTGAAAATCATATATTCATATTTTTTTATATAAAATAAAATATAATAAATTGGGAATTTCACATTGATGTTTTAGCCTTTATGAATTACACATTAATTAATTAAGAAGGATACAAATTTGACAAAAAAATAAAATAAAAAACTAAAATGGCGAAGTAAGGCAAGGGGTAGAAAAGATGACTTGATTTACAAAAAAAAAAAAAGAAAAAGAAACGATGACTTGAAACACGGAGAAAGAAGAGAAGACAGAAATCGAAGAGAAGACAGAGATCCGCCGGGCATCGGCCTGTCAGCACTGTAAATCTAATAAATCCATCATCTTAACTCTTCTCCACCATATCATATCACATCACATCTCTCTTTATTCCCTTTCTCCATTCTAATAACACAATCAATTCACAATGTCGCTCAACATGAAAACCCTAACCCAAGCACTAGCAAAAACCGCCGCAGTAATCGAAAAAACCGTTCAAACAACTGTCCAAGACGTCACAGGTCCAAAACCACTTCACGACTACGACCTCCTCGATCAGATCGGTTCCGCAGGCCCGGGCTTAGCCTGGCGACTTTACTCCGCCCGTGCCCGTGATCCTTCACGCCAGCATCAGTATCCTGTTGTATGCGTTTGGGTTTTGGATAAACGGGCTTTGTCTGAGTCCCGAATGCGTGCGGGACTTACCAAAGCGGCTGAGGATTCGTTTTTAGATTTGGTTCGGAAGGATGCGGCTAAGCTTGTTAGACTTAGGCATCCTGGAATTGTTCATGTTGTTCAGGGACTCGATGAGAGTAAGAATGCAATGGCCATGGTTACCGAACCTTTGTTTGCTTCTGTGGCTAATACTCTTGGGAATCTTGATAATGTTCCTAAAGACCTTAGGGGAATGGTTAGTATTTTAATTCCATTCAATGCTTATTCATTTCATTATTTTATTTTGTATAAGCTAAGCAAGATTTTAAATCACGGCTGCGCCGCGATGGTTGATGACAATCATTGATATTTCGGAGAATTGTAGTCACATATGACTGATACGGGCTCATTTCTGTGGTTGTAACAAGTAATTAGTAAAGATCCTGTGTAAGAGGAAAAAAGGTGCAAATTAGATAGATAGTTAAATATATAGGTAGATGGATGGATGGTAGCGTTGTTGAATGGCGGCCATGGTGTGATGGATCTTTTGACAACTGTCATAGCCATTTTGTGAAGGGATGCCTGCCATGGCGGAACCGTAGGCTGCAATAGCGTGTTTTTATGGTCGATATATGGTGTTCTATGGTCGATATATGGTGTTCTGCCAATCTGCTATCGACAACACTGATTGATAGATAGAAGATATTGAAAATCTTGTTATTGTAGACTACATTTAACTTGTTTACCTTTTTAAAACCATGTGTATATGTGAAGTGCTGTACTTATTGCATTGCTAATTTCTGTATTTTTTGTGTGGAATTTTATGTTATATTTGTAATTCATTAATTTGTAGGAAATGGGACTGTTGGAGGTGAAACATGGTTTACTTCAGATAGCGGAGTCGTTGGATTTTCTCCACAACCATGCTCATCTCATTCATCGAGCTATATCACCTGAGGTGACATATTTTTCATTTCTTTTTGTTCTCTATAATAATACTATAAAATACTTTTTATTTTTGCCTTCCTCTTTTGATAAATGAAAAGATCTGGCAAATGATAATAACAATGAGAGTCAGTGCATTGTAGTTAAAAATGGTATAAAGCGTGTAATTTGGGTTTCTAAGTTTGAAGATTTCCCTGTACTGATGAGCAACATTTGTGAAATTTTGGTTCATTAATTACAAATTTTATGCTTTGCAGAATGTTTTTATCACATTGAGTGGAGCCTGGAAACTTGGTGGATTTGGTTTTGCAATTTCTTCTTCTCAGAACCCTGGTGACTCATCTAATCTGCAAGCCTTCCATTATGCTGTGAGTTGAACATATGATAAGAATAGGACTTTCTTTACTGACATTGTTTACTTCATTATCATATTTGATGTGTTAAATGCCATTACACGTTGATGATATAGATGTTATGGATATTCTTGAAAAATATAGGATGCAATATATCTAGGATACGACCGATACGTATATAGATAACATAAAAAAATAAAAAAATTCATAAAATATAATATAGATCTAATTGCAATTCTTAAAATTCAAATTAAGAACAGACTACCTTTGTGCCTTTTTATAAGTCTCTTTGACACTTTTTTGCACATATATTAAAAAAAGTTGAGAGTGTAATTAAGGCATGAATTTGACTCATCTAAAGTGAATAGTTGCCTAGTTGGTAAAGTGAGTGAATCAATGGTTGATATCATAACCACTCATGATTGGTCATGCGTGTGCATATAATATCAACCATTGATTTGATCTATCAATGGTTGATATTACTCACTTCATTCTGTAAAGAGAGATGCTAACTTTAAGGACCCAAATCCTTAATGTGTACATTTTGTGTATGAATATGAATATTATTAAACTGCCATTTGTGCATAGATGTGGCCAATTCTAACTTTTCATCTCCCAAAACAACTTAGTAGTATTAATAAGGGGTATATTTGTAAAAATAATAGTAAATGTATATAGTAATTTGAAATAGGGGCTTATATGGAGGGACAATTTTAAATTTTTTCTTCCAAATGGAGCTTATATTTAGAGAATTAGGTAATACTCTTTAGACTTAATTATTTTATAAAACTAGTATTTGGTATTAATTTTGGTTTGGATGTTGTGTTTGAATTTTGGAATAAAAATCTAACTAATGGAAATAACAATAATGCTCCAAACATAGTTGTGAAAAGGAAAGCTATGCCTCAAACTTTTGCAGCCACAAAATGTGCAACAATCTGAAAATGAAAAATATGTGTTTGCTTAGGCAGAAGAAAAAAAAGAAAAAACCGTGTTGATATTGGCATCTTGTGCCAAAGAAATTGAAGAGTTTTCTTCAAACCTCACGAGTCTCTAGAGTCTACAAGTTACATGAATTTATGTAGACTCTGTCTGGAGTTGTTGGTTACAATATTTTAATTTTATTGTGGTTTTCTTCAGGATGTTGAATATTTACTGCACAATAGATTAAATTATGTTGAGATTCCTTGATAATTGTTTAAATAATCTTGTTTTTTGTCTCAGTGAACACTTACAAATCTACTAGTATTGAATTATGTTTGAAGTTTGGACACTATGATAGATGTTTTATACATTATTTTTGTATTGAGTGCAGTCTTACAAGTTACAAGTCTACTATTCGAGCTTATAAATATTCCACAAACCTACATAGATTCTGAGTTTGACAACCCTTGCACTTAACCATATATAGTGCAACATTTTTTGCATATGTTTGTTTTCATCTTCATTAGGATCTCATTTTTTTCCTCTGATCAGCTTCTTAGCTGCAAATATATGTTTTGGCTATAAGTTATAACTTCTGCTAACCTTTTATGCTTTTTCTTTGGGATGTCTCTGCATTCCGTGTAGACATTCTGTAATCTTACCTATGCAATTAGTCTTCTTCGCATGTTATTGTGCATCCCTTTGCTTTGTGAGACGTGCTTTTCCTGATTGTATTTGCAATATCTGCATTTAAAGTTCTAATCTATACTATGATTTTTAAGAACGCTGTATGAAGTATATCTAAATGAGAAGTTATTCTATTTATATCTGTATCTCCTAATCCTCAGGAGGGAAGTAAATTTTGTTTAAATGATCTGTATCTTATTTCCCTATGGTGTTGTACAGGAATATGACATCGAAGACTCTGTTTTGCCACTTCAGCCATCACTTAATTACACTGCTCCTGAGATGGTGAGGAGCAATGCTTCTTCAGCTGGGTGCTATTCTGATATTTTCAGTTTTGGATGCGTTGCCTACCATTTAATTGCTCGCAAGCCTTTGTTTGACTGCCACAACAATGTGAAGATGGTATTTACAAATCCCTTCCTCTTCCTTTTTCTTGGATTGTTAATGGCATCTGATATAAATGAGTTTGATATTGTATACAAAACTTGAACCAGCAAAACTAACGGAAAGAGGTTTATTTTGTCCAGATTGAATCTTTTGTTTTTATATACAGGAGTTTAATTTTTAGTAAGAAATTTTTTTGTCCAAATTATTTTTTTCAGCTTCTGTTACTCTGAATTAGGTTTTCATGTAGCTAGCTAACTACTTTGCAAAATTTTCTAGTATAAAATATTTGAGGTGTATCATTTTCAATATGCAGAACTACTAAATAATGTAATAATTGAAGTCAATGCTAACAATACTAAAAATAAGTTACAATGACTTTAAAAGTTATTGGCGTTCATAATTTTCTATTTACACATTTGCAGCTATGGTTTCATGTGTCTACTCTCTATATGAGAGAGTATATTTTTTATTAATAATCGAATACATTTCACTTGAACATGATAGATTTTTACTCTATATATTAGTTAGGTAGAAAAAAATTGTCTAAAACTTTATTACTTGATAAAAACAGGCTATATTATTTCATTAATTAGAAAGTAATAAGAAATTGTATATTTTTACTTATGCAGTACATGAATACCTTGACTTACTTATCCAGTGATGCTTTCTCATCTATCCCATCGGATCTGGTTCCTGACTTGCAAAAGATGCTCTCTTCAAATGAATCTTTCAGGCCAACTGCGATGGATTTTACAGGTAAATATAGCTTGTCAAATCAATACTTTTTCTTCATTCCTTGAATGGAAAAGGAAAACAGTATTGGCACAAAACAATTAATGGAGTGATAAATCGAGACTTCACAGTTAATTACCTTTGAGTTGGTTACATTGACAAGAAATTGTTTGGAGCTAGAACGAGCTAGAACTTATAGAATATTAGGACCATTATTATATTAGTGGCTTAACTGGTGTAGGCTAGTGCTAATAATTATACACAAAAAAAGAGTATAAATAGATGTAACTTTGTATCACATCACTTCTAATCTCAATTTAATTTCATCCATGCAAAATATTGGTGCCATCCTCTTTTTTCCTCCTTTTCTTCCTAAACTCTAACCCAATCTTATCAACATGGCATCAAAGTGGTACCATCATCTTCAATGACATAATCTTGCCAGTATTCCTTCATTTTCACTGGATTGTAGTTTAAGGGTTAAATAGAGGCATCTTGCCACAGCCTATCCTGTCAGCCGCTTTGTGCTGCTATCCGAGATTGACAACTATGTTTGTAATGTGATGTTGAAGTTACGGGGTTTTAGATAGTGGAGAGAAAGAATAAAGACGAAGATATAGTTATGATTGATGATTTGACGATTCCAAAAGATT
This sequence comes from Cicer yamashitae, assembly GCA_037974755.1. Classification (NCBI taxonomy): domain Eukaryota; kingdom Viridiplantae; phylum Streptophyta; class Magnoliopsida; order Fabales; family Fabaceae; genus Cicer; species Cicer yamashitae. Next base: position 35,958,473 of record JBBPBQ010020323.1, read on the forward strand.
AAGCACTAGCCCCTATTTGTAGGGATATACAAGACTCCTAGTCCTAATTGAACAGGCAAACAAATTATGATAATTGCTACTAATTTTAAGAGATAAACTAAGAAAGTAGTCCTTTCAGATAAGAAAATAAGGCCTTGTCTACTTTGTGAAAATATTGTGTTTTCATTTTCTTAAATGTGTGTTAATTTTACCTTTATTAGAGAATATTCATGTGAACCATTGTCATGGAGAGAAGACGAAATGCTAGTTAATCAAGATGCAATTTTGGAAATAATGAAAATAATTTTTTGACATTTTCATTGTTTTTAGCAATGTAGACAATCGTTCACTTCAGAAGTCTCTTACCTCCTTATTAACAAGTAATATTAACACAAATTTTAGAAAATGAAAATACGAAATGTTTTCACAAAGTAAACGGACCAAGATATGAAAGTGTATTTTCTTATATTCTAAAACACCCCTCAAGCTAATATTAAGATATGAAAATATATTTTCTTATATTCTAAAACACCCCTCAAGCTAAAGTTTACTCAATTTTAAGCTTGTTGCGTGTATAACCTCCAAAAAGAGCAAAAAATAAGCAAATACCAAGGCAAAACTAGCCGAAACCAAACCTAAATTTCAGCCCTAGAAAGAAGGTGTTTCAACTTTGAAGCAAACAGAAAAAATATTGGGCCCACATTTACGACAGTTGTAACCCTTATTTGAACTTTCACATCATGGAACGAAACCGAAGCAACAAATAGCAGCCGACGCTTGGAATCAACTGTAGCATAGCAAAACAGTATCAATAGTAACACTAAATAAGCAACCTGATAGCACACACCACAATAGGGGGACTTTGAACCAGAACAAACAATATAGAACAACTATCAGTACTGTTTTAACAAACTAGATCTAGGGAACAATCCACTTGTGTATTAAAGGTCACAATTTTTGTTACTGATACTAGTGGCTAAACCTTGATGGTGGCTAGATGACAGGACTACCTGTTGACAGCGTGCTAGGACCAGTGACTAGAGAGCCTGCCATTAGAGACCAAATTGAGACAAGGATGAAAACACATTGGGTAAGAGTGACTTCAAGAGATGACCAACGAACAACTTGGAAGTTGGAACTAGCAGCAAGGCAAACAGATGGTCAGTTGTCTGTGACAGGACAGAGCAAGACATGTTAATTAGAGCCAACACTTTTTAGTCAAAGACAACTTGAGCCAGCAGGCATGTCGGAAGCACGACGACAACCATGGAACCAAAATCACACCAAATCATAATTTATTTGGAGAACAATTAATAACGTCAACCCCAAGTGGAGTACACCAAACCACAAATGTATTTTTTTTCCCTAACCTTCCAATTGTCAAAAAATATTACTCCTATATAAAATAGCTTTGGACCCTTTTTACTCTGGCATCTCTTCTCCTTAAAACAGGACCTTCAATAAAGCTATTAGGAGGACTTTTTCCTTGATTTACACATCGCTCTTTTTTACCAGATGCATTGTCTGAATCCCAGGTCCCGCGAAATCTCATCTTCAGGGACGGATCTAAAGCCAAACTTATGAAGGCACTTGCCCCCACTGCAATTTGAGCTTGTTTTGTAATACACACATAATAGTTTATAATAGTTGTATCTAAATAACAAAAGGGAGATGTGGCTCATATGGCAAGTCAAATATGATATATATATATATATATATATATATATATATATATATATATATATATATATATATATATATATATATATATGAGAAAATTATTAATTATTTTGCAAATATAAAAATTTACGGAGAAGAGTTATGATGTATATTGGAAAAATGGTATATTATATTTTTAGTGTTATAAATTCATTTATAAATTTCTCCCCCACAACATGACATTTCTGTATCTGTCCTTGCTCATCTTCAATTTTATTTTAGTCACAGCCATTTGCAATCGCCTCTCCAACATCATTATTTGTAATACATTGAATTCATTTTTCGCTACTCATGTTTTATAATAAAATAGTTAACTTTTGGTGCTGCGATTTAGTTTTGTTTTTTTATTGTTATCTGGCTCTCCTTTAAAAAACTTTTTTTGATCAAGCTCTCCTTTAAAAAACTTTATAATTAAAATTATTTTTTATTGATAGAGATTTTTGAAATATTGTTTTTGTAAAAATATTTCATTCATTAATAGTATATGGATATGGATATTTACCACTAAATATCTTTTATACTAATTTTAACTAGAATGAGATTTTATAAAAATAAAAATATTTTACCAAACAACTTTTAGCTTAAAAGTAAGTTTTAAACTAAAAATATGAGAATTATGAAACAACTTCAGTTTACATTTAAAGATCTTTTTTTAAGAAAATAAGCTAGCCAAACATGCCCTAATTGTATAGTTTTCATCTTCCTATTCTCATCATTAAAAATACATAGCTTCCAAGTCTAGTTCTCCTATAGACAAGTATGCTAATTCAGGAAGTCGATCACCACCATACCTCACAACCATGTCTCTTTTTTTTTACATCCTCAAAATGGATTAGGAGTATGTAGTGTGATTCCACTCACAACATCATCAACAATAGCAACCAAGTCTTATCCCACTAGATGCAGACGCAGTTAGTTACATAGATCAAATGATGCCATAATGCCTATTATATGTCATATCTTTATCCAAACCATTGACTTCAAGGTCTTTCTTTATAGTTTCTCCTATGATGAAGAATAATACTAAGCAAAAAGCTGTATGACAAATATTTATCGTCGTACCCCAGAGTATTGAAGAATATAATGCAGAGGAATTATGTTCATAGGGGATATAATACAGAAGGAATATACGTGTCCAAATTTAGTCCTAAAATAGTGCTATTACATTGTTCACAACATTTACTATGATTATCTTTACAGGATATATGCTCCTCATTTTGCAGGCTCACAATTTTTTCGAAATGACACTAGGTTACGTGCTCTGCGTTTCCTGGACCACATGCTTGTAAGAATTTTAAGTTTAGCTTGTTAGCATCCCAAAATCGATAACATACAGAATATTTAGAGGTAAATTTCTTAATGACATGTCTTCTTTTCCTTCAGGAAAGAGATAACATGCAGAAGTCAGAGTTCTTAAAAGCATTGGCAGATATGTGGAAAGATTTTGATTCCCGTGTATTACGATACAAGGTATGTCATTTGGTAATGTAATATATGTTTTAATGTTTTAATTTATAACCGTCAATCAATTTTATGCCAGTTCTCTTTCCTGTTATATAATTCAGTACACTCTTGCCCTGTCAATCACTTGGTACTGTGCCCTATGACTTTGATGATTTTGGGTTTGACATAAGTTGAGTATATCAATATGGTCTCCTGATTGCATTTTGAAATTATGTCAAATATGTTAAAGTCATCTTATTTTTCCTAATGTGATTAAATTACCTTTGCTTCTTTAGTCTGACATCTATTGAATCTATAGAATTATGAGTTTTATTTTTTTACTTTTGTCCTGAATGTTATCTCGACAAATTAAATTCCATGCAGGTCCTTCCACCACTTTGTGCAGAACTTAGGAATGTGGTGATACAGCCGTTGATTCTGCCAATGGTTCTAACCATTGCGGAGTCTCAGGTACTATTATCTTTCTTTTCATCACTTCCGTAAAGTTCCTATTTTCCCATATTCCTATACTAGTCAGAATGGTAGTTTTGACTACCTTGTCAATCAAAAACCAATGCATCAAGAAATATTCTTTTGTAGATTGAATATTTCAGAGTTCACCATTGTGTTGAAAATATACATCATATATGTGATGAAAATTTCATATTAAAATCCAAAATTTATGCCTACTCTATCAATGTATTTGTTAAATCAGGCATAGTGTGCTTTATACACCAAAGCTTTTTAATGCTCCCAAATGCTTGTTGCCACACTTCACTGGTGGGATATAGAGGAATGGACCAGACCAAAGCAGCTTCTATTCTATATGGAGCCAAATTTCCTGTTTTAACATCACTAGAGCCAACTCTTATCAAATTGGCTATACAAATTATGCATTGTTAGGTCCATTGACATCTACAAGCTAGATGGCCTACTCTCCAGCAAGCCACACAGCAAAGAGAAAATAAATAGGTGAAAAGTTGTACATACAAAGATCGTAGATATCCTAATTACCGTAATTACAAGATTATGGTTAGCCTTAGCCTATGTACATTGGACCTAGGAACTATTCACACACATTCCAACAATTAGTATGAGAATACAATAGATTTCCAACAATTAGTATGAGAATACAATAGATTTCCAACAATTAGTATGAGAATACAATAGATCCATATTGTTTTTTAATAAAAAGAAATTCATTAAGATGGAGGAAATAAAATAAAAATTTTAAGTTACTTTTCAGGACAAGAATGATTTTGAGCAATCAACACTTCCTGCCCTTGTCCCTGTCTTAAGCACTGCTTCGGGTGATACAATGCTACTACTTCTGAAGCACGCTGAGCTAATAATAAACAAGGTATTTTTTAGTTTAAATGTGGTTCCTTTATTTTGAAGATTCAAAAATCTTTGTATCTAATGACTATGTTTTAACTTATGCCATCCTTTGTTCATTTAGACTAGTCAAGAGCATTTAATTTCACATGTTCTTCCAATGATTGTTCGGGCCTATGATGATAATGATGCACGTTTACAAGAAGAGGTCCTAAAAAAGTCTGTATCCCTGACTAAACAACTTGATGCCCAGGTGAATGCTACACTCCTATCATATAGGACTTCTATATTTTTAAACGCCTTTGAGTTGTTTTGGAATATTCAATATTAGCTGTTGAATAATTTCAAAATTGGTTTACGTGTTTTGTTGTTTCAATGTTTGAAGTTTTTGGGACTGTAGAAACTTTAGGGTTTAGACAAGAAAAGGAAAAAAAAAATGCTAATAGTGTATTATGAGATTCAAAATAAGATGTTATTCAACTACAATAAGTTAATGCACCTATCGGTTCCACCGATATCCCTAAAATTTCTAACACTTCCCTCGAGCTTGAGCTTTTAAACCTTAAGCTTGCTTACATGTAGCAAACCCATAAATAAGAAACAAACCCGAATCACAAATTTTGGTAATGCCTTTGGTAGATAGCTCCTTAAAGGGTCCGTAGTTACTTTGCCACATGCCTCAAGCAAATGCCACAAGTTTATGGAATCTTTGACCTTTCTCTTTAATGACCCCTTAACTTCAAAAATAATTTCCAAAACACCTAGTTGATCATCATACCATCTGTTGATGACCCTGTAATGACCAAGGGTATTCAAAACACCAAGTCTGGTGCCATTACCACCCAGTAACACAAATAGGGGTCTTTTACTAGCATCAAAAGGCTTCAACCCGCAAACCCTCAAAAGAAAAATAAAGAAACCTAGAGCAATAATCTCCATTCATACTACCACACAAAATTACTTCCAAAACTTTTGTGACAACAAAATAGAGGCAGATCAACATGTCCTTACGGTTTATTATGTTACCTTGTCTTATCATCTCATTGAGGCTTATATTATCATACAACCCTATTATTACTACTGTTCGGCCCAATATAACTCTTGGCCTCTTTTTCACTTAAGTTCCCTTTAAATGTCTGCTACTCTGATATTAAAGCAGCAACTTCTATGATGTTTCTAATACATTTTTTGTTCTTTCTTTCAGTTGGTGAAACAAGTGATTTTGCCCCGTGTTCATGGACTAGCACTCAAAACAACAGTTGCTGCGGTATGTTCATATTTTGTTTGAACTTTGCACTTTAACCTTTTGGCTCAAATGCCTCAGGAAGACATTGTCTATTTGGTGGGGCATTGTCTGTTTGAACTTTAACCTTAATTTTGCCTTTTACCCAAAATTAGGGTTTGTTTGAACTTCTACCCTAACTTTGTCAAAATAATTAGATATTTATTTTACCATGTTAGTTATTTAATTGAAAGGCAATATTGTAAGTGTTTAAAGTATCATCTCTACTCTTTCCTATTTGACATGTTGCCTTTATTTCTCTACTTTTAACATTTGACTTTTTCATTATCAATACTATTATTATTATTTTTAGTAAATATATTTTGAAATATTGGACATATTTCTATTAGTACATGAGCAAAGTAGATTGGAACATGTATATTTGTATATGTACACAGACAATCTGACACTGTTAATCTGGAACTTCTGGATTATTGAATAATCATGCTAGATGTTTGAGAAGGAATGACTTCCTATTTTCTTTTATTTTTTTGTTTCCTCCCTTCCCCTGCGCCAATGAGCTAGCATTGGGTGGTGGTCCTTTTGTTGGGGTTTGTGAATAAGTTTAGATTGTTTGTACCGGTGATTGGTGAAAGTTGATTATGTTCCTAAATAAGAGGTTTTCTTAGCCAATTTATGCTGTTTATCCCGGGGAATTTTAAGAGGAGTTTTCTATTATTAGAAACATTCAAAGAGATTGGTGAACTTTGCTTAGTTGGTGAGCTTTCTTGTTTGTTCTTTAAGGGTTATATTTCATGCAAAGACATTTTTCTCATATTGATGTTATGAGTTGTAGCTACTAACTTAAAAAGATACTTGAATGCCACTTGTGATTTTAGTTTTATTCTTAGGCACATGTTAAGGAATCAAATGTAGAAGTTTTAGCTTGAAAGTTATGTATTTGATCTTTGAAAGTTCAAAAATTGTTTTTTTTCAACAAAAATAATTCTAGTTTGGAATCCATAACGGGCACTGTTAGCAAGAACCTTATTGTTATTATGCCTTAGTTGTGTTATTTTATATGTGTGGGCATCATAAATATAAATATATGTTATAGGTAGGATTTAATATTCCGTGTTATAATTTCACATTTTGTGAACCTCCTTTGTCTGATCCCAGGTAGGATGTACCAGATTGACCACCTTGTGTGCTTTTAGTTTCACCTTATATGTAGAGTGTAAACTTTTAGTCTGTAATTGTCTCTTTGGTTTGACAGGTTAGAGTCAATGCTTTGCTGTGCCTAGGAGACATGGTTAATCGACTTGATAAACATGCTGTCCTGGAAATCTTGCAAACTATTCAGCGCTGTACTGCTGTTGACCGTTCTCCCCCAACCCTTATGTGTACCCTTGGGGTTGCAAACTCTATTTTTAAGCAGGTATTCACAATGACAGGCCTGAATTATGACTGCGGCTTTTGTATTATTGACTGCTGTGATCAGCAATAGTTGGAGTTTTACATAAGTCTTGTTTGATTTTCTTTGTTCAGTATGGTGTAGAATTTGTTGCTGAGCATGTTCTTCCATTGCTTATGCCACTCCTGACTGCTCAACAACTGAATGTTCAACAGTTTGCCAAATATATGCTCTTTGTCAAGAATATGCTCCAGTAATTTTTTTTCCCTTCAAAATCTTTTACAGCCTCTTTATTTTCGCATTTTGTCCGTCTTTCTTTCTCCTTAATATCTGGCAAGCTTTTCTCTGAATTTCTTCGGAAACTTTCCGTGTTTCATGCAGGAAGATAGAAGAGAAGCGAGGAGTTGCTGTGACCGATTCTGGAATCCCTGAGGTAAAACTATCTCCTGCAGTTAATGGCCTGCAGGTGGAAGCTCCGAGGACAAGCAGCAGTGTTGTTGTTACGCCAACAAAAAGCAGCTCATCTTGGGATGCAGATTGGGGTCCTCCCAAAGCAACGCGAACTGCCAATTCTGTCCAGAACACTATCAATAATTCTAGTCAATCTGTGATAGGCAACCCTGTTGGTCAAGTTACATCTTTACAAAATAATTTGTCCTTATCTGGTGTATCTAATCAGCAAACAGCCAAGTCATGTCCTTCAGTAGATTTAGAGTGGCCGCCTCGTGCATCATCCGTTGTTATGTCACAATTTGGTGATACTGTAAGGCAAACAATTGCACCAGGAACCTCATCCACTTCTAATCTTGAAGATGACGATCCTTTTGCTGATTGGCCTCCGCGTACTAGTGGCTCATTATCTGGTGGATCTGGAAATTCCAACAATGGTACTTTAGGAATGTCACCAAACAAATTGGGGCATAATTCAATGACAAGCAATTCAAACAATCTTGGTATACAAGCTAGCAACAATTGGTCTGTCAATTCCCAAAGTTCGGCTATCGGTAACTCGAATAATGGCATTGAACCTCCAAACTCTCTTGGGTTCCTAAAACAAAGTCAGGCTTTTCCTGCATCAAACGCCGTTTCATCATATAATAATAATGTTAAATCAACTGATCTTGGATCAATATTTTCTTCCAACAAGAATGAACAAATTGCACTGAGACTCGCACCACCCCCTTCAACCACGGTGGGTAGAGGACGGGGAAGAGGGAGAGGAGCTACTTCAACCAAACAACCTTCTCATACCAAGTCAAGCACTGAGCAGCCACCCCTTTTGGATTTGTTGGGGTAGCTTGCTTCTATTATTGTTCTTCTTGATTGTATATTTATGCAACATTCTATGTTGAATGCTTGGAGACAATTGCCGGAAAGGAAGAGAGATTGCGGAAAATCTTGCCACGCAACATCTGCTGCAAGTGACTATGTAAAGGTTTTGTTGTACTTTGCTTACTTAGTATATAGTGATCTTGCAAAAGTTTGGTTTATTTTATTTTTTGGGTCGCCATATGTCTTACTTTATTATTCTTAGGGTGTCAGGCAAATTGTATTCAGAAAAGTCCTGATTGTTGCGACTGGGTTGAAAATAATAAAAGAAGTGATTAATTTTCTTCTTAAACGAGAATGATTTGGATTCCATTATGTATGATTTGGCTGTTTTTGTGGTATGATAGTGTAGGTTGTAATTGTAAGTGCATATATAATTCAATTTTGCCACCCATACCCTAAATTTGTTACCCACACCCCATCAAATTTTCGAAAATTAGAATACTCAAAATGCCTTTTACTATTTCACTCATTTTTAAACTTTAATTTGTCATTTTCTCTCTTCATTAGCATCACTCGCCTTATAATATCTCACACCCATAACTCCAACCTCATAATTCATGCTCATTTATAATTCACACCTCTCATTTATAACTTACACTCATAACTCTCATCTTATTCTGTTTAAAACCACCAAAAATGTATGTTTACTGAACTGTTGAGTTTGTGATATGAGTTCACTTACTTCATAAATTATACATTGTACGTACACATAAATCACGTACCCTAATATATTTTGTGTTCGTATAAATGTATATCAAATGAGTTTAAGTATATGTAAAATTTTGCAGTGAGTAGAGAAAATGCGTCTTTGAACTCAATTCATGCAAATGTACGTAAACTGAGTTCAAAAACATGTACTAGTACATGTAAAATTTTGCAGTTAGTAGAGGAAGTGCGTACTTGAACTCAATTTACTTTTTACGTAAATGTCAGTAAATTGAGTTCATGAACATGTACTTAAACTGAGTTTAAGTATATGTAAAATTTTGCAGTGAGTAGGAAAAATGTGTACTTGAACTCAGTTCATGTAACTATACGTAAATTGAGTTTATGTACATGTACTTAAATTGAGTTTAAGTACATGTAAAATTTTGCAGTGAGTAAAGAAAGTGTGTACTTGAACTCATTTCGCGTACATGTACTTAAACTAAGTTCAAGTATACATAAAATTTTGTAGTGAGTAGAGAAAATACGTACTTGAACTTAGTTCACATAAATATACGTAAATTGAATTCATGTATATGTACGTAAATTGAATTCAAGTACATGTAAAATTTTGTAACGAGTAGGGAAAGTGCGTACTTAACTCAATTCATGTAAATGTAGTATGTTAAAGGAATGTTGTGGATTTTACGATGGAAGAGAAAAGGAGAAGCATAGTTGACAAATTTGATTTAATGATAAGGACAATTTAATCTTTTCAACGATGACAAAACGTGGAACTAACAAAAAAGGGTATAAATAGCAAAATTACATGATATCATTTGTCAAATAAGCAACGCGCAAATGTGAAATGAGTTACTATTTAATTTTCTTTTTAATATATAATACTATAATAACTTTTTAAAATGATATAAAATGAAAGTAGAGTTATGAGAGTGACATATTTGAAAAGTTAGGAATAATTGATTTTACAAATATCAATATAACGATGTAGATTCAACTTATTTAAAGTAAAAAATTAATAAAGTGAATAAATTGATTATAAATATTTTTATTATTTATGATTGTTGATAGATAAAAAAAAGGGTCGTATTTCTTTTGTTTCTTGTTATTTCTTATGGAAGAACATCATACATATAAATACACTATTGCATGTAGGACATGATCCTACAATTATGATAGTAATAAGTCCTGTATACTAATTTTAGTAATGACATATAAATGTTATAATAATAATAGGTAAATACTAATAATGATATATAAATGCTATTTATATATCTTTAACTTTGATACATATACATATAATATATCAATGATTTGTTTATTAATAATTTTAACTATTCACTTTGATTTATTTATTAATAATTTTAACTATTCACTTTATTTTTTAAAGAAAATTATTCACTTTAAAGAAACTTAAAGATGTATGTATCATAATAAATCATGAGTTTATTAAAATACTTTTTGATTTTTTTATATTCTTATTAAATAGACAGAACTGCTCGAGTGCAATTTGGATTTCGCAAGAAATCAATACCAAAACTACTCTCTGAAGGACGAGGAATGAATTTCGATGACTTTTCAATAGATTAATCATTCTCAAACTATATCATGGGTGCACATTTACTAGCCACCTCAACCACACATAAAACTAACAAAATTAAAATAATAATAACAAAATAGAAATTTCTTGTGTAAATTATAAGTAAATATCATCGTTTTTGGTCTCAAATATATAAGCAAAACTTTTTTAACTCCTTTATATTTAATATTGTTATTCTTCAAATATCCTTTAATTAGTTTAAATTTTCGTTCTCAATAACTATTTATTTATGGAATATAAGTTTCTATAAAGGATTTAGAAAAAAAATATTTTTTATTATTTAAAAATTAAATAAAATTAACTCTTTTTCTTAAATGAATGATGTAAAATTACTTTATTTTGTTTATTTTATGAGACTGAAAGGAATATCTCATTCTACTATTCAAAATTTTTAAAGTGTGTGTGAGTGAGTGTTGTAAAGCTCAAAGTACTGAGTTATATCCGTTTTTGTCAAAATACTGTATTTGAATATTTTTTGTTAGAAAAAAAACTATTTAAATTGTTAGCATAACAGTTTTAGACTAAGGTTAGAAGACTTGTACTATTTTGTAAATATCTTATCTAAATATATAAATGGGTTACAACTTCTCCAAAACCATATTAGATAAATAATATATCATTTGTCAAAAAAGATAAATAATATATGTCCATCCTTAATTTTTTTTATTACGTACTTAATTTTATTTAAAACACTTTACCAACAATATACAAAAACTAATACCAAAAAAGAAACCATATACTAAACTAAAGAGTAGATACATGAAAAGCCTTATTTTTTGTTTTAATTTTTTTTTAGAGTCAATTAAAATTCTCATTATTGGAAAGTCTTATTAGATTATTGTTGAGAAGCATGACAAAATCCAACAAATTGAGAAAAAGAATGAATTATTTGGGAATGAGTCTGTGAAAAAAATTTAATTACAACAAATATATGATACACTTTTATATAATACTCATAATCAAGATAATAAATTTTAACTAACTTGTAGTTAATATTAACCAATTTATAACTACGTATAACCAACTCTTAATATTATCTAACAACCTACAAGGTAGAAGTGTAAATTAACATTTATAATTTTGGATGAACAATATAATTCCAGAAAAAAGAAAATACATGTGTAACAAATGAAAGAAAAATTACATTATTCAAAAAAAATATGAAAGAAAAATTACAAGAAAAGTATAAGCCGTAATTACATCAGCTAAGTAAGAAAAATTGACGTAGAAAAGAGTAGCGACCGATATAGATGGCGAAAAAACTGTACCTACGGATATAATCTGCAATGGACACGAGGCGAATAGTTTAACATATACTGGCAAATAAAATAAACAGATATTTTGATTACTCGTTAGTTAATGGATACAGAGGCGGGTGTAATGGTATTGATACCTGCGGATATCCTTACGCAATAATAACTTAATAAAATTGATATGATGTAATGTTTTTTATTTATTTATGTATTAATGTATTAATAGTTTTTAGGCTTAATTGCAGTTTTGGTCCCTCTATTTTTACGAACTCATGAAATTGGTCCCCTATTTTAAAAGTCGACATTTTTGGTCCCTCACTAGGATTTTTGAACTAAAAAATGGCGATTTGACATAGACGTGACATACAATTCCATGATATAGAACCATCTAGATGCATTAATTATTCACATGTCATTGATTAAATTACAAATATGAAAATTTTCTGAAGTTGAAAGTTAAGTTTTTACGGTGTTTTACTATGATTTCATGGGTGTTAATCATTGTAAATCATCGTATCATATGTCACGCTATTTAAAGTATATCACATTGCCTTTTTTTAGTTAAAAAATTAGAGGAAGAGACCAAACTTGTTGACTTTTAAAATAGGGGGACCAATTTTATGAATCAGTAAAAATAAAGGGACTAAAACTGCAATTAAACCTAATTTTTACGATGAAATTTTGTTATATATTTTATTTATTTGTTAATGTATTAATGTTTTTGTGTTGACAAAATTGAGATAAAAATTCTACATAATTGCAACAAAAAATAATTTTTATACATAAATAATTTTTTTTAATTTAAAATATGACATTCATGGATATCCCTGCTAATATCCACTAATACTTAAAAACCTGTCAAATATCAGTTAAGCGGATAGCCACACAAATATGAATATGATACATATATCATTTTTATTCAACGGGTAGGGTAAATAATAATATTATTCGTACCTTTAGATACCCATTATCATCCCTAACGACCGAGGTGTATAACTCATTGGAGTATCTGACGTACTTTTAGACTCTTTTCAAAATCTTTTTGTGTCTTAACATCACCCATTCCAACTGAATCAAGAATCTAATCATGGGTGATCAACAAAGCCAAATATGACAAGCAAAACTTAATTACCATAACAAAGAGAATAATAATTGTGTAATTACCATAGGATAGAAGCACCCCATTCCAACTGAATCAAGAACCAAATCATGGGTGATCAACAAAGCCAAATATGACAAACAAAATTTAATTACTATAACAAAGAGAATAATAATTGTTTAATTACCATAGGATAAAAGCACAAAGATTGAAAAATTGCTTGACTACCAGAAGATATAAGGTATGAGCATACAACAAAACCAGTTATGGCTAATCAAAAGAGAAAAATTAAATAAGTATACCACTAAACACTTGGAGTAAATGAGAAACTTCAAAATTACTAATTCATACGAATGAAAAATGAACAACCAACAAGCTCCACTTCAATCATAATTGCAGCAACATATTCATTTACGTACCCAAATGAGGTTCAACAAACAACAATAACAACCACATCTTCAAACCCAAATTTGTGTTTAAGCTTATTACCAAATGAGAAGGTCAAATCCTTGAGGAATATATCGAATTTCAATCTATGATTGCACAACAAGACATTGTTAGAACCAAGATGGTTTGAAAAACAATTCCTAATCTTGTTTTGATAATTACAAAAGGTATTTTGTTGGAACAATTTAATGCACTAATAATTTAATTAAGTATGCAGTTCCAAGATCAAGTGTTTGTGTAGGATATTATGCTATATCATCTGGTTATCATATTAGTGCAAAGGAACACCAAGACTCCGCTTCTATGCTCTACATTTCTAAGTCTAGTGATACGCGCCTCTGTTGGTGCAAGCAATGGTTTGCTACGGTTACCTCTAGAGATGCAAGCAAGCGTCTGACTAAGTTGCCTCCGATGACTACATCAAGGGTCTGATTCGTCTTCCTCTGAAGAAAGTCAATGCTTTGGAGAAAGTCAACACTCAGTCAACGTTCACGAAAAAGTCATTACGAAAAAGTCAACGCTTATGATAAAGTCAACGACTCTAAAAAAGTCAACGACTCTGAAAAAGTCAGTGACTATGAAGAAGTCAACGCTATGATGAAAGTATATAATCTAATGACAATTAATCCTCTAAGAAGACAATTTGTGTGCATCCTTTAATAATCATTTAGAGTCTACATGCTTTGATGGTTTGTAAGACAAATGCTCTGATTATCCTATCCTCTTATCTCATACCCTCTGTTTCCTCTGTATTCATTCAAGTTACGATGAGTGATTTCTAGGATTGTGATATGACTTGAGCTCAATGGATAAATTTATCTTCAACGATTCAATAGCTGAAACCCATGAAGATACAAATTGTATTTCTGAAAGAAAGAACACATGCCTTACCTTTAAGGACACATACCTTACTGTAAATAATCAATAAAAGTACATGTTTCCTTAATTGAGCTGACAATTAAAATGCACAACAATTACATGCAAAGTAAGCACTACAACATTATGAAATAATTCAAAATTTATCTAAGTGCTGAGAAAGAAAAAAATCTGAATTAATACATTGTAAATAAACTCTTGAAAGAGATTTTTCAGAAAAAGCTAAACTCATTCGTTTGTAACTTAGCTCGATAGTGGGTGTTTTTCCTCAATGGTTTGTAGGTACAACCTGGAAGTTGAGAAGACTTAACTGGTTGAGGTTAAGTGTTGTAATTCAGTTTGAATTATTGGAGAAAATCATTCTGGGTGAAGAGATTCGATGTAGCTACCGGCTTGGTGGTGAACTAGTATAAATCTCTATGTGATTTACTTTATTCCTCTATTTATTCACTCTGAGCTTTAAATTACCAAGTTTATCAAAAAAAAAAATGTTAAAACTGTAAAACACAATTCAAACTTCCATTTTCTTGTGTTTTTCAACCTTTAGACACAATGTTGTTGAATGGTTGGAAGATATTGCAAGTTTATGTGTTTGACTCAAAAAGGAAATGTAAAAGCACTATACTATCTGAAATCGCAACATCAAGAAAAATGATTTTTATAGTTCACAAAACTAGTGAAAAGGAGAATTAGGGTTCATGATTTTTTTAGGGGAAGATTAAAAGAAAACCGAATAAAGGAATAAACAAGTGAAAACAATGAAAATGGATTAATGAGGAAAATGATATTCATGGTGAATTTTATGGCTCTCATACTATATTGGGAAGTATAATAGAGTCTAACAAATAAAGAAATAATTAAAAAAAAGATTGAATAATTTTGAATTGGTCAATGAGAAAGATTGATTACAATGATACATGTTATACACTGATAATATCTAAGCTAACAAATTTTCTTTCCTCAAACAAATAACTAAACTAACAATTTTTTACTAATTTTTACTATATTGGGAAGTATAATAGAGTCCAACAAATAAAGAAATAATTAAAAAAAAGATTGAATAATTTTGAATTGGTCAATAAGAAAGATTGATTACAATGATACATGTTATACACTGATAATATCTAAGCTAACAAATTTTCTTTCCTCAAACAAATAACTAAACTAACAATTTTTTACTAATTTGTAGTAAATATTACTAACTTATAACTACCTATAACCATCTCCTAAAAATATCACAAAGAAAAAATAATCTATAACTAAAAGTAACAAAATTTAATTTCTTTTTGTTTGACAAGATAATTTTTTCTCTTAAGATCAAATACCAAGGATTGTCGTTGCTTCTCTCTTCTAAAAAAACTAGATTCTTTCTTCTTTATCATCTATTAGAGGAGTGGTTTATGGTCTTTTTTGAGTCTGGAATTACCTCTTCGAGTTATTTTATTGTCTCTATGAATTTATTTTATACAATGATCACAACCTATGACAAAAAAGTTAGCTTCTTGTTTTATCTATGATTGCGACGTTTTTTGTTCATCATCATGGTGTGATATTTTTTATTTTCCTATTTTGGTGCAGCGTTCACAGAGACAACAAACTTAGAGGCAACAAATTCGTTCTCTCAGCCTTACATATGACTTGTCAACACTTGATTGAATTGGTCATGTTAGAGACTACTAGTGGATGTAAGCGAACACCAACAAATATTTTATCTAAAGATGAATGAGATTAAACACTGTAGATATTGTATTATTCTTTACCATTGAGTATATATAGAAGAAATTAATTTGGTTGTTAGGATTAAGATTTTGATTTGGTTATTTTTCATGGACTTCTTAAATATTTATGTATATTGTTAGTGTGTTTTTGTCTCTATCCGTTACTAAATTTGACCTCAAAATGTACTATTATATTTTAACATTTGAATGAAGCTTACTTTTTGTTAAAAAAAAAGTTAAATTTTCTTATTACATCAAGTAATTGTTTTAATTTTCCTTTTCTAACCCAAGTAAATACTACTACTTTTGTCTCTATATAGAAAAGTCGGTTGACTAAATCACAAAAATTAATAAAGTTGATTTTAATATTATATTTGTTGACAAATTGAATCGTTAAATACTACAACTTTCACGACAAGAAAACACTCATTTTGTGGCCAATTTATAAAGTATTTTGTGGCTGAAAAAATCCCTCACAAATTACTGACCGAAAAATCCCTCACAAATACTAAAATTCAAATTTGTTGTTATTTGTGGCGGAAAAAGCCCTCACAATGGATTTGAATTTCAACTGAATTTTGTGAGGGCAAAAACCCTCACAAAATTACACAGTTGAGCCTTTGTGAGGGCTTAGGCCGCCACAAAATCACACCTTTGAGAGGGCAAAGGCCGCCACAAAGTCACTCGTTTGTGACTGCAAAGGCCGCCACAAAATACTCGTTTGTGACTGCAAAAGCCGCCACAAAGGGCGTAGCGTACCGTTTGCATTTATGGCTGCAAAGGCCGCCACAAAGTCCATTTTTCTGGCTGCAAAGGCCGCCACAAAAGTCCATTTTTCTCCTATAAATACAACCCTTCCTCTCATTTTTCATTTCTATCTTCTCTCTAAATTTTCTCTCCACCTTTTCTCTAAAAATATTTTTTCTCCAACATTTCTCTTTTAGTTGTTAAATTTCGGTAAATTGTTATTTTATATTTTATTTTTTAATGTTATTTTTGATTTGAAATTATTTTTTTAATGAATATTATTTAATTTTTTTTTTATAGTTGTGCTATTGTGGTGATTGCGAATAGTTGTTACTTGTTTGTAAGCGCCAAGTCAGACAATACTCGACATCAAGTATGTAATGCATTTTAAATATAGATTATTAATTATATAATTATTATTGTTATATGGTTTTTAAAAATATTTTTAGACTTAATATTTTATTTTAGAATGTAGATTAATATATTA
The DNA here is from genome assembly GCA_037974755.1 of Cicer yamashitae. Taxonomy (NCBI): domain Eukaryota; kingdom Viridiplantae; phylum Streptophyta; class Magnoliopsida; order Fabales; family Fabaceae; genus Cicer; species Cicer yamashitae. Next base: position 35,975,810 of record JBBPBQ010020323.1, read on the forward strand.
TTTTTAAAATTGAGTATAATATTATTTTTAAACTTTAATATTAGTAAGATTTGTTAAACAAATTACTGGTAAATTATTTAAATTGTAAAATTTATACTCAAATTAAAATGTAGTAATTTTTTAATTGTTGATGAAGTGCTATTTTTTTTATTATAGTTATTATTGGTATTATGATTTATTATGTTAGTAAAATATAATTATATTAAGAAATTGTAATTTTTTTAGCAACAAAATAATACTTATGAAAAACAAGATTTATAATAATGATCTAATCATAAAATATGTAATATCATAACTATAAAATATTTTTATATTATTTTTAAAATACATAAAAAGTTCATCATTCGAAATGTTGGTATATTTGCCCCAAGAAACATTAGAAATTATGTTGCTTACATAATATATGATAAATAAAAATTTGCCTCCAAACTCCGCCTTCTAGCAACAACATCAACAACCAATGTTTCAGCAACAACAATATTTTAATAATTATCAGTATGTTCCGTCATTTTCACAGCAGCTTCCTCAACCTCAAGTAGATCCAGCTCCATACCGACCAACTATGTTAACAGCTGGCTTGATCAGACCAAATTTAAATCAACCTCAACCAGCTATGGTTCCGTCGACTAGTGGTGGTGTACTTGAAGATGAATTGCAATTTCAAACCATGTTGTCTCCATCACCAATTAATAATACTTTTGAGGGACTTTTGTCGTTAGGTAATATTCCATCAAATAATGATGGACGGAGTGGAGCTAATGATCAGAGCAATTACTATGATGATTGATGTATTTATATAATATTTGCTATTTTTATTTTTGGTTTGTATGAATTTATGATTTCTATGAATTTGCTATACATTATTATTTAATTATGGTATGTTTAATTTTTGGTTTGTATGACATAATTTATTAATTTTGGAATGTTTTATTTTGTTTGGTATATGTAATTTAAATTTATAATTTTATATAATTTATTAATATATAATATTTATTTTAAATTGAATATAATTTCAAATATAATTTAATATATATAATTTATTAATATATAATATTTATTTTAAATTTTAAATTATATTAATATTAATTTTTTATATATAATATCATTTTTTAATATTAATTTTGAATTTTATAAAATTATTTTTTTTAATAAAGTCACACATTTGTGGCGGCCTAAGCCCCCAAAATGGGACAGTTTGTGGCGGCCAAAACCCTCACAAACTTGATCATTTTATGTCATGTCATCATTTGTGGCGACCTAAGCCCTCACAAAGGACAGATTTTGTGGCGGCCAAAGCCCTCACATACGCTAACTGTTTTAAATTCGTAGTCCTTTGTGGCGGCCTAAGCCCTCACAAATTTGTGGTGGACTTTTCCGTCACAATTTTGTGAGGGCTTAAGCCCTCACAAATGGTAACAAAAAAAAGTGACTTTTGTGGCCGTTTTGGCCGCCACAAACGTTTGTGACGGGCTTATTTGTGGCTGCCAAAGGCAGCTACAAATTCTCCTGTTGTGGCTGCTTTTCTCCCTTTGTGAGGACATTTGGCCCCCACAAATCTTTGTTTTTCTTGTAATGTTTTGTCCCTATATATAAAAGTCGGTTGACTAAATCAAAAAAGTTAATAAAGTGGATTGTAATATTATATTTGTTGACAATTTGAATTGTGTAACTAGTTTATCCTTGAAGACAGATAATTAGTTTATGGTTTTTGTTACTCATGAAATGACTCACAACAAACTATAGAAGAGTGGTTGAATAAAGTTCAATATTTTTTAAAAATCGTTTGAAAAGATTTCGAGTCACAAAATGGAAAATCAAAGTTTTAATTGTGATGAACTCGTGTATTTAGCATATTGAGAATTTGTATTCTAAAGTTGAAGGAACTGGAATCAAGCAACACAAAACATATGATAACTTATCGAAGAAAATAGAAATTTGATTGAAGTGTTTAGAAAAGGTTTTAATACTCCAATCCAATTCTCAGAGATCTCAAATCAAAATACAATCAATCACAATTAATAGAAACACTTAGAAATAGGGATGACAACATAACCCGCACCTGCGGATACCCATCTAAACCCATTTGATTTAGGCAGAGAAAACCCGCTTTGATTGGGTGCGGGTGTGGATTTTCCCCGAAATTAAATTTTGGGAGTGGGGACGGGTTTGGGGTGATGATATCCACCCCACACCCGCACCCGAACCCACCCCACAAGTAATATTATAGAAATTTTTGAATTTTCTATACATATACATATTGAATATACTTAATATTTTTTTAAATATTAAAAATTATAATCTTATCTCTATAGAAAAATAACTTATAATATTATTACTATCTAATAATAATTATTTTATTATATTAATTATAATAGATATGATTTTTAAATTTATAATTTTATATATATAAATGGGTGCGGGTGTGGGCGGGGAAACCCGAACCCCGTTGTGGGCGGAGATGGGGACTAAATTTCACACCCGCTATAAAACGGGTGAGGGTGTGGGTTTTCTCCGATTAGTTGGGTGCGAGGGTGGAGGAGACAAAATCCGCCCCCGCCCCACCCCGTTGTTATGCCTACTTAGAAATTCTAATTTAATTTGAATCAATGTCTAAGGTGTTGAGTTTAATGTTAAATCAGAAATTCATTCAACACATGAAAATAAGACAAGATTCTAAAATAGAAAATTCTAATAACATTATTTTTATCAATTTTATACTAAAATAGGAAATCGCCACCAAACTCCAATAAAAAAGAAAACAAAGAACATTGTAAATTTGTAGATATTAAAGAGTAAGGAAAATAGAACATCACATGGTGATTTATATAGGTTCCTCTACTTCGTCCTCACATGTAGAGTACATCATGTCCCTATTCAATCGAATGATAATTTCTTCCTATAATATTGATTTTGAACGTTTACAAGATTCTTCGATGAATGTTACTAAACCTTCAAGGAAGGCGTATGTTCTGAAGCCTGACCATTAAGGAAGGAGGATATGTAGGATTTGGAGGAAATTAGAAGGGAAAGATTATAGGATAGGTACAGTAGGTAATGGTTCCTTATCTTCTATTAAAAATGTTTTATTTGTAAAAGGACTAATGCATAACCTACTAACCATAAGTCAATTAGGCATCAATGGATGTAGTCTGTAATCAACAAATATATAAGGTAATAAGGAAAAATAATATTTATAAAATAAAATTGTCAGATTTAGAAAAACAAGAGGTAAAATGTTTTATGTCTGTGAACGAAAAAACAAGGGGTCATGCAGAGAAGATTGAGTCATGCAAAATTGAGAGTGATCTCAAAGTTAAACAAACTCAATCTTGTTTGAGGACTACCTAATTTGAAATACAAATCAAATAGTCTTTGTGAGGCATGTCATGAAGGGAAACAAATTAAAACACCCTTTTCCTAAAAAAAATGTTGTTTCCACTTCAAGAACTTTTCCTGTAAGGACAACCTCTGACAGCGGTAAAAATTATGGACTTGTAATTGTGTATGACTATTTCACATGGACATGAGTTAAATAAAATAATTTCTATCTTCTGCGAACAAGTGCAAAATGAGAAATGTTTTTTATATTAAAACTATTCGTAGTGATGATGGTGGTGAATTTGAAAATAATTTTTTTGAATCCTTCTATGAAGAGAACAATATTTTACATAATTTCGTATCTCCTAGAACACCTCAAAAAAATTGTGTTGTAGAAAAGAAAAATAGGTCTCTTCAAGAAATGACACGCACCATGGTTCATGAGTCAAACATTACAAATCACTTTTAGGCAGAAGCAGCCAATACTGAATATTATATTGTTTATATCAGACATATTCTAAGTAAGACTCCTTATGAATTGAGGATAGAAAGAAAACCAAATATTTCTTATGTTCATCAATTTGGCTGTGCATTTTATATCTTGAACACAAAAGAAAATCGGGGAACATTTGATTAAAGCTCTCAAAAGTGTATCTTTTTAGGATACACTGAACACTCTAAATAATACAACGTGTACAACAACATTGCTTGGTGAAGAATCAATACATATCATAGTTAATGAAAAAAATCTTGACCGTAAAAACTCAAAGCAAGTTGTTGATTTTACAGACGTTCAATTGTAGGAGGAAATAGAAAAACCATCCTCTAGTTGAGCAAATAATGATGCAGATGAATCTAACAAAGCAGACGATGAAGCAAATGATGACTCTCCCTATGGTAGTCAAAGTCAACCAGAACCAAGACAAAGATGGAAGTAAAAGTCATCTCATCTAGATACTCTAATAATTGGAAATATGAAATGTTATCTGAAAACAAGATCAACATTCAAAGAACAATACATTGTTGACATATTTCATTGATTGAGCCTACCTCCATTGAAGAAGAATTATCAGACGAAGGATGGATTGTGGCCATGCAAGAAGAACTTAATCAATTCAATAAGAATGATGTATAAGAACTGATACCAAGACCTAAAGTAAAGCATCCCATTGGAACCAAGTGGGTTTTCAGAAATAAGCTTAATGAGAACGGTGAAGTGGTAAGAAAAAAACTAGACTTTTATCTCAACGATACAGCCAACATGTAACAGCCCGACCCATCTGACTGTCACTGTTATTCATGGTCTTCTCGCCCCCATTTTCCACCATTGGAAATTAGCGAGTTTTTGTCCTTTGCAGAAGTCGACCTCGATACCTAGGGGAATAGTACAAGCATTCATTCATTCCCACTACCAATTGAGTTGTAGCTCCATTGGTTGTGGGAATGAATGAATTGTGGTACTTATCTCATAGGTACGAAATTTGATTCCTACAGAAAACAAAATCTAGATAAATTTCAATGGTAGGAAAGGGGGAGAGAAGATCGTGAGTAATAATGTTGGGGGCCAGTTACACAACAAGAAGGTATTAACTATAATGAAACCATTGCACTTGTAGCAAGGTTAGAAGCAATTAGAATTTTATTTACATTTGCAGTAAATAATGATATTACACTATATTTAATGGATATAAAAAGTGCATTTTTAAATTGTTATATAAATGAAGTAGTGTATGTCAAACAACGACCTGATTTTGGAAGATTCTGACTTTCCAATACATGTCTATAAACTTAAGAAATCATTGTATGGCATTAAGAAAGCTCCAAGAGCTTGGTATGATAGACTAACCAATTTTCTTTTAGAAAATGATTTTATTAAAGGTCAAGTGGACACTACTTTATTTATAAAATCATTTAAAAAGTGATCTTCTTATTGTTTAAGTTTATGTAGATGATATTATTTTTTGTTCTTCTAATGCCAATATGTGCCAATAATATTTTAAGTTAATAAAGAATGAGTTTGAAATGAGTATGATGGGAGAACTCAAATTCTTTCTTGGAATTCAAAGTCAACAAAGCTTAGAAGGTGTTTACCTTCACCAGACTTAATATACAAAAGAACTATTTAAAAAATTTAAAATGGATGATTGTAAACCCATGCTTACTCCTATGTATCCTACTTGTTTACTTAGTACAAATAATACAAGCCAAAAGGTAGATCAAAAGGTATACAAAGGTATGATAGGTTCTCTTCTCTATTTGACTGCATCAAGACCTAATATTTTATTTAGTGTGTGTTTATGTGCCCAATTTCAATTAGACGCTAAAGATTCTCACTTAACTACTTTAAAAGGATTTTTTAGATATCTAAATAGTATTACTAATCTTGGTTTGTTGTATAAGAAATCAATTACATACAAGTCAGTAGATTTATGTGATGTTAGATTATGTTGGAGAGAGAATTGAGCGAAAAAACACTAGTCAAAGTTGTACATTCATTGGTGATAATCTCGTCTCTTGGTTAAACAAAAGAGAAGGAACAATTGCTCTATGAACTGCAAAAGCATTTACATTTCAGCACCAAACGACAATATACAACTACTTTGAATGAAACATTAACTTGAAGATTATTAGATGAATGAGAGTAACGTTCCTATCTTCTGTGATAGTACATATGCCATATGTTTAGGTAAAAATCCAATTTTACATTCTAGAGCCAAATATATTAAGATTAAATATCATTTTATTAGAGACTATGTTTAGAAGGGGATTCTTGACATAAAATTTGTTGACTCTAACCATCAATGGACATATATCTTTATATAACATTTGAATGAAGATAGATTTAGCTTTATAAATAAGAATTTAAATATTTAATTTATAAAGGAATGATTGTTTAAGCTCTAAATTGCTTTCCTATGGTAAAATATCTATTGTATCATTTGAATCAATGCAGACAAAACATTCTCCATTTTTTGAACTTGTTACTATTCCTTTTGTTGAACTCTCAAGCGGAAAATTTTTAACTTCTAAACCTATTGTTGAAATTTCAAATGATGATTTTCTTGATGGACTACGTGCAACCCTAGAAACTGAAAATAACTTTAGAAACCCTCAACCCTTAAACACTAAACTCCCTGAAACCACAACAATTTTTGCCATTGAAGCCCTACCTCAACTTAAATCTAACAATTCACTATCTACCTCTCAGCCAACTAACCCAATCTCTAGCTCTCCTATACACTTACTGACACGCCTCGTGTCTTTAAAATAATAATAATAATAATATAATAAATAAATAATTAAAACTAAGTTAATTCTTCTTCTTCTTCTTCTTCTTCTTCTTCTTCTTCTTCTTCTTCTTCTTCTTCCCATTTATTGAGAGTTGTTATTGAGACTCTTTGAGGTAAATCACAACTCTTATGTTAATAATAAATCTCTAGGAAATGTAGTTTTGTTTCAAAATCTTATTTTGTGCTTAGAGTAGATTTAATGAATTTTTATGGTTTACTAGAGTTAGCTAAACTTTAGAATAATTTTCCTAAAGTCTTAAGAATATTTTTGATACTCAGATTTGTCAGCTGAGGTCCTGCCGGCTACTCTGGGAGTTGTTGGAGAACAAACGTAGCTGATTCTCCGTAGTAGTGAGTTGACGACGGTCATCGTCATTTATTTTTATAATGCTATAAATATTTTTTTCTCGTTTTCTATGTTAAAGTGTTTATTTAAAATTTGGGAAACACAACCTTCAAAATTTATCTCGATTTCGTCATTTATTTATTTTATCGGTCTTTGTTATATAATATGATAATTGTTTGAATTATTTACGAGTTATAAAGTATGTAACTATTGAATTATTATGTGATTGAATATGTTTTCCGTGAATTACGACGATATGAGAAATGACTACTAAGCGTGTTTTTTTGAAGTCGTTATAATTATGAAAACGTTACCGGCGTTAGGTGCACCTAGTTACCTCGTTTTGGTTAGGGAAAGTTACCCGTTAGATGGAGCCGCCCCTATGTGAAATGTCATCCGTAGGAGGAGAGGGCTATCAACGAGATGTAAGCTCCCTAATTGATGCGTGATGATGCGTTGCGGGATTAAGAGGAGAGGGCTATCCGTTAGATGGAGCCACCCCTAAGGGAAATGCCACCCTTAGGAGGAAAGGACTATCAATGAGATGAAGCCGCCTCTTGGTTCTCAATAATTAGTTTTTTTACTTGTTTAATTTTCTATGATGATTTTAACGTTATTCATTTTGATTTCGCTTCACTATTAATTGGATTTTTAATATTTTTATCCGAACGGTTAAATTATAAATTTAGATGATTTTATTACGTGAATGACATAATCGTCTCAAGGTTATAAAACAGTTATTCGTGCCTTTTTGTGTTTCCCTTCTAGTTGATGGTGATTGTTGTCTCCTCACTAAGTCTTTGTGACTTACTCCTTCATGTTGTTTATTTTTTTTTTCAGATTCACAGGCAGCTGAGTAGCAAGCTGATAGTAGGCTCAAGTCTCGGTCGTGTTTGTTTTGGTAGGCCTCTTTGATTGAGGACCATTTTTTGTAAAGTCTGTTGAGTCATATGTATTTTGCAGCTATTGGAGTTTAGATAGTCTTTTGGGTAATGTACTGAATGTTTAGATTATGCTGTTTTGAATTTGGCTGAATTTGAAGTTTAAACAGGGATACTCTGTCGAAATTTCGTAAAAAATTATATATATATTTTTTTGAAATGATTATTCAGAACTATTTATTTGGTAAATTGTTAAGTTAGTTGATAGGCTTGCCAGGCTAGGAGTATAGCTTGTGCGCCGGTCACGGCGTTTAATTTTTGGGTCGTGACACTTACTCTATCACAAACTTGCATATGACTGAAACTCACCATCTTTTGAGAACCCTTTTACTCTAGCATTTGATATAGTAGCGGAAGTTATTGAAAATCTAGAATTAGAAACATCTTCTGACGATACAAATCCTATTCCACATACTGAAAAACCTTCATCTTCTGATCCTCAACCCAACACAACTACCTCCATCCCCTTCATACCTGCACTACCTTATGGATTCCCAGACTTAGATGAATTCATTACTATTTTCATTAGCAAAGTCATCAGAATTTAGAGTATTAACCCGAGAAGTTTGAATCTTAATGGAGTTTCCTCTCAACGGGAATATTGTCTTTCCTTTGTATGAAGCTGGATTCGGAATAACATAGAGTATGGACAATATCTAGCCCAGAGAAATACTGTGGCTTTTCAAAATACAGCTGAAATCATGTATCTCTGGGTTCTGCATTATAAGAAAGTACATGAAGCACAAAATATCAGGTTGCTTACTGCATTTGGTGATGGTTCATCTTGTGAGATTGCATCTCCCTCTATGTCTGAACCTTTGGTAGTCCCCATGACTGTTTCACATACAACATTGCAGTTTCGTTTGGTTATTCCTATGATTGAGATACCTCAACTGAATGTTCCTGAAACAACTCATGTATCAAGCTCTGATATCTCTACTGTTGATGTTGTTATTGGTGCTACTCTATCTTCATCTATTGCTCCAGAATAGTTTGTAACTAAGGAAGAGTTTGACAAATGGGCTGCAAAGACTAAGGCTTTTATTGAAAAGTCTACAAGAAGCTAAAACCAAATTCAAGAAACTCTTTTGCACTTATATCGTTTGTAACATCCCAATTTTTTCATAAATTATACGTCACTATCTATGATTTTAAGGTTTTAATATATATATATATATATATATATACTCTAGTAATTACTTTGATATTTTGTGTATCTTCGTTTATTAATTAACATGTGTATAATTTTATTTAATAAATTTTAATGTGTTACTTTAATTATTTATTTTATAATTATTTATGGATATTGGTAATATTGTAATTAATTTGTATTCAAAAATTTTTGATTAATTTCTTTTTATATATATATATATATATGCTATCAACGGCGAGTTTATACATATTTATTGTGATCTAGAAAATAATATATAATGATGACTTTGTAACTATTCTCTAAATATGATAATGTTTTAACGTGAGTATTTTAGAAAATAATAATTTAATTGTGAGTAAATAAATAAAAATAAAAATGAGTGTGTGCATTTGTGATTGTGGTAATTTTAAAAAGAGTAAAAATAAGTATAATGTAGTACAATAACGAGCCAATGTAACATATTAAGTAAATAAATAGGAAGAAATTGCAATCCCTAATTCCTAAGAAACGGTAGCTGCTACGGAAAGAGAAAAGAAAAGTAAACTACAAGCACACGTAATCTGAACTAGCGGCACAAACCGCGAGACAGAAGAAACATTGGTTTCGATGATCAATAGTTTGTCCACAAAACTTCTTTCGTTTTTAATCAAATTTGATTACGTTGTTTCACTTGTTTGAGTTAATTATTTTAACTATTTTTTATAGAATTTTAACCATCACAATTTTTATGTAAAATTTTCAACTTCTTTTGTTTATGAAATCTGTTATTTTGCACTATTCTTCTTTATCGTAAATCTGATTTGAGTTAAATAAATATCAAAACAACCGTGTAAAAAATAGCTACATTATCCACTAGTTAATTTTCATATTTGCAGTAAGTTTCTTTGACCTAATTTCAAAATTGACATTTTAGAATTGTTTTTTTCATATTTTATATTTGACGTTTACCTATAAACTGTTGAGTTGGATCAATTGGAGGACTAGGAGACAAAGGAACATAGGCTTTTTGCTTGTGGAATCGGATTAGCGTGTGAAAGCGTCAAAATAAGATAATGAATGAGACAACGTTTGAATTCACGAGCATATATAAATTTAGATGAACAAAACAACAATATTTCCCAATGGTTCATTTGGGACTTGCTATGTATGGCTATAGACATTTGAGAGATAAATTTATTAATGTAAAAATTTGGGAATTGTGAGATTAAAATGTAGAATAGAAATGTTTATAAGGTGTTGATTGATTTAATTTTCTATGAATGTGTGATATTTGATATTATTGTGATATTGGATGCTGAATGAATTTTGTGCCTATGAGATTATGTGATGTGACGATAAAATTTGGATGTATCGTGTGATAAAAGTTTATGTGATGATGTATGATTGATAATGGTGATGTTATGAGTTTGTGATGAGTATATTTATGTCGTTCCATAGTTGATGAAATAGTTGTGATTCTAACCCGTGTTAAAGATGGTGTTTTTAATGGAGTATCCTAGGCCAACGAGGGGAGGAAGTGTTGAAGTTTAATGGTAACAATTGCTGTAAGACTTTAGCAATGAAGTTGTTGATGAAGATTGTATGTACAGAATTCGAAAGCATGTTATTACACTAGCCTTTAGGTTCGATTCGCTCCCACCAATCAGATGCAAAACAGATGAACAGCGAATCCCCTTTAGGGTAATTTGGAAAACCTTGATATGATTTGCACTAACACACAAGAGTATCTTTCAATAGTATGTTACCAAAGAATGTTTCCTACGCTTCACTAATGGATTAGAGAAGGATATGATAACTTAGAATATAGAAAATGAATGAGAAAATTGTGGATAATACTGGCATAATTCGTGTCTCCTTTCTACCTGCAGACAAAATTTATAGAAAATTACATGTCACTTGAGGAAGAGATGCAACTTTTGGTTTCTACCATGTTAATTTCAAGCCGTTATATACATATAACGTTACAATATTAACTGAAATGTTGCGCTGGTGGAAGAAATGTCACCTCTTTTCGCGCGTTGTCTGGGTTTGTATCTCAGAGGTCGCGCACAACCAACCATGATATGATTTGCACTAATGCATCAAAAGTATCTTTCAATAGGATGTTACAAAAGAATGTTTCCTACGCTTCACTCATGCATTATAGAAGGATATGATAACTTAGAATATAGAAAATAAATGAGAATATTGTGGATAATAATGGCAGAATTTGTGTGTTCTTTCTACATGCAGAATGACAAAATCTATAGAAAACTACATGTCACTTGTGGAAGACATGCATCTTTTGGTTTCTGCCATGTTAATTTCAAGCCGTTATATACCTATAACGTTACATTATTAACTGAAAGGTTGCGTCTAGTGGTAGAAATTTCACCCCTTTTCGCGCATGGTTTGGGCTCGTATCTCAGAGGCCGCGTGTAACCATTAGTTCAACAACATAAGCATGTCAATGAAAAACGTTTACATATACATATGCATAATATTTTGGAAATATCTCACAATCCCCCACCATTTTCAAAATATACTAAATCCCATATTTTTGGAAATATCATGATTTTAGATAATGGTGTCTTATGATTTGAACCACTTCTTAGTAAGTTATGGTTTCATTCATCCCAAATAGACATTGGTAGACAAGCTTTAAACCAACAATTCATTAGAACAACTGTGCATAACTTACAAATAAAATATCGGTATTGTCGAAAGAATTATAAAGATGACACAATTGATAAGGCCTTATGTTATGTACCCTTTTGATGAGAATTTAAGAGTCAAGCCATTTAACTATTTGAAGCAGCCTCACTTCATCCTTACATAGGTAGACTATACCAGAAATACATCCATAACATGTATTTCAGCAAATTCATGCTATATGTCTATTAAGAGTAAAACTTAACCTTCCAACTTTATACTTATGGTCCAAGTACTTTTACCCTTTGGGATGTATCTATATTCAAGTACTTGCAATCACTCTAATAATGTATTTTCATCATTGAACTCAAGACTTGATGTTACTCAAGTATGCGTTGATTTTCCACCATTGATGATTAATTAAATATGGGCTTGAGTCCCATCCCCAATGATGTCTTCGATTTATAGTTGAAGTAAATCTAAAATAAGATTTGATTTAGATTTATAATTGAAGTAAATCTAAAATAAGATTTGATTCAGATTTATAATTGAAGAAATTCTTTGACCAAGTTGAAAAGAAGATATGGTCAAGATTTGAAGAAAATTTGATCAAGATTTTTCTACAACAAAATATGAACAGTATCAATATGAAGAATTTACAAACTCAATCTAAACAAAATACGAACAAAATCAATATGAAGAATTTACAAACTCAATCTGAACAAAATACGAACATAATCAATCTAGAAGAACTGCTCAGATTGGATTAATAAATAAAGAATTGACTAAAGAACATATTATCAAAAAACATCTTGTTCATAATTATTTTTGAATAAGATCGTTGTTGACCAAGCTAGGAATGAAGATACAATTCAGAATTAAACAATGACTAAATTGAAGCCCTAATGTCATCTATAAATAGATACTCAAGGCTGAAGAAGAAAAAGAAGAAGATCATCGAAAAACCAGAAAAGAGTAGAAGAACTCAAACTCAAATTCCAAATTCATCTTAGAGTTCAAAGAGAGAAACACTTGTTCAAATGAGAATTATTTTTTGAGTGGTTTTCTTAGAGTGTGAGAGTCATTGTTATAATCAGCTTGTTAGAAGCAACTAGTCAAGTTCAAAATCTTTGTAATCAAACCCGATAGTGGTGTTAGTGTGTCTTCAACAATCTGGGGTTGTCATGTTGTGTGGAGAAGACTTGGCTTGTAGGGTCAAGGTGGTTAGTTCCTCAAGAGTCTGGGGTTGCCAGGATGTTTGGGAAGACTGGCTTGGAGGGTCAAATGCTATGTAAATCAAGGTATTTGAATTAGTAGATTAAACCCTTCTGAATGAGGGGATTGGATGTAACCAAGTTAGTTGTGAACCAGGATAAATCTACTTGTCCAATTATTTATGCTTTCATTGGTTGCTGCCTCTGAACCTGATTGCTTCTTATCTAAGTAATTCATAAAAACCAACCAGCCTTAGTCAAATTAGCAAAAAGTTATCAACTTTATCAAACACAATTCAACCCCCTTCTCGTGTTTGCATCTTCAATTGGCATCAGAGCTTGGTCTCAAGGCTAAGCACTTGGCAGTGTTTGAGGAAAGATCCAAGGGTTCAACATGTCTGGATTCAGTGAATCAGCAGATGAAGAAATTGAGCTATTTTCTGACTTAACTTGATATGATTTAATTACTACTACAAATGACTTTTTAAAATAAAAATTACAAATTGCCTTTAAAACTGAAAACACTTAGGAAAGAAAATGCAAACCTAACTGAAAAAAGTTAATGTTTTAAAGAATCAAAGTGCTGAATTTAAAACAGAAAATGCAACTCTGAAAACTGATATTACTTGCACTTAAAACAGAAAATGCAAATCTGAAAACAAATATTGTTGAACTTAAAGATAAAACCTTGAAAGATATTCATGTTGAAAATACCACATGTAATTCTGATAAGCATGAAGAAGTATTCCAAGATTTTCTAGCTAATGGTATGGAAAGAAGCAAGTATGCATCTATGATTTATGGTGTTAGTAGAAATGGTAAAAGAGGTCTACGATATGAAGAAACAATAATTGAACCTAAACCTATTCACTATGTTGTTTTGTTTATTGTTTGTTCTAAGAAAGGTCACTCTAAATTATCTTGGCCCATGTTAAATACAAGGAAAGACAAGAAACCTTTCAAGACTAACAAACCAGGAACCAATCAGATTTGAGTACCAAAAGACAAAATTGTTGCAGATACTTTTAGCAACCAAGTTGAAACACCAATCATGACATCTGGTAAGTGGATGCTAGCAACTTATGAAGGGAAATAGGTCTATGTCCCAAGACCTAACTCTGGTGGAATAATGATTGGTCAATGTAGTACCTATCAAAACCAGAACCAGCTAATGAACCATAACTATTAAAAAAATAAGAACCATATGATAAACTAGAAATATTATAAAATTCTGGGGTATCAACAAAATCAAAACTTGCAGAGAAATCACACATATCAATAGAAATGGAACTACCAGAAGAATCAGAATCACCATCAGTTCCAAAATTACAAGAGGAACCTGATACATCAGTAGAAATAGAAGTGCTAGATGAACATCATAATCAGGTGACTTCTCTGAACACTCCAATCAAATTCATCAAGACTTCAAACCTGGATGGAAATTTTAATCCCTTCATCCAGATCCTCTAATCAGAGAATATGCAAATTCAGAATCTGAAAACTAGAAAAGAAGAACTAAGAGGGTTTTCAGAGTGAAACTGAAACTGTTGACATATAGATTATATCTTTCTTTAAATTTAATAATTGTCTGATATTATGTTTACTGTGATAACAAGAAGCTTGATCTTAAAAATCAAAGCTAGATAAGTATTTTGCAGGTTCTAAAAAATTTAGAGGAACCAGGAGAATCACAAAATCTAAACATTTCAGCAAAAGCAGAATACAAGTTTGTTTCTTCAGAAACAAGCATAAATCACCATAAACAAAACTGGTGTTTTGGGCTGTATTGTTTCATTCTTATAAGACAAATAGCTTGACCTTGAAAAGTCAAAGCAAGATGATGATAATGTAGGTTTACTGGAACCAGAGGAAGTAGATGCAGACAAACTAGGAGATCTTGAAAAATCAGAGGATACAAGCAATTTAGAAGAAGATGACAAATCTTCAGAGAATGAATTTGAACAAGTCAGAAACAATAAATGTAATTCAGAAGGAAGATCTGGATGAAAGTACAAGTCATCTCATCTTGAAACTCTAATAATTGGAAGTGCAAGTGATCATTTGAAGACCAAATCATCGTTAAAAGATACCACTTTGTTTGGCTTACTCTAATCACTTGAGTCTACCACTGTTGATGAAACATTAGCAGATGATGGATGGATTCTTGCAATGCAAGAAGCGTTAAATGAGTTTTAGAGAATGATGTATCCTACATTATTTTGCTACAAATAATAAATTACGTTATTTCAAATGGATGTTAAAAGTGTTTTTCTAAATGGTTATAAAAGTGAATATGTCTATGTTAAACAACCCCCAGGTTTTGAAAGTTCTGAATTTCCAAATCTATTTTTAAACTTAGGAAATCTCTGTATGGTCTAAAGCAAGCATCTATGGCATGGTATGATAGAGTTAGTGACTTTTTGCTTAAAAATAACTTTGAAAGAGGACAAGTAGATAATACACATTTTAGAAAATCAATAGGAGATGAAATTCTTATTATTCAAATTTATCTTGATGGCATTATTTTTGGATCTACTATTTGTACTCTTTGCCAAGAATTTTCTAAATTGATGCAGCTTGAATTTCAAACGAGTATGATGGGAGACCTTAAGTTCTTCTTAGGGATGCAAATTCAGCAAAGTCAAAAAGGTATATACATTCATCAAACTAAATATACCTAAGAGCTTCTCAGGAAGTTTAATATGAGTAATTGCAAACCTATGGCTACACCAATGCACCCTACATGTTCACTTGAAAAAGATCATTCTGGCCAAAAAGTTGTCTAGAAAAGAGTAGAAGAACTCCAACTCAAATTCCAAATTCATCTTAGAGTTCTAAAAGAGAAACACTTGTTTGAATGAGAATTATTTTCTGAGTGGTTTTCTTAGAGTGTGAGAGTCATTGTTATAATCAGCTTGAATTAGTGGATTAAAGTCTTCTGAATGAGAGGACTAGATGTAGCCAAGTTAGCGGTGAACCAAGATAAATCTACGTGTCCAATTATTTATGCTTTCATTATTTGCTGCCTCTGAACATGATTGCTTCTTATCTAAGTAATTCATAAAAACCAACCTTCATCAAATTAGCAAAAGGTTATCAACTTTGTCAAACACAATGCAACCCTTCTTCTTATGATTGCATCTTCAATTGGCATCAGAGTTCGGTCTCAAGGCTAAACAGTTTACAGTGTTTGAGGAAATATCCAAGGGCTCAACATGTCTAGATTCAGTGAATCAGCAGATGAAGAAATTAAGGTATTTTATGACTTAACTCGACATGATTTAATTACTGCTATAAATGATTTTTCAAATAAAAATCACAAATTATCTTTAAAACTGAAAACAAGTCCCTCATTACTACGTCTTTACTACCTGCAGCTAGAGCAATAAATAGTGCAGCCATGGTGGAGTTAGAAATGCATGTTTGTTTCTTTGAACCCCAAGAAACTGCACCTCCACCAAAGTTGAAGATCCATCCAATTGTTGAAGCATGATCCTCAACACAAGTTATCCAACTGGCATTTGTATATTCTTCCAAAACTGAAGGATATCCGCTATAGGTTAAACTATAGTGAATTGTTCATTTCAAGTATTTTAATATTATATTAACAACATGAGGATTGCTTGTATACCAACTTAATCTGGCTACAACATATGTTATATCAAGTTTGATACAAGTTATTGCAAACATCAAGCATCTGATTACCTTTGAATAATCTAGTTGTGACATAGAACATCTTTTATGTGGTTGTAAACTAACATTATGATCAAATGGGGTAGAAACAAATTTGCAATTAAAATTAACTAATTTCTTTAGAACTTTCTCAAAATAGTGAGATTGGGACAAACCAATATTTATACCATATCTTTTGATTTTAATTCCTAAAATCACGTCTGTTTCACTTAAATATTTCATATCAAATTTTTTGGATAAAAAACTTTAGTCTTTTCTACCTTATCTAAATTAGTGCCAAAGATTAACATATCATCCACATATAAACAAATCATAACACCATTTCCATTGTGAAATTTACTTTAAGTACACTTGTCGGATTCATTTATTTGGTAGCCATTAGAAAACACTACTTGATCAAACTTTTAGTGTCATTGTTTATGTGATTGTTTTAAACCCTATAAAAACTTAGTCAACTTATACACTTTTTGTTCTTGTCCTTTGATGACAAATCCTTTAGATTGTTTCATATACACTTTTCATCTAACTCTCCATTTAGGAAAGCAGTTTTAACATCCATTTAATAGTTACAAACTTATAAATGGAAGCTAGTGCCAAAAGCACTCTTATGGATGCAATTCTTGTAACAGTTGCACAAGTATCAATGTAGTCAATACCTTCTTTTTCTATAAATCATTTTGTAACAAGTCTAGCCTTGAATTTATCAATGGTACCATCAACTTTCATTCTCTTCTTAAAGATCCATTTACAGCCTATTGGATTGGATCCTGGTGAGAAGTCTACTAATTTTCTAGTTTTATTCCCCATAATTGAGTCCATTTCTTCTTGGATGGCTTCTTTCTAAAAAACAGATTCTAGAGACTTTATTGCCTCTTCATATGTGTCTAGATCACTTTCTAAATTATGGTAAATTGGTCCATAACTGTTGGAATCATTTGTACCTTCTACATGGAACATAAAGAAGTCTAGTCCATAACTTTTATCTTTTCTGACTCTTTTACTTCTTCTAAGTTCTGAACTTGTCAAAGTATGATTAGTACGGACAATTTTCTTGGGATGTGGAATTGAGTTAAATCTACTTTCTTGAAAAATTTCATCTCTTAACTCAATTTCAGTTGTTTGATGCGTAATATCAGTGGACTCAAAATAATCAAGATGATAGAATAATCTTCCACTATCACTGTAAATAAGAGTTTCATGTTGAAGCTCTACTTGGACTTTAAATATTTTAAATTTGTGTAAAACTTCATCTTTAGAGTGCATTAAATAAACATAAGTGAATGTGGTGCAATCATCAATAAAAGTGACAAAATAGTCTTTACCACTAATTGTAGGCTAACCATGTAAATCACATACATCAGAGTGAATTAAATCTAATACCTTAGAACTTCTTTCAACTCTTTGTAAATGTTGTCTTGTGATTTTAGTTAACATGCAAGTAGTACATGAATTTGAATATTTGTCAAAAGTCGAAATGAAATTTGATTTCATCATATCATTCAATTTTCTAAAGTTAACATGTCCTAGTCGCATATGCCAAAAATCACAAGACTCAATGATATAAGCAGAAATCAAATTATTATTATTATGATTATTATTATTATTATTATTATTATTATTATTATTACTATTATTATTATTATTATTATTACTACTAACAACATTACATTTGAACATATTCTCACAAAGGTAACCCTTCCCTACAAACATACCTTCTCTAGAGAGGTTAAATATATCTATCTCAAATAGACATTTGAAACCAAAATTATTAAGTAAAGGTACATAAATCAAGTTCTTCTTAACTTCAGGAACATAAAATACATATTTAAGAGTAAGTATCTTTCCAAAGAGAATTCAATCTCTACTATTCATTTTCCTTTGACTTGGACAGTTGAGACATTTCCCATGTACAAAACAATTCCATCTTCTTCATCAATGGTCTTGAATAGTTCTTTGTTTTTGAACACATGGCAGTAGCACCAAAGTCTATCCACCAAGATTCAACATCTTCAATCACGCTGAGTTAGAAATGACAGTAACAAGATTGTCTTTTGTTGCATTTAAATTCTTCTCTTTGTTCTTCCTTTTCAAAAATCTGCACTCATTTTTAAAATGTCATGATTTTCTACAATGATAACAACTTCCATTTTGTTTTTCGTGAGACTTATCAAAATCTCGATTTCTTTTCTTAAAAGTTTTGCTTGAATTTCCTTCCTTCATTACATGGATCTTTTCATGAGTAAATTGGATTTTAGTATCCTCTTGTTTACAATACTCTTCTTCTAAACGAATGTGATTACCCAATTGCTCAAGAGATATGTCCTATTTCTTATGCTTCATGGTTATTTTGAAATCTTTCCACGAAGGTGGAAGTTTATCTAGTTTGGAGGATATAATAACGGTTTCATCCATGTGCATCTAATGTTGTTTGTAGTTATTAAGAATGCGTTCAATCTCATGCATTGGTTCTATTAGTGATTTATTATCAATCATTTTATAATTATTGAATTGAGAAACAAGAAAGTTGTTACTTGTAGCGTCTTCTTGCATGTATCTTGACTTTAATTTTCCCCACAGTTCCTTTGCAGAACGATTGCTTTGAAATATACCGAACAAGGAGTCAGACATACCGTTGAGAATATGGCCCATGCAGATATTATCATCAATGTCCAACTTCTACCTTTCTCTTCTTTCTGCTAATGTTTCCATTTTCTTCTCTAATGGCCTTGTAGTGTTCAACACATACACCACCTTCAAAGTTGTAAAAAGGAATTTTATCTTTTTCTACCAATAGATAAAGTTTCCTCCATTGAATTAATCCAACTTCACAACATTAGAAGTCATTTCTTTGAGTGATGCAAGCATTGATTGAAAATAAAATCGAACCAAAGAATGTTGGAATTTAATGGTGACAATTGCTGCAAGACTTTAACAATGAATTTGTTGATGAAGATGTATGTAGAGAATTCGAAAACGTGTTGTTACACTAGTCTTTAGGTTCGATTCACCCTCACCAATTGGATGCAAATAGGATGAGTAGCGAATCATCTTCAGGGTACTTTGGAAAACCTTGATATGATTTGCACTAACACACCAAGAGTATCTTTCAATAGTATGTTACAAAAGAATGTTTCCTACGCTTCACTCATGCATTAAAAAAGGATAGGATGACTTAGAATATAGAAAATGAATGAAAAAATTATGGATAATTGTTGAGAAAAAATCTCTCTCAAATGATTTTCATGATAACAAAATTACTTAAGAGATTATGATTGTGTTTAACGACTAATCTGTGCTCTTGAGTGGATTTATAGTAGAAAACAGGTTACTCATCAGAAAGACTAAAAGGAAGAAAATCTGACTCAAAACCACCATATTTGCAAACTGGAGGATGGGATGAATCTGTGAGAGGATGACCTCTTAAATGCATAAAACTCATCCAACAACGTAACCATGATTTTTAATCATGTTGAGAAGTCAAATCAGTAACCAAGAATGACAAAATAAAGCACATTATTCAAAGAGGTCAGAAAACAAATTTGAACCAGTACGAGGATGGGAAGTACTAGGCACGAGGACGACTAGTACTAGGTAAAAGGTTGGACAAATTGTCACATCATTCTCCAAAAGTTGAAATCAACCTAGTATTACAACTTTCAGACGGTTGTAGCTCACATAGTCAAAGAAATAGCCTTACATGTCTTGGAGAATGAAAAAGAGAAAAGGACAACAAAGAACGAAGTACCTAAGAGGTTTGAACCTCATGGCTGAGGATGGACTGCATCTGTCCAAGACAGCTGGATGGCAGTTTTGTAAATTAAGCTAAAAAACCATTGGACTTTTTGATCAAGTCCCCAACGATCATAAAGATGTTTGACACATGGAAGAGCACCACAAGGACTCTATAAAAGGCAGCAAGCTCTTCATTATCAAACACACAACAGTATTGCAGAAAAAGATCAAGAATCTTAAATTTATCATAAGCAATATCCATCCTCTCTTTATATTTTCTACATTCATACACTAGATCTTTGAAATATCTTTTTAGAAAGTGTTTAAGTAAAGAGAAAGAAATCATACTCATATCACTCTGTAATTTTCAAGTAAGTTGTACTTGAAAATATTTGAAGCTTGTAAGGAACAAGGTTGTAAGCTTGGTGAAGCTTAAGAATACACAAAGTGTAATCATCCTCTGCGAGAGGTTGATCTGATTGATCATTACTGAAATCTCACAAGTGTGTGAGGATTGGACGTAGCCATCTTTGGGTGAACCAGTATAAAAGTTATGTGTCTCTCTTTTTATACTCTCCTTGCATTTATTCTGTTCTTATTTAAAAGGTTGAAAGTTCGGTCCTCAAAACTTTTTAAACGCCAAAATCCCTATTCAACCCCCTTCTAGTGCTATTTAGCTCCATCAATTGGCATCAGAGCAAGGTTCTCTATAAAAATTACATCTAACCGTGTAAGAGAAAAAGATCAAAAGAAAAATGTCAAAAGCTAAGTATGTTCTTGAAGGAGGATCATCCTGCAGACCTCCCTACTTTGATGGTACGGATCACTACCACTGGAAAGGCAAGATGAGATTGTTTCTCATATCACAAGATAACAACCAACGTGTGGTCTGTTGTTGAAAACGGGGGTCATGTCATCAGAATCAACAACACAAATGCAACCTCCGACGAGAAACCTCAAGGACAGTGGACGGCTGATGAAAATGCTAAGGTACTCTTAAACTCTAAAGCTCATTTATTTCTAACGTGTGCTTTGAGCAGGGAAGAATACGATAAAGTTGAAGAATGAAAAAACGCCAAGGAACTTTGGGACACTCTAAAGATTCATCATGAATGATCAAGCCACGTAAAAGAAGCAAGGATTGACATGGGATTAAGAGAATTCGAATTATTCGAAATGAAGGAGGAAGAAACGATTGATGAAATGTTCTCAAGGCTGACAATCATACTAAACAACTTGAGATCTCTTGGAAAGGTATACTCTGTTCAAGAGAGGATAAGAAAAATCTTAAGGAGTTTACCAAAAGAATGGAGACCAATGGTGACTGCCATCACAGAAGCAAGAGACTTGGCAAACATGAAGCTAGAGGATCTGGATGGAACTCTAAGAGCTCATGAACCACTGTTGTTGGCAGACAAACCAAGCAAAAAGGGAAAAATGATTGCTCTAAAATCAAGTCAAACAGAAAGCTCATCCTCCAAGAGGACTGAAGAAGCCACAAAGAAGGAAAACCCAGAGTATCCTCTATCTGAGGAAGAGGATGAACTCGCTCTAATTTTCAGAAGAATCCAGAGGATGATAAATCGTAGAGGACAAGACAAAAGATCTCCTCAAAAAGAGAAACTGTCAAAAGTCAGATTACTTGTTTTGGATGTAACAAACTGGGTCACTACAAAACTGAGTGCCCTCTAAACAAAAAGAACTCAAGAAGATTTCCCTACAAAAACAAATCTATGATGATCACGTGGGATGATAGTGACGACTCATCCTCTGAGCAAGAAAAGTAAGAAGAGGCCAACCTCTGTCTCATGACAAAAACAGAAATTGAAAAGATAATCATATCTGAACTCTGTCCTAGTTGTGAACAATTAGAAATAGAATTTGACAATCTATTAAATGACTCAAACACTTTGTCTTATAAATGTGGTTTTCTTAAAAATCAACTTTATGAAATAAAGAAACTAAATAAGGAAGTTCAAGCTAAGAATACGAAATATGAACAAACCATTCGAGACTTGCAGTTATCTCATGAGAAGTTGTCTGAGCAACAATATATTTTAAACAAAAGAAATGTCAAAATTCATCCTCTAGAAGAGGATGCAGAAAAGGAAATTTTGAAAATAGAGGTTGAAGAACTCAAAAATGATATTACCAACTTTGTTAAATCCACTAATACTTTTCAAAAGATAATGGGATCACAATCTGGAATCTTTGACAAAGCTGGTATTGGATTTAAAAGTTCTAAAAAACAAAAATTATATGAAAACATTTTCATTCCAAAGAAACAAGAGGATAGGCCAAGATGCACCTTTTGCAAAAAACTTGGACATACTTTCAAAAGATGTCATGCCAAGAAAAGGGCAGACAACATAAAGAAAGGATGTTCATTCTGTGGTAAACATGGGCATCACGATTCCGTTTGTTATCATAAAAGAAAATTCCTCACAAGAGGAAGAACTAACCAACAAGGACCCAATTCTATATGGGTACCTAAGTCACTATTAAACTCAAACACAGGTACATCCTCTTATCAACAAAAGAAAGCCCTGGTTCTTGGACAGTGGCTGCTCAAGGCATATGACAGGGGATAGACATTGCTTTATTTCCTTGGAAATAAAGGATGGAGGATCAATCACATTTGGAAACAATGATAAAGCTCAAATAAAAGGTACCGATATCATTGGTAATAAAAATTCTGCCAAAATTGAAAATGTACAATATGTGGATGGTTTAAAACATAACTTGCTCAGTATTAGTCAACTATGTGATAGTAGATTTGAAGTTATTTTTAAGCCTAATCTATGCGAGGTTAAACACTCATCCTTGGGAAGAGTTTTCTTTTCTGGTTTTAGAAAAAAGAATTTATATGAATTATATCTGGATGATTTGCCTACTGAATCTTGTTTTGTATCCATTGAAAAGAATAAATGGATATGGCATAAACGAGCTAGTCATTCAAGTTTGAACACTATTTCTAAGTTGTCTAAATTAGAACTAGTTAAAGGTCTTCGAAAAATTAATTTTGAGAAAGACAAAGTATGTGAAGCTTGTGCCAAAGGAAAACAAGTTAAAAGTAGCTTTCACTCTAAAAATATTGTTTCAACAAATCATCCTCTAGAGCTACTTCATATTGACCTCTTTAGTCCTATCAAAACTTCAAGCCTTAGTGGAAAAAGATATAGATTTGTAATTGTTGATGACTTTTCACGTTTTACATGGGTCTTATTTTTAAAACATAAAAATGAAGCCTTTGAGGCCTTTCATTATTTTTGCAAAAAGATCCAAAATGAAAAGGGATAAAAAATTATCTCCGTGAGAAGTGACCATGGAGGTGAATTTGAAAATGAGTCATTTAAAAATCTTTTTGATGAAACTGGAATTTCACATAATTTTTCTTGCCCAAGAATTCCTCAACAAAATGGAGTTATTGAAAGGAAAAATAGAACGTTGCAAGAAAGGGCTAGAACCATCTTAAATAAGCCAACATTGAAAAATATTTTTGGGCCGAAGCTATCAACACTGCATGTTATATTTCAAATCGTGTATCCATCAGAAAAATTTTAAACAAAACTCCATATGAGCTATGGAAAGGCAGAAAACCAAACATTTCTTATTTTCATATATTTGGATGTTATTGCTACATCCTAAATAATAAAGAAAATTTGGGAAAGTTTGATTCAAAATCTGACAAAGGTATATTTTTGGGATACTCCACTTCGTCAAAAGGTTATTTTTGATGTGTTTGATGACTTGTGTTTAGAAAAAAATGATAAATCTGAAGAAGATGAACTTTCATCCTCTAAAGTAACAAGTCCAAACGAAGAGGATGAATCTGATCCAACCTCTCAGCAACCTCCAAGAGGATGGAAGGCAGTTACGTATCATCCTCCAGATCTGATTATTGGAAACACGGCTGATGGTGTAAGGACCAGACAGTCTCTACAAGGAAATGCAACTAACATGGCCATGATATCACAAGTTGAACCCAAAACAATTGATCAGGAAATTTGTAACAAATCATGGGTTTAAGCCATGATGGAGGAACTATCACAGTTTGAAAGAAACAAAGTGTGGAACCTTGTACCTCTTCCACTTGAAAAATCCATCATTGGAACAAAATGTTCAGAAACAAATTGAATGAGGATGGAGAAGTAATAAGAAATAAAGCAAGGCTAGTTGCACAAGGCTACAACCAACAGGAAGGAATTGATTATGATGAAACATTCGCACCGGTTGCTAGACTTGAAGCTATAAGAATCCTCCTAACATATGCCACTCATAAAGGTATCAAACTATACCGAATGGATGTCAAAAGTGCCTTTTTGAATGGTTTTCTAAATGAGGAGGTATATGTTAAACAACCTCCTGGATTTGTGGATGAAAAGAAGCCCAACCATGTGTTCAAAATCTCAAAAGCTCTTTATGGATTAAAGCAAGCTCCTCGAGCTTGGTACGAGAGGTTGAGTTCTTTTCTTAAAGAGAATGGATTCGTAAGAGAACATATTGATACCACTCTTTTCAAGAAATCATTTAAACAAGATTTGTTAATTGTTCAAATATATGTGGATGACATAATATTTGGATTCACAAATGAAAAGATGTGTGAAGAATTCTGCAATCTCATGCAAAGTGAGGTTGAGATGAGTATGATGGGCGAATTAAAATTCTTTCTTGGATTACAAATCAAACAACTAGAAGATGGTATTTTCATCTCACAAGAAAAATACACCAAAGATCTTCTTAACAAATACAACATGAGTTTAGCCAAGAGTATGGGAACTCCTATGCACCCATCCTCCATGCTTCACAAGGATGATGAAGGAACTCCAATATCCGAGAAAGAGTATAGAGGGATGATTGGATCCTTATTATACTTAACAACAAGTAGACCTGACATAGTCTTTGCTGTAGGTCTTTGTGCAAGGTTTCAATCATCTCCTAAAGAATCCCATATTAAAACAGTATAGAGGATTTTGAGATACCTTGTTGGCACAATCAATCTGGGAATTTGGTATAAGAAATGCTCAAATCTTGACCTCATAGCCTATTGTGATGCTGACTATGCGGGAGATAAAGTTGAAAGGAAGAGCACAAGTGGAGCTTGCCAATTTCTTGGTAAATCTCTAATAAGTTGGTCTTGCAAAAAACAATGTACTATTGCTCTATCAACTATAGAGGCAGAATACGTATCAGCTGCACAATGTTGTTCACAATTGCTATGGATAAAGAACCAACTAGAGGATTACTCTCTAAGATACGCAAAAATTCCCATCCTCTGTGATAATACAAGTGCCATAAATCTTTCTAAGAATCCAATTCAACATTCAAGGTCTAGACACATTGAAATTAAACACCATTTTATTAGAGATATGTTCAAAAAGGAGATATAGAATTGATTTTCATTGACACTGAAAATCAGCTGGCAGATATTTTCACCAAACCTCTTCAGGAGGATCGGTTAAAAAATATCTTGAAAAAACTCTCCATCATTAATTTGTCTAAAAATTAATTGATAAATTGTTCTAACCTTTGTATCATGTTGTAGTTGTCTTATTTTGTTGTTTAATTTTTATCTGTCAATTCATACTGAAAGATCAAATCTGATCTCTAAATTAAGCCAAAAGTTGAGAGGATGGAAATACTCCCGAGGACACAGTGTCCATTTTGGTGTATCTTCCTCTTATCACATCAGACATTGCGTGCACACGCCTCCCATCCCATTGGTTGTCCATGTGGCGCCGTTCCCGTGTTCCACGCAAGCATTAAATGTTGCAGCGGCTGCAACTGCCATTTCCCAACACGCGTGTCTCACACGCCTATCCTGCACGCCGCCTGTCTCATCAACCATCATTGCGTCCTCCTAGGGAATGACTACATAAATCGTTCCTCTCCCCAACGGTTACTCCCTTTTCATCTTCCATCCTCCTTACTTAACACTGATTCTCCTCAGTTTTCTTCATCACCCTTCATCCATTTCACAACCCAGAACCTTTTCAAATCATCACTCTTTATCTTCTATCACAAAAATGGCTCGAACCAAGTTTTCTGCAAAACATAAAATTACCTCTCAAGCTTATGAGGATATCTAAGATCACTACTCTAGCACGGAGTCTGATCATTATGAAGAAGAATCCTCCAACACAACTCTGAATCAGGAACCCATATCTGAAACATGTCCTCTTGAACCCTCTGAAACAATTTCTTCCCATTCCATCCCACCCAAATCCACCAAACCTTCATCCTCCACCACACCCTCTGCACCAACAAGAAGATCCTCTAAAATTCTTTCTGGAGCTATATCATCAAGGAAACCACTCTCTGAAGACACAACTGTCCATCTTGTTGAATCAGAAGATTCAGAACAAACTCTCTCCACTAAACCAATACCACATTCACCACCCTTCAAGACCACTATCAAAGCATTCACTCCAAAAAACCCTAAACCAACTTTCAAAAAATCACGGCCCTCTTCTTCCAAAAAATCTTGTAACATCTCTCTGTTTGAATCTGCTGATCAGGAGTCAAACTATGTATCCAAGTGGCTGAACAAGTCAGTGGTAAATGGGAAAATTATAGACCTTACTGATTTGAAAGAAGGAGGATTTAATATAGAAGACATATTTGACCAACTTGGCTGGACTTCATTTCTTCGAATCAATGAGCCCCAATATCCACGACTAGTTAGAGCATTTTATGCTGCCTCCAACAGCTCCAGAGGACTCTCTGGGTTCAACATCATCCTCAAAGGTGTACTCATGGAAATAAATCCAACCTCTCTATGTCAAATATTAGATGTTCGAGATGAAGGTGCTTACTGCTTTTCTGAAAACTGGTATTCTAAATGTCAGATCACCCACACTTATGTTCTAAAAAATATCCTCATTTCACCATCCAAACCACATGTAGCTTCAAATCTTATTCCATTATGCCGCATCCTTCACAATGTTTGTGTGCACTCCATTGTTCCCAGAGCAGGGAGCTTTGAGAAGGTTACTGAATTAGATCTTTTTCTCATCCATCATCTTATCACTGGAACACCCCTCCATCTTGGCAACATCATCTTCAGTTTCATGTTGAATGTTGCAGTGTTAGGTCGATCAGCACCTTATGGTATGATCCTGACCAAGATCTTTAAATTCTTTAAGCTTCCATTGGATGATGAACCCTCTCTTCACTTCAACAATACATTCTCTATGAAGAATGTCAAGCAAATGCGGCTCCAACCATCTGCCCCTACATCATCTACTGCTTCTCCCTCTTCAAAGAAAAGGAAACCTCGAAGTTCATCCTCTACCGCTTCTCCACCAGATCAACCATCTTCTCAACCTCCATTCGAGGATGCTCCATCACCAATCCTTTAGGAGCCTATTTTGGAATCTGAACAAACTCCATCTCCACCTAATAACCTCGTTGATCCATCATCGCCAAAATCTCCTCAGCTGCAATCACCTTCCGCACCATATGAAGACGCTCCTCCTCTTTAGGATGCATTTGAAGATGCTCCTCTTCCACTCATGGAGGACGGTGAAGAATTATATTTTGACCTTAATCTGACTTATCATCATTTTTCACCTCAAAGCCCTCCTGAGCACATCCCTGACGTCTCCTCTCATGTTTTGCAAGAATCTGTTTTGCCTCTTCTAACTTCAACTCCTTCAGCTTCTGCTCCTTTTTCACAAATACCTGTTGCTGCCATTGAAGCACCATCTCAACCTTTCCCTGAGGTTACAGGTTTATTCTGTTCCCTAGATTCCTTCTTGGTTACTTCTAATGATAATTCGTCCAAAGACAAAGTTGAAAGTTCTCCGAACAAAAGCTCTGGTGTCAATGATCAACCAAAGGATTCCAACACTAGAACAAGGACTGATGACAGGAATCAACTTAAGCAGTTGAGGCTCCTAAAAACTATTAGAAAGGACTAGAAGAAACTGATTCGCAGTGTCGATCTCTTTCAGAACACAATGATACAGTTTGGTCTCATTCTTGAATGGGTTACCAAACACTTGGTTAATACGGCCGTTCCTGGAGATCATCCTCCTGAGCTCCCAGCCCAGCCTTCTTCTGTTGTTCCTGTTTATTCATCCTCCTTTGATGAACCATCCTCCCCAGAATAGCTTTATGACTCTTATTTTTTTGATGCTGCCAAATTTAGGGGGAGAAAGATTATAGATTATGTTGTTGCTGTGTTTTGCTGTTTGTTAAGTTGATGTTTTGCTATTAATGTTTTTTTGTTTGAATTGCCTATGTTTCAAAGTTTAAAGTTTATGCCATTTGATCAAACCTGTGTAATATCATTAAGTTTATCTTGAAATATCATTATGGTCTTTCTTTACTATCTATGCTTCATACTTTTGGCATACATTCAAGGGGAGTAATGTTTATTAAAAAAATTTAAAAAGATTACTCACTTGATTCAGGGGGAGCATAGACATTTAATCTCTAATTTCTCACATATAAAATCATAATCTAAAGAATTTTGTCATCATAAAAAATGGGGAGATTGTTGAGTCAAAATCTCTCTCAAATGATTTTAATGATAACAAAATTACTTAAGAGATTATGATTGTGTTTAATGACTAATCTGTGCTCTTGAGTGGATTTATAGTAGAAAACAGGTTACTCGTCATAAAAACTAAAAGGAAGAAAATCTGACTCAAAACCACCATATTTGCAAACTGGAGGATGGGATGAATCTGTGAGAGGATGACCTCTTAAATGCATAATACTCATCCAGCAATGTAACCATGATTTTTAATCATGTTGAGAAGTCAAATCAGTAACCAAGAATGACCAAATAAAGCACATTATTCAAAGAGGTCAGAAAGCAAATTTGAACCAGTACGAGGATGGGAAGTAATAGGCACGAGGACGGCTAGTACCAGGTAAAAGGTTGGCAAAATTGTCACATCATTCTCCAAAAGTTGAAATCAACCTAGTATTACAACTTTCAGACGACTGAGCTCACATAGTCAAAGAAATAGCCTTACATGTCTTGGAGAATGAAAAAGAGAAAAGGACAACAAATGACCAAGTACCTAGGAGGTTCGAACCTCATGGTCGAGGATGAACTGCATCTGTCCAAGACAGCTGGATGGAAGTTTTGTAAATTAAGCTCAAAGACCGTTGGACTTTTTGATCAAGTCCCCATCGGTCAAAAAGATGTTTGACACATGGAAGAGCACCACAAGGACTCTATAACAGGCAGCAAGCTCTTCATTATCAAACACACAACAATATTGCAAAAAAAGATCAAGAATCTTAAATAAGCAATATTCATCCTCTATTTATACTATCTACATTCATACACTAGATTTTTGAAATATCTTTTTAGAAAGTGTTTAAGTAAAGAGAAAGAAATCATACTCATATCACTCTGTAATTTTCAAGTAAGTTGTACTTGAAAATATTTGAAGCTTGTAAGGAACAAGGTTGTAAGCTTGGTGAAGCTTAAGAATACACAAAGTGTAATCATCATCTGCTAGAGGTTGATTTCATTGATCATTAGTGAAATCTCACAAGTGTGTGAGGACTGGACGTAGCCATCTTTGGGTGAACCAGTATAAAAGTTGTGTGTCTCTCTTTTTATACTCTCCTTGCATTTATTCTGTTCTTATTTAAAAGGTTTAAAGTTCGGTCCTCAAGCTCGCATCCTCTCATAGAGGACAGTGATTCAAAAACTATTTAAAACTTTTTAAACGTGAAAATCCCTATTCAACCCCCCTTCTAGTGATACTTAGCTCCATCATAATAACGGTAGACTTCGTGTATCCTTTCTGCCTGCATAATGACAAAATTTATAGAAAATTACATGTCACACGAGGAAAAGATGCCACTTTTGGTTTCTGTCATTTTAATTTCAAGCAGTTATATACATATTACATTACAACAATATTAACTGAAATGTTGCACCTGGTGGTAGAAATGTCATCCCTTTTTGCGCATGGTCTGGGTTCGTATCCCAAAGGTCGCGCACTACCACTAGTCTAGCAACATAACCATATCAATGAAAAACATTTACACATACATATGCATAATATTTTAGAGATATCTCACATGAAGTAGATGTTAGAGGTCTTTAACGTGGAGATTATCTTATCATCATATAGGTATGGTCTTGCGAGATTGATGATGTTGGGCAAGTACAGCTGAATGAGTCTGGTCGTGGAGGTCTATTGTTGAGCCTTACGACAAGATTTTTGAACCTTGGGGGTAGTCTACTGAGCAATTCCTAGATGACTTAGAGGTAGCCTCCAAATGTCGAGAACTACCATGCAACATACATTTACATCGAATGTCGCGTATATGTGTCAGTTGTATCGAAATCATTTTATATAATGCAACAATGTTTCTAATCGTCATTTTTGGAAAAAAAATTTACAATTAAATATTTTACTCTGAATTTAAATTAATGAACGATTATGAATTTTTATCCAGAAGTGATAGTTGTTTAAAAAAATACACTCGCGTTTTTAAAAAATCGGGTTATTACAAAGGTGATATTAATTTCTCCTCGATGATTTGATGTTATAATGAGATATTGATTTTCCTTGAGTGGTTTTGACGTTATAATGTGATATTATCTCCTTTAATGTTTTAATATACCATGATTTTTAGTTATTCTTATTTATATTATACTATCGACGTGATTTCGAAATTCATCATCTTCGTTGTTTGTGTCTAACTGGCTAGGCCCTGCATTTGTCAAATTGCAATTATTACAGGTTAGTGAGTCTTGAAGTTCAAGTTTGGGAGAAGCTCTGCTTTGATATGTGATACCAGAAATTAAATTTAAAAGGTGCATTTTATTTTTCGTAAGAAAATCTTGTTAGTACTAGTATGTTTTTGGAATTAAATTAAGAAATAATGGTTAATTCAATTTTATTGAGATTACACTATTTTATTTAAGGAACTAAGTTTAAAGTGTTTTATATATTCCTTGAAAAATATTATATCCTAAATTACTTGTAAAAGTTTCTATTTCCTTAGAAAAAGTTTTCATTTATCCGTGCTAAATTTTACAAAAATCTAGTATAAATTATTATATATTTTATATTGGATTTAAGGTGTCACTAAAGGTGCTTTCTTGTTAGTACTAGTATGTTTTTGGAATTAAATTAAGAAATAATGGTTAATTCAATTTTATTGAGATTACACTATTTTATTTAAGGAACTAAGTTTAAAGTGTTTTATATATTCCTTGAAAAATATTATATCCTAAATTACTTGTAAAAGTTTCTATTTCCTTAGAAAAAGTTTTCATTTATCCGTGCTAAATTTTACAAAAATCTAGTATAAATTATTATATATTTTATATTGGATTTAAGGTGTCACTAAAGGTGCTTGAAAACACAAGAAAGGGGGTTTGAATTGTGTTTTGCAATTTCTGAAAATTATTTGAGTTACTTAACCAAAAGGTATATTATTTATAAAATCATTCGACTTACGATTATAAAACAGGTTTAGTGAAAATAAAGTTGAATTATAAAGAACTTAAATTGGAATAACAAAGAGAGAGATAAGGGACACAAGGATTTTTATACTAGTTCACAACAGATTCTTTTTAGCACGTTGCCTTTTTCATTATCTCAACGACTATTTCATATTGATCGGTTTCTACTTAAATATTGAGAAATGTATTCGTTGAGAATGTTACTGTTGGAGATCTTGAATCAATATTTAAGGCAAATCAGCCTTTAAGACACATCCATATATATCTTCATAATTAATTCAGCGTATCTTGAATTAAGAAGATAGATCTTAGAAGGATGTCACTATCAAAGGATGTCATGCGCTTCTTTAATTAGAGGATAAGTACATCTTTACCGAGCAGAGGATGTTGGAATGTTGACCTTTTGTCAAAGCATTGACTCTATCAGAGTGTTGACTAGACTATCAACTGGTTTACAAGAATTATTATATGCAAAATCATGCGTTTAACAGAGCCAATCACGGTTTTAACATATTCTTCAAAGACATGGATCACTAGATTAGTTAACCCTATATATTAGGACATCCAAGGATTTAACTGGTACTAGAATATTGACTGTATCATAAGCTTTATTTTGAGCTTTCTTCTTTTGATCTTTGAGTTAGAGGATCAACATGGGTCATTAGTCAGAGCCAGATAATCATTGTAGCATTCTTTTCTTTTGTGATCAGAGGTCAATCATTGACTTGTATTTCCTTTGTCTTTAACGTTTTGACTCGAACAATAGATTATCATATGCTTGTTGCAATGCTTTTTATTGCTATTTTATGACTTACACTATTAGTAAACATAATTACTTGTTTATTAGGTGATAATACTATTTGTGTTAAAAACACTTAGATTACTATATCTAGTTTACCCATAATTTATGCTACCTTTAAATAGATAGTTATTAATCTAAATATTTGTTTTCTAGTTTAATCTGCACATTTAGCAAGTACAGTTAAGGGATAATTGTTCTTATTTTTTTGTTTTGTTATCATCAGAATATCAACTAGAGGATTGTAACTTAAACCACTTTTGCACTAACAGTCACATCCTCTCCAAACTCGCAACCCCAAACCCTTAGGATTTTATTTTGTGTGTGTGTATTTTCACTTTGGTTTATGAATGACAATTAGTTTTCTTTTTTACTTGTCTCTATTTATATTACGTTCATGTTATATATATACCTTTTTTTTTCTGATGACAGAGAAAGAGAGAGAGACAGAGAGTATTTTACAATATTTTATCATTGGAGGAGAAATTTGCTCAAACTTATCATAATGCCAAGGAAACATATCAATATGATACTTTAATTTTTAAAATGTTATCCATGCATAAATTCAAGAGGAACCTCTGAAAACTATAAATATATGTTTAAATCAATTGTTCATCAATTTATATGTTTGTCATATTAAAAAAGGGGGGAGATTGTTATAACTAAGTTGTTGTGACAAACACAAATCCTTTAATTGCATTTTGATGATAACAAAATATATGTGAGAACAATTTATATTGCAACATGTGTTCTAAGCATACAGATCATCCAATATGAGTCTTTAACGCTTCATTTGGCTCTCCTGATATGTAGTGGGTCTAAGTCTTCGTTTGACGCTTCTGATACATAGCAAAAACTATTTAATCAGACCGTCTAATGTTCAAAGTTTTCACTAATCATCTATTCAACACTCTTTCAAAGTCACTTCTCTGATAAAAGTCAATCCTATGGACAAATATTCGTCATACAAGATATTCGACTAAACACCCTATGATCTACTCTTTGATAAAAGTCAATCATATGTTTGGTTATCCTTTGATTAAAGTAAAATCTAGAATTGACAAAGACTATCTGAATGATAATCCTCTGATCATTGAAAATCTTCATTTGATATGTTTCTCTTGGAACAACAAACACCAACATTTGTTTTGAACAAATATATTTTCAATTGGAGAAGTTTATAAGACGTGGAAAAGGACAGATGAATCAATTTTGAAATTCAACCAGTTGTCCTAATAGTACAACCCAGTTATCTCAATAATACAAAAATGTACAAGTAGTATGCGACATTCTTTTCGATGGTCATAAAATTAACGACATTATCCTAGTACTATAAAAGATACTCCAACATCATTGCAAAATAGTTTTTGGTGAACTTTGAGAAAGTTACAGAATTCATTGAATTCATCAGATTGCGAAATTATTTTAAATGACCTTAAATTCAAATTCCATTCAAGAGAAAGTTTGTCACTTGTATTTCTAGATTCACATTTTCATATCCTCTAATTTTAGAGTTAACTTTGTATTCACACAAAAACCTTATTCATTTGTAAGTCAACCAAGTTGTAGGTTAAGACCTTGAAGGACTAGAGTGTACTAAGTTAAAATCTTCGAGAAGACTAAGGTATAGTCTGATGACAATAGTATACTCTAGTGAGATTGTAATCAAGTTGATTGTAATGGAAAATCATTCAAGTTGAAGAGACTAAACGTAGCTATGTAGGTGGTGAACTAGGATGAATTGCTTGTGTTCTCTTTTTATTTTACAGCATTTATTTTATTTTTTTTTAAAAAATTATAAAGGGTTAAACAACAACTTTTTTTAAAAAGAAAGAAAAAAATTTACACAATTGAAACCCCCCTTTCTTGTATTTATCTCACCTTCAATGGTAAGTCGATTCACATGACAGGTGAGTCGATTTACAGGCCTAAGACATAAAAAATTGAGTTTTTGATATCTATAAGTCGATTAATAAGTTTGTAAATCGATTCACAAAGTTAAAAGTCGCTTAGAAAAGGTTCTTGAAGTATTTTAAACTATGCCAATGCAATATGGTCATGCTAGAAAGTGAATGAATGCTAAAACAACATGTAAAAAAACTTATGCATGATAATTTTTTTTTCTTCATGTTTCTATCTTGTTCAAATAGCCTATGTAAGAGCTAGAGAATGAGAATCAACAAAGCACACACACACATCGTCTAAACTAAGCTAACTTGTACATGCTAATTTTTAGATCACTCAAAACTCTAAGTCTAAATTAACTAGGAGACACCTAACAGCTACAATTTTAGGGTAGTATTTATTACAATATACATAAAGAGATAATTAGGGGTAAGTTAGTAAAAAAAAATAACTAATGCAGTTGAAAAATTGAAAACTGTCTTATAAAAATGAACAAAAAAAATCTTAAAAGGGTCGTATATTTAAGGTTAGCGGTAGTATTACAATTCCATGAATATAATGGTTTTGTAGCGACTGCAAACAGGGGTTACAAAACAAGTCAATATTTGTGAATAAGTGAAAATAAAAAAGTGGGTTGAAAACCATACCTCATTTCATCCCATCATGGATTCCTAAGCTGTTTCATTAAGAACAAAAATTCAAAACAAAATTATTAATAATATATAAGTCTTGCTAATGATTGCCTTGAAAACATTATTTAAGGATTCTAAATAAAATAAAATAGGTATTCATTGAAAAAGTCGAATATTTCATTTTTCAATGCATTGAATACATAAATTTTAATAGAAACTTATTATTTAAAACTCTTAACAAATAGAATTAATATTATCTCCATTTATTTTCTCAACATTTATGTCCTACTTTAATTTCTCAAATATAAAGAAGTTGAAAAAAAAAGAATTAATGATAGTGTGACCAGATCTAGATCCCCTCCATCTGGGAGGATATTGATATCTCCTTTCCCTTTTTATCTAGATGACATGTGGTAAATTAGAATTTTTTATTAAAAATAATGTAAAAGGACCCAGAATCTCTAATGTAGAGCTTCCATGCTGTAATAAATCTTTGCCATTAATTTGAGATTGGACACTTTAGATTACACACTCGGTTTCACGTAGTAAACAATAGGGCTGAACAAAAAAACCGCGACCCGATACAAACCGAACCGTCTGCGGCCCAATATCTGCAACAGGTGGGCAAGAGCGGGTCTGCGGGTCCGCGGGTCAACATAAACGGGTCCGTGTGGTTTATAACGGGCGGGTTCGGTTCAGGATTTTCGGACCACGGATACTCAGACCCGCCTGTTTCAGATTAACAATATTATATATATTTTTAAATACTAGGCTTTCTCCAATCCAGAAAAAA
>JBBPBQ010020323.1:36011841-36045600 GCA_037974755.1 Cicer yamashitae
AAAAAAAAAAAAAGGCCCAAATCCAGAGAGGCCCAAAATCTGAAAATCTGAAAGCCTAGTCCTCACTCAGTAAAAATCTGAAACCCTAACTTTCATCTCATCACCACCCTCAGTCCTCACTCACAACTCATACACTCACTCAACATTCACCGTTTCCACTGTTTATGTTTCGAAGCCACCACCACCAACTCCACCGTTTTTCTTCTCTTCAACTGTAAATGGAGAAAAGATGCTTCATGAACGCACATAGGTACATGCAACATGATCTGAGTTTCTTGTGTTTGTTTTTAACGATCTTAGTTAGTGTTTTTGACACGTGTTTTTACTTATTCAAAGTATACTAAGTTTTTTGTTAGATTTTTCATTTTTATTACTATCTGGGGTTTGAATAAATAACTCATTTTTTTCATCTATGTTAAGGTACTGGATCTACTGAGCGTGCCATTATTTCTGTGTTGGAAGGTCGTCATCACTGTGAGCAAGAACAAAAAGGTTAGGGTTTTTGAATTTGTTTTCAATTTTTTTGTATGCCTTTGGGATCTGAGGTAAGTTGCAACAAACCAACCCCACTTGGTTGTGTTTTCACTTTACTTTTTCTGGATTTCTAAACGTGTTTATTCTGATGAGTCAGATCTATTCAGTGCTAAAAGACAAATGATTGGTAGGGATTTTGTAGCTTTTGTTTGAATTTAAAATTTGGGTTTGAAATTTTGTAGTTGAAAACTTTTCGAAAAGTTGCTGATTTTTTAAACTTTTCTTTCTTATCCTTTTATACGATGTGCTCTGTCCTTGGATTCTACTTGGAAGAATTCTTTTTTAATTTCATAAAATTTATTTTTTTTTATTTTAAAATAGGAAAAGAAAACTTGATTGGTATGTGTCGATGTTTTGTGGATTCATGTTTGAAGCTTAAGCTGGAATATGGTCCTTATTTTTACTGATTCTAGTGCAAATTTAAACATTGTGCTAAACTTTCTATATGGTACTTTCTTATGTTCTTTGTTTTACTTTATAATTGGGATGAAGAATCGAATTGAAATCTTTTCAATAGCATTTAGTAGCTAAAGTTTCCTTGCCTATAAGCAAATTAGGAATAATTACAAAGGTTTCTTAATTTATTAAAAGGGTTCTTATGAATAATTACAATACTGATTATTTTGTTTCTGTGTTTTTTAATTTATTTTCTTACTTGTTTTTCTTTTGTTTACTGTTTTAAATTTGGTTATCTTTGGTAGCATTGAAAGAGAATCATGATGTTGGTGCTTCACTTTCAATACTATTTAACTCATTTCCATTATTGGTTTTTTTCTTAATTAAGTGTAGTTATTATGGTTAGTTACTTGCTAAGAATAGTAGCAGTTTTTTAGATTGATTTGTTATCAGTTAAAAAAAAAATTACATTTAATAATTTAGATATTTATTATTAGTTATTTAAACATGATATAAATCACTTTTTTTTTTATAAAAATATATCTTTAAAAATGATTTTTATGAAGAACTTCTAAAATGATTTTGACTTTAAATTAAGAGGTGTCATCTATACAAGCAATCTCGAAAATTGGTTGGTTAACATTAAAAAATAAATTTACCTTAAAATTTGAATAAATTTTATGTCTATATAAACAATTTGAATAAATTTGAATGAATTTTGAGTTAAAAATCTATTGGATAATATTTTTTTAAAAATGATCTAATTACACAAGTATACCAAATTTAGAATATATCCAAATAACAATCGTAAAAATATATACTATTATTTTTGATAAATAAAATATATTAATATTATAAAAATTACTGTATTATTACTAAGGTTTCTTAATTTATTAAAAGGGTTATTATGAATAATTACAATACAGTGGACTAATTATTTTGTTGCTGTTTTTTTAATTTATTTTCTTATTTTTCTTCTGTTTACTGTTTGAAATTTGGTTTTCTGTGGTAGCATTGAAAGAGAATCATGATGTTGGTGCTTCACTTTCAATACCATTTTAACTCATTCCCAATATTGGTTTTTTTTCTTCATTACGTGTAGTTATTATGGTTAGTTACTTGCTAATTTAGTTATTCTTGTTTTCTGATTAACTTT
This sequence comes from Cicer yamashitae, assembly GCA_037974755.1. NCBI lineage: Eukaryota > Viridiplantae > Streptophyta > Magnoliopsida > Fabales > Fabaceae > Cicer > Cicer yamashitae. The sequence goes on from JBBPBQ010020323.1 coordinate 36,013,928, forward strand.
ATTCTTTTTATAATTAACTTTACTTTTTTTTAATCTAGTTTGTGTCTTTGGTTAGTTCTTTTATTCATATTATTGTGTAGAGTGTATGCTTATTTTTCAATTTCAGTTTTTTTTTTATGTATGCTTCTATTTGTTATTTCTAAAGCATCCTTCTTTTTTTTTATTTATTTAAATGTTTCCAATTTTCAAAAGTTTTAAGATTAGGGTTCCTATTTTTAGACTTCAAGCTTTTTTAATCTAATATGTTTATAATTAACTTTACTCTTTTTTTATCTAGTTTGTGTCTGCGGTTAGTTCTTTTATTCATATTGTTGTGTTGTTTGATTTTGATTCTTTTCAAGTTTTGTTTTACTTACTGTTATATGAGGGGGGTTTAACAATGAAGGTTTTCTATCTATTTGTTTGATAACTAACAGTAGTTTTTAACATGTTTATGTTTTTAGATTAGTTTCTTTTATTGTTATTGTTTTTGTTGTTTAGTTTTTTTTTGGTTGGTTATTAATTCTATTTTTTTTGCTGTTTGTTGACTAACTGTATTTTTTAACATGTTTGTGTTCTTAATTTGTTTTTTTTATTCTCATCATTTTTGTTATTTTGTTTTAATTCTTGTTAGTTTTTAAACTTACATTATTCTGATAGTGTGTGTTTTTGGACTGCATGCTTTCTTCTTTGTAGTTTGTTTTTATCATGTTTGTTTATTTTATTAGTTTTTTATTGTTATGGTTTTTGCTGTTTGGTTATTAATTCTGATTTTTATTTTGAGGAGTAATGGAGCAAGGAGAGGGTAACAGTCAAGGAGAACAGCAAGGAGTGATGGAGCAAGGAGATGGTAACAGTCAAGGAGGACAGCAAGGAGTAATGGAGCATCATCACTGTGAGTTTGTAACTAATTTTTTTTCTTAATATGTATGCTTGCAACTAATTTTTTCTTAATTAGTATGTATCTATTATCCTTAATTTTTATGGGTACTTCTTGCTTTATTACTTTGTATGCTTCATATGTATACTTGCAACTGTTTTTGTTTAATATGTATCCTTTATGCCTAAATTTTATGTATTGTCATGCTTAATTAGTTTTTATGTAATATTACTTAGTAGGTATCCTTCTATTACTACTTATTAATTAAACATTTTAATTATCTAAAAAACTTTAAATAGTTTAACTATATATAAAAAAAAAAACTATTTAAAAACTACACTTTAAATATTAAAAAAAAAATTAATAATTAAACTCTTAAAATATTCAGTAGTGGAGAATTCTCAACCAACACAAGCAGCTATTGATGCAGATGGGCTTCCTCATCTTCCTATGGGTAGTAAAAAAAGAAAACTCAATGCTAATGGTCCTAGGAGAACCTCTAAGGTTTGGTTGGACTTTAACATTCTACCCGATGAACCTATCCCTACTGCTGCTTGTAAACATTGTCACCAAAGATACCTTTGTCATTCTAAAACACATGGAACCTCGAACATGAAAGCTCACTCTCAGAAATGCAAAAGTAATGCAGCCCACATTCTTGATGACCCCACTCAAACAAACCTTTCTTTTGGTGATGGTGGTAGTTTGGTTCCATCAAGCCAAAGATTCAATGCCCAAGCATGTAGGAATGCCATTGTCCTTTTTGTTATTCTTGATGAACATTCGTTTAGAGTGGTTGAAGGTGAGGGTTTTAAACAATTATGTAGACAGTTGCAGCCACAAATGACCATCCCATCAAGGAGGACTATTGCTAGGGATTGTTTTCAACTATATCTTGCTGAAAAATTGAAGCTTAAGGCATTGTTCAAATCTGATTGCAGTAGAGTAGCTCTTACTACGGATTGTTGGACGTCCGTTCAAAATCTCGGGTATATGACCCTTACCGCTCATTTCATTGATAAAGAATGGAACTATCAGAAATGGATTATAAGCTTTAGTTTAGTGCCAAATCACAAAGGGGACACTATTGGTAGGAAAATTGAAGAGGTGTTGATGGAATGGGGTCTTAAAAATGTGTCTACAATTACTGTTGACAACGCATCATCCAATGATGTGGCTGTATCTTATTTGAACAAGAGACTTAAAAACAAGAATGGACTGATGGGTGAAGGAGATTATTTTCATATGAGGTGTTGTGCCCATATCTTGAATCTAGTAGTCCAAGATGGGTTAACAGAACAAGATTTATCTATTCGTAGCATTAGCAATGCAGTTCGGTATGTTCGTTCTTCTCCACAACGAGCTTTGAAGTTTAAGGAATGCATTGATATTTGTAATATAACATGTAAAAAACTTCTTAGTCTTGATGTTTCCACAAGGTGGAATTCAACATACATGATGCTGGGAGCTGCCGAAAAGTATCAAGCAGCTTTTGATAAATTAGAAGGTGAGGATTCAAGGTATTTGACTTGGTTTGGGGTTGCTGGTCCTCCTACTTCTGATGATTAGGAAAGAGTTCGAGCATTTGTGGGATTTTTAAAGATTTTCTTTGAAGCGACAAATGTTTTTTCATCGTCGCAACAAGTGTCTCTTCACACAGCTTTTCATAACTTGGCTTCTATTCAATGTGAGCTGGACAAAACATCAATGAACTTGAATACTATTGTGGCTATAATGGGTTCATATATGAAGGGAAAATATGATAAATATTGGGGTGACATTGAAAAAATCAACCATTTCTTTATTTTGGGGTGATATGTGATCCTCGTTATAAATTAAGGTATATTCAGTGGACTTTTGATAACATGTATGGTGAGGACGTTGGTAAGGTGAAAACTGAAAATGTTAAGGATAGTTTAATGAAATTGTACACTTGGTACAAATCTTCCCATGATCGTAGTGTTGTATCTATTGCTGTCCGATCTGTTGAACAATCTGCGCCCCCTAAAAATCCATCATTTTTTGCACGGGTAGATGCCTTTAAACAACACTTGAAAGAAAAAGATTCTATTGATAAACAAAACGAACTTGAGAGGTACTTAAGTGACGCTTGTTCAGTAGATTGTGAGAAATTTGACATTTTGATTTGGTGGAAGCAAAACACTGCTCGTTACCCTATTTTGGCAGCAATGGTAAGAGAAATTCTAGCCACACCAGTGTGAACTATAGCTTCAGAGAGTGCATTCAGCACAGGTGGAAGGATTTTAGACACTTATAGGAGCTCCTTTAGCCCAAAAATGGTAGAAGCTTTGATTTGCACTCAGAATTGGTTGAAGCCCTCTTTCTCATACTTTAAAGACTTGATTTTGACAGAAGATTTTGAGATATCCGAGAATGTTGTGACAGGTTGTGTAATTTGTATAAGTACTTGTTTAATTAGATTATTTCTTGTTATTGTAAATTAACTTTTAATTTAAATTGTTTATTCATCGTAGAACGTCAACAAGGCTCAATAACTAGTGGTGGAAGGCAAGAGTCTATTATTGGCAGAGCAGCTGCTCCTAGGCCTACTTAAGTTTTTTAAGTAAGAAAAATTATACTTATGTTTTATTTATAAAGTATGTAAGTGAGCTTTAATAATGAACCTAACAATTATGCTAATTCAATTTTATTTAATTACCTCTAGGTTTCAAATTTCAGACTTTTTGAGTTTTTTGAAGTCATATATGACTTATACTTGCACAACACATGCCTGTATTTTGAGGATGATGTTTTGGCTGAAAACTGCGCTTGTGCGGCATCATTTTGAACATGATTTGTTGATGTATGTTGGGCTGGTTGCTGCCAGCAATTTCTGTGTGGTTCATGTTTGATAATTGGTAGGTTTCTGTATGTTGGACTTATTGAGTTATATTTACTGAAATTTTTGAATTATTGGGTACTAATTTTGTGTTTGATCGTCACCAGCTTTTAAATGAACATCACTATTGGGAACCACACAAATTTACTCATGTCTCCACATGTGAAAGGGTAAGTTACTGCCTTGATATTTTTTTTTATGTATCATTAAATTTTAGTTATGTTTGTAATTGAAACTTTTATTATTAACTTAATACTTAATATGAATTTGATATTATTTTTAACTTATTGAAATTTGTATTATTGTTAACTTAGTAATTAGTATTATTGATCAGCCATACTTAGTAGTTTAGATTATAATATGAACTGATTATGTTGTATTTAAATTGATAGAATGAGAACTTAATTGGTTATAAACTGGTTATGTTGTATTTAAAGATAGAATGAGAACTTAATTGGTTATGAACTTGTTAGGTTGTATTTAGTATTTAAACTGATATAAGGAGAACTTAATTGGCTATGAATTGATTATGTTGTACTCAATCTTTTATTTTTCCAATAAATTAGTGGCAAGAGATTTGGCAGTGGTTCATTTTCAACCTCGAATTGGTTATCTCACATTTCGGGAGTCGATTTTCAAGGTTATAGTTTAAACTTTATATATTTATGTTGATGTATTCTACTTTATTTTATCATTAGGTTATATTCTTGATATTCTTATGAAATTAATTCCATTTTTGTTATACGTACAGATGCTGCAGCATCAACCATATGCATACTTCTCATCAAGTTCCAAAATATTGCTTTACTATGTTTGTTAATAGATTTGGGTTGGAATATATAATTATTTAAATACTTCTTGATGACTGTAATATATAATTATTTAAATACTTCTAGATGACTGTAATTATAAAGTTTGACTTATTCTAGACGATGTTGGCAAGTTTTTGATTTGGATGAAATCCTGAACATGAACTTGTTATATATTATTTAGGTTTGTTACCAAAAATGAAGGTCCTAATATGTTCTTAATTGATGGCCCTGTTAATATGTTCTATTGATCATTTATGTTTATAGGTAAAATTTTATTTTGAAGGATGTTTGATGTAAACTAGTGTTTTAAAAAATGGGCCTGGTCCATACAAATAAAAATGTAAACTAGTGTTTTATGAGAAATTTTTATAGATAAAATTGTTGTTAATTGGACTGCAAAGTTTTCAAAGCCCATACAAATTGAAACCGGTTTACCCGACCCGTAGAACCGCCCAAACCGTAACCCAAAAATCGACAAACCCGATTTCAAAATAGGTCAAAATTGGGCCTGAGATTACCAACCGCAGATTGGGCTGGATTGGATATTTAGACCCGAATCCGTCCGGACCCGACTGTTTGTCCAGCCCTAGTAAACAGATATCGGTCATTTATTTTGATTGGACGACTTTCTTTTATAACTGAGTCATGCAGCAGCAAAATCCAGCTCAAAAACCTTTTCTTCATTTTCCAGCATCCCATTTTCCCAACATTGTGTTTCTTTTTTATTTGAATGAATTTAATTAAATTTAATGGATATCATTTTTCTTGTTAGTTTGAGGATAAATATCTGAATTTTTTTTTTTCAATAACCCAATTTTGAAAAAAAGTTACTAAAATATTCCCTTTTATAAAATTATATATCAAAATATCTCTTTTTTTTTTTTGTTAGTTATAAGTCGCCTTTGCAAACGGCACTTCCTTAAGGAAGCCCGAGTTTGCAAATGCGACTTTCGTAAGATAATTTTTCAAAAAAAAATTCAATTTTTGTTTTAAATTAACAAAAAAATATTATATATATATATATATATATAATTCATTCATAAAAAAACAACACAAATTTTAAATTATGTAGATTAACTAGAGTTGCATGTAGCATTTGGACAACGTTTTCGAGTATGAGGTTTTCTCACACGTACGAGATTTTGATGACGCCTTGATACATCATGAGTTTGTTCTTCTTCTTCTTGATCTTCATCTTCTTGCTCATGAGGATGCCGAGGAGGAAGTGCTGCAGAAGAATTACTTTCACCACCTTGAGTCTAGTTGGATATTTGATTTAACGGAGTATATGCATTCCTAAAGCGTAGAATCTGAAAGCTTTGTTGATGCATATTATTAAGTAACTGGGTAAGGGACTCAGGTGTATTATAACGAGTATTGAATGTGTTATACAATAGTTCATCTTCGGTTGATGCAAAGGATAGTCGATAATTGTCTTTTTGATGTGGTTGTTGGCTGTCAAAATTAAATTGTTCCCTTGGCGTGAACCCGTAAGATTGATGTGGTGTGTGGGAATAAGTATGAGGAGGCGGTTGAGTGTCAGGAGGTGTTGGTATATAATATTGATTTTGTTGTGCTGTGTTAGGGATTGATTCTTGGAAAAAAATGTTGGGTAGATTGTGGTGGAGGTTAGGGTGGATTGACACGAGGATCAACCAATTGGTTTTCTACAGAAATAAATCGTTTGAAATTTTTGCAAAACATCATAACTTGGTTTAAATTCAACATTTATAGGTTGGTCATGAAGAATGTGATTCTCTCGTTCATTCCACTTGTTGTTCTCATTTTCGTAGAATAGTATCCAACTATAGTCAACTTGTTTATGCAAATCTACCTTATGATATTTTTTCATGTTCCTCGGTGGATGTGGAATTTCTTGCGGTAGTCCAAATTGTAGTTTCACTTTATCTGTTTGATGCATTTCTATTATGTAGCAACAAATCAAACATGTAGATGCATTCCATAGCCAATTGTCTTCTGGATTATCGTATCTTAGATGTAGGTAGGGCCTCTAGAGAAACTAATATATAAGAGCTTTGTTAGTAATGTATGCACAAGAAGAAATAAATTAATAGAAATAAATTAATGTTTTAATATATTACATTGTTAACGCTCATGCAATCAATTTTTGATTGATATCCAACAGTATGATAATGAGATGTATCGCCAAATTTCATACCATTTTCACTATATCTATGAAAATAAATTCAAACGTTAGTGAATTAATTAATAGTTTTATAAATATAGTATTTACGTTTTTTTATATTTACCTTTTTGCAAAAGGAAAATGAGGCTCAAGATTACTTATTGGTGCAAGAAATGATATATGGTACCATGCCCAAGTTTGAAGTAGATGTGAACATTCACCGATTAACATAACACCGGATTCAGATTCTCGACACAATTCTCTATAAAGTGTTTCCAAGAACGTTGAACACCAACTGTATTCTCCCGTCTCTCGCAAATCTCTCAACAAGTGCAACCACATAATATGTATTCTCTTGTGCGATTTTTCAGGCATCAATGTGTCGCCGATCAATGCTAAAATGTACGCTCTACAATGTATAATTATTTCTTCGTCGACAATTCTGGAGTTAACATTGAAAAATTTCTCTCAACCATTTAAATTTTATAAAATTCCCTTTTCTTTGAGATTCAGGTGGCATGACTCCTAACAAATCTAAAAAATCATATGTCCATGATATCATAGTTGATTCAGTAACCGTTTTACCCCCAACACGCAATCCAAGTAGCAGGCAACATTTTCTAATGGTATAGTATATTCATCCGTTGGAAGATGAAACGTGTGGGTTTTAGGTCTCCATCTTTCAACTAAAGCAATAATAAGTGAATTGTCTATTTTATAGCTTTCTATTTGTGATACGTTACCAAACCCGACTTGATTCAACAATGGAATTATTAAAGAATTTGGTGCAATGTGTTTATGACTGAGTGATCTTAATCTTTGAGATGAATCCTGTAAAATAATTAAGCAAAGATTAAGAATATATTTGAAGAGATTAGAATGAGATGAATCCTATATTTGCAGAAATTACAATGAAACTATATTTTAGAATGAAACTGAGTATAAAATATATAAGAAAAGATAAAAATAAAAAAAATAAAAATATAAGATAAAGTATTGTATTGCTTACAAAATTTTGAATGTGCTATAGCGCTGATCTATGATTATCATCATTCCATAACAAAACCATTTATATGACAATAAAATTATGACTAAGAGCAAAGAAGAAATATGTATATTTGAATAGTTGAAGAGTGAAGTTTTGGTTTGTGGAGAATGATCAAAAACTTGGCTTATTTATAGAGTTTCAATTATGGTTTAGTTCGTGGTCGAAGAAGTAACAAAATTTCATCTGTTGAACGAACAAACGTAACATAAAATTCAATTGGCCCCATTTAACAAATCTATACTCGTTCACTGAACGACTTCAATGACCAATAGGATGCCATGCATGGCTTCACACAAGAAAAGTAGACCACTTTGAAAATGAGCAATTTCTAGACGAAGAGGAATTCTGATTCCATCACCTTTTGTACGTCTATTACGAGTTCGCAATGTGCAGGGAATGAGTTCTAATTCCATCAACAAGTCGCCTTTTGGAATGGCGATTTTCCAATAGTGCATCAAGGTCGCCTTTTGGAATGAAAACTTCTAGGGAATCTATCACAAGGTTGCCTTTTGGAACGGCGATTTGCCAAAGCTAGTAAAATGAAATCGCCCTTTGGAAAGGCAATTTTCCAAAGCTTCCAGAAAAACAAGTGTGTGCATGCAGAGCTTGTTGGATGTGTATAAGTATCTTCTATAATTTTCTTTACATTTCATCTGAATTTGTTAAATCATATCAATGGCACCAAAAAATGTAATTTTCCTAATTTACTACAATGGTGAAATATGTGAAAGATAAGATATTGGTAAATATTTCAAAAGTGGGAAAAAAAAGGTATTTGAATTCATTATGGATGCAACTTTACTTAATTAAAGAAAAAAATTAAAGCAAAGTTGAAGTTAGAAAATAATAAGAGGGTGTCTAGTATAATTTTTTGACACCCTGTCTCCTTTGGCCAAGGTCTAGCTCATTATGAATTATTAAATGTTGAAGACGACGAAGATTATGAACTCATGTTTGATGTTCATAAACATTGGCCGCAACTCGACTCTATCGAGTTATATGTCACGTTTGAGGATGGTCATCCATTATCAGATGTTGGTCAACCATCATCCTCACCCTAAATACAATTTTCAAACACAAAACACTCATTCTTTTCAAAATTATGAATCTTACCAACCTGAACCATATCAACCCGAACCATACCAACCGGAACCATACTTTGCCAAAGTCGAAACATCTAAACCTGAACCATCTCAACCTGAACCATATATTCCACTAGGTGTTGTGGGAGATTTTGACCAAGAAGAAATAAGTGAGGAGAGTGAAGAAGAAACATACTTTGACGAGGAGGAGGACGATGACCACAACCTAGATCCAAAACCACATGTAATTGCAACCACATACGATCCATCATTCCATATGCAAAACCTAAACTTGGATTATGCTGACCAATCCTCTGAATTTGATATGCCTTCTAATAAACCACCTCCATTAGATGCATCACTTGAGATTGGAATGAAGTTTAATAGCAAACCAAATTGTCAACTTGCAATTAAACACTACTACATAAAACACTCACTCAATTATCATGTAGTGCAATTTGATCAATACAGGTATGTAATTAAATGTGTGAATCCACAATGTTTATTCAAATGCAGGGCTTCGCTAAGCAAAAAAGTAAGCAATGGGTGATTGGTCGTTTAAGGGACCCACAATTGTGAAAATTCCTCTATGTCACAGAATCATACCAAACTTGACTCTAACAACATATGTGAAAGCATAAAGTCACTTTTGAAAGCTGACCCATCAATTAAAGTGAAGGTGATTATTGCACATATTCGGGAACGGTACAACAACACAATCACCTATAGAAAGGCATGGATGGCAAACAAAGCTATCAAAACAATTTATGGGAACTGGGAAAAGTCTTACAATGACCTTCTAAGGTGGTTGTTGTCTATGGAAAAATTTCTTCTAGGAACTATTGTGGAAATGGAAGTATCACCTGCATATTCTGACAATACTTTGTTACAGGGTTCAAAAATTTTCAAACAACTATTCTGGGCTTTCCCTCTGTGCATCTCTGGGTTCAAATTTTGTAAACCATTTGTCTCAATGGATGGAACTTGGTTTTACGGCTAGTACAAGGGGGACTCTGTTGCTAGCCATTGTACATGATGGGAACAAAAATACAACTCTCATTGCTTATGTACTTGTGGAAGGTTAGACAGTGCATGCTTGGAGCTTGTTTTTGAAAAATCTAAGAAGGTACATCACACCTCAAGTCAATGTTTGTTTGATTTCAAATAGACATGAATCCATTAAAAGTGCTTATAATAATCCAAATAATGGTGGGCATGATCCTCCGTCAACACATGTGTACTGCATCTGACACATTGCACAAAATTTAATGAGAGAGTTTAATGAGAAGGGACTTCAAAAAAAACTTGTTTGTATGGGTAATGATATAATTTTTCTTAGTATATACTTATCACTTTATAATATTTGATAATTTTTACATCATTTATAACAGGAAGATGGGAACACATGACAACAAACATTGTCGAGTCAATCAACGCAGTGCTCAAGGGTACATGCAATCAACATACTATAGATTAGGAGTTTTATATGCAGAAAGAGGACAACAACATCAGACATCATTAGCTTATGGTCGAGTATATACAGACGATTGCATGGACAAGATTAAATATGAAGTTGGTAAGTCTAATACTCACCAAGTCATGCAATTTGATTGAAATTGTTATTCTTTCATGGTGCATGAAACAGTAAACCCAAGAGAGGTGCGACCAATTGGTCATTTCGAAGTCAACCTTCAAAGAAAATGTTGTGATTGTGGAAATTTTTAGGCTATACACGTGCCTTGTTCACATGTCATAGCTGCATGTTTTTACGCTTGTCAAAACTATTTAGTGCATCTGCTTGACGTGTACAAGGTTGTTAATGTATTCAACATCTACAAAGAAGAGTTTCCACCTATACCCAATGAAGGATATTGGCCCACATATGAAGGTGAAACATTGTATCACAATCCTGAAATGCGGAGAATTAAAAAAGGTCGTCCAAATAGTACTCGTATTAAAACTGAAATGAACATTAGAGAAAAAGTGCCAAGAAAATGCGGACTATGTCGGTTAACTGGTCACACTCGAAACCATTGTCCAAATGTTACAGGCAACTCTAGTCGATCTACGTAATTTAAAATTTGTATTGTTGTTTTTTTATGAATAAATTATATTAATTATATTAATTATATATATATATATATATATATATTGTTAATTTGAAGAAAAAAATTGAAAAAATGAAGGAAAAAAAATGAAAATTCTCTTAAGTAAGTCGTCTTTGTAAACTCGGGCTTCCTTAAAGAAGTCGCCATTTGCAAAAGCGTCTTATAACTAAGAAAAAAAATGGTATTTTGGTATATAATTTTGAAAAAGGAATAGTTTAGTAATTTTTTTTCAAATAAGGAGTAGTGAAAAAAAAACCCTAAATATCTCACAAAATTGAAAAGAAAAAGAAAGAGGGAAATGCTTGTGAAATGAAAAAAAATGAAAACGAGAAACCTTTTAATCAATTGTTGTCAAAATAACAAAACGGGAGCGGGAACACATTTTCCACCGGTGCTATATGACTCATTATTTGAATAGCACAGATCAAGTGAACCACTTCAAAATTAGCAAAGCACCAACAAGAATCATGACATAAAAATGGTTGGAGGGCCTAGAAACGGTATCTCACAAACATGGAAGAGACACAATGGCAAGGGCGAATCAACAAAGGTATGTTGGGGGTGGTTGTAGTAGTAATTGTTAAAAGTAGTACTCAATTAAGAAGCCTTTGGAGATATAATTTGTTTTGGGTAGTTAGTTTCAGTTAGTTAGTTGTAACTACTTTAGTTTGTTACTCCTAAATTGTAAACAACCTGTATATAAGCCAAAGCAAGTAAGGCGGTAAAACAGATTAGAGAACAAAAAAGAATGCAAGCTACAGTTTAGTTTGAAAAGAAGTGCATCACAAAACTTGCAAAAAATTGTAATCATTCATCTCATATTAGTGATATTTTCGAAATCGGATCCAATCCCCCAGACGTAGGAGTTCATCTTGAACTGGGTTAACAATTAGGCTGTTTATTTTAGCATAGAAAGCTTTAATTCTGTTAGTCAAAAAACGGAGAACGTTCTCCGTTTTACAATCTAATCAATCTTCGTTTCATCTTCAATCATTCTGCATTTTCTTTATAGAAAGAAACCAAGAACATTCTTGGTTTAGTGACTGATTGATCTCCATTTTTTTCAACAACTGGTATCAGAGCACGGGTGTATTCGATTCAAAAAGAAGATGGCATCAACAAAGTATGTACTTGAAAAATTCGATGGGAAGAATGATTTTGGGTTATCGCGTCTTAAGATGGAAGGTTGCTGGTTCATCAAGGAATGGTAGAAGCACTGGGATGAGAGAAAGACATGGCATCCACACTACCAGAAAAGGAGAGTTTAATAAGATTCAACCTGGGAGGTCAATTGAAGATCATATGGATGAGTTTAATAAGATTGTATTAGATCTTGAAAATATTGATGTAAAATTGGATGATGAGGATTAGGCCCTATTGTTGATAAATTCATTACCAAGCTCTCTTAAAAATTTGTGTGATACACTTCTTTATGGTAGAGATTCTTTGTCATTAGAAGAGTACAAGCTGCACTAATCTCCAAAGAATTGAAGAAGAAGTCAGATGGGAAAGAAGAAAGCAGTGGTGAGGGATTGTTTGTCAAGGCCAAAGCAGGGAAGAAGAATCAAAATCAGAAGAATAAAGAAAAGGACAAGTCTAAAATGAAGTGTTTCATATGCAAGAAAGAAGGGCATTTCAAGAAAGAATGCCCATATAGGAAAGGAAAGAAATTATCAAATAGTGATGATGATTATGGAAATGCATCTATAGACTCTGTAGGATATGAAAGCACAGAAGTTCTTATAGCAAATTCAACTGAAATCATTGATGATGACTGGGTGCTTGAGACTCAAGGTGTTCATTTCACATGACCTCAAATAGAGATAGGTTTCTTGACTACAAAGAAACTGATGGAGGCAAAATGATTATGGGGAACAAATCAGCCTACAAGGTAGTTGGAATTGGTTCAACCAAGCTGAAGCTGGAAGATGGAACCATGAAGATTTTGTCAAAGGTCATACATGTTCCAGAGCTGAAGAGGAACTTAATTTCTCTAGGAATTCTGGAAGAAGCTGGCTGTTCATACAAAGCAGAGAAAGGCACTCTAAAAGTCATAAAAGGATCATTGGTAATCATGAATGGAACAAGGGATCATGGTATCTACCTTCTCGATGCTCAAGCAATGACAGGAATGGCAGTAGTGGCAGTCCAAGCATCAAGCAAAGCCAGCCTGTGGCATCAAAGGCTGGGACATGTAAGTCTAAAGGTAATGCAAGTTCAGGATAGGCAAGGCATGCTATATCGGGACAAGATTAGTGATCTTGAATTTTGTGACCATTGTGTGTATGGAAAGATGCATAGGGTCAAGTTCTCTACAGGGAAACATTGCTCAAAAGGAATTCTGGAATATGTTCACAGTGATCTATAGGGCCCTGCAAAGATTGCTTCACACGGAGGTAACAAGTATTTCATTACATTTATTGATGACTATAGTAGAAAAGTATGGATATACATGTTAAAAAGCAAAGATAAAGCATTTAAAACCTTTAAAGATTGGAAGTCTATGGTTAAAAATAGGACTAACAAAAGGATTAAAACTCTAAGGACAGACAATGGTCTTGAATTCTGTAGTGAGGAATTCACTAGTTTTTGCAAAGCTCATGGTGTGAACAGACATAGGACTGTAAGGAGCACATTTCAGCAAAATGGACTAGCTGAAAGGATTAATAGAACCTTGCTTGAAAGAATGAGATGCATTCTATCAAATGCAGGGATGCCTGCACAATTTTGGGGAGAAGCTGTCCATACAGCTTGTTATTTGATAAATTTGAGTCCTTCTAATGCAATTGAACTCAAAACCCCTCAAGAAATGTGGACTGGGCATGCTGCAAATTACAATCATCTAAAGGTATTTGGGTGTGTTGCATACTATCATGTAAGTGAAGGGAAGTTAGTTCCAAGAGCCAAGAAAGGCTATTTTGTTGGATATCCAAGTGGTGTAAAAGGTTATAGAATATGGTGTCTTGAAAGTAGGAAATGTATCATCAGTAGAGATGTTAAGTTTCATGAGGCTGAGCTATATAATTCTTTAAACAATGCTACGAATAAAAGCTCACATCAAATTAAAGATGAGAAGTTTGATCTTGAGGTGGAGAAAGCTGGAAAGAAACGAAGAAAGTTCTTGGAACAACAGCAGACTCAACAAGACAAAACTGAGAGGTTTGATCTTGAGGTGGAGAAAGTTGCAGAAAAACGAAGAACATTCTTGGTTTCAGAACAACAGTAGGCTCAGCAAGACAAGATTGATGCAAACCTAGCAGAACATGCTATGTTTCCAGAAAAGAAATTAAATGATTATAACCTCATCAGGGACAGAGAGAGAAGGACATCAAAACCCACTCAAACATATGGTTATGCAGACATGATCAACTATGCATTACATGCTGCTGAAGAGATCATACAAGAATATCCCAGGAACTACTATGAAGCTATCAGGTGTCAAGACAAAGACAAGTGGCTTTTAGCTATGACTGAGGAGCTGAACTCACTGGAGAAGAACAATACTTGGGAACTCGTATCTAAGCCTGACAACTCCAGAATTGTAGGCAGCAAGTGGATCTTCAAGAGGAAGGAGGGAATTCCAGTAGTAGAACCACCCAGGTTCAAAGCAAGGCTAGTAGCAAAGGGATTCACTCAAAGGGAAGATGTAGACTACAATGAAATCTTTTATCCTGTAGTTAAGCATGCATCTATAAGAATAATTCTAGCCATGGTAGCACACTTTGACATGGAGTTAGAACAGATGGATGTCAAAACTGCATTTTTCCATGGTGACCTAAATGAAACAATCTTAATGCAACAACCAGATGGCTTTAGGACTCAAAGAAAGGAGGATTGGTTCTACTTGCTAAAGAGATCACTCTATGGGCTAAAGCAATCACCAAGACAATGGTATTTGAGGTTTGATTCATTCATGCTTAGTCAAAGTTATGCTACAAGTAATTTTGATAGTTGTATGTATTATAAACAAGTATCATCAGAAACATACATTTACTTGTTGTTATATGTGGATGACATGCTAATAGCATCAAAAAGTATGAAATAAATAGAGAAATTAAAGAGCCAGTTGAAGAAATAATTCGAGATGAAGAACTAGGGGCCAGCCAAAAAGATCCTATGAATGGAAATCATCAGACTTAGAGAGCAAGGAAAATTGATAATTTCCCAAGAGAGCTACATTGGAAAGATCCTAAATAGATTCAATATGAGTGAATCAAAGGCAGTCAGCTCTCCACTAGCAGCTCATTTCAAACTTTCTTCAGCCATGTCACCAAACACAAACCAAGAAGCAGAAGACATGAAGAACATACCGTATGCAAGTGCCATAGGGAGTATCATGTATGCTATGGTCTATTCAAGGCCAAACATTTCTCATGCTGTAAGTGTCACAAGCAGGTTTATGGGAAATCCAGGTATGAGCCATTAGCAAGCTGTTAAATGGATTCTAAGGTATCTAAAGGGAAATCAAAGCATGTATTTGGAATACAACAAAAGTTTAGAATCATCAAAACTAGTTCAAGGATTTGTAGACTCTGATTTTGTTGGAGATTTAGATAAAATAAGATCTCTTACAGGATATGTGTTCACAGTGTTTAACAACAAAGTTAGTTGGAAAGCCAATCTCCAACTCATAGTGGCATTAGCAACGACAGAAGCAGAATATGTTGCTCTTGCTGAAGCAGTGAAATAAGGAATTTGGCGAAAAGGATTGAACACAGAACTTGGAGTCAAGCAAGAATCTATTTACATAAATTGTGACAGCCAAAGTGCCATTCACTTGAGTAAAAATCAAATGTATCATGAAAGAACCAAGCATATAGACATCAGACTACATTTCATTAGAGATGTCATTGAAAGGGGTGAGATACATGTGGCAAAGGTGCACACAAGTGATAATCCTGCAGACATGTTTACAAAACCTGTCTCACTTGGAAAATTCAAACACTGTTTGGATATGCTACAAATTAAATCCAGAAACTGAGATCAAGGACTAAGAGGATCTGATTTGAAGAATCACATGCTGAAGCTTCTCATTTGGTACCAAGGTGGAGAATTGTTAAAAGTGGTACTCAATTAAGAAGCCTTTGGAGATATAATCTGTTTTGGGTAGTTAGTTTCAGTTAGTTAGTTGTAACTACTTTAGTTTGTTACACCTAAATTGTAAACAACCTGTATATAAGCTAAAGCAAGCAAGATTGGTAAAACATATTAGAGACCAAAATAGAATGCAAGCTGCAGTTTAGTTTGAAAAGAATTGCAGCACAAAACTTGCAGAAAATTGTAATCATTCATCTCATATTATTGATATTTTCGAAGTCGGATCCAGTCCCCCAGACATATGAGTTCATATGTGAACTGGGTTAACAATTAGGGTGTTCATTTTAGCATAGAAAGCTTTAATTCTGTTAGTCAGAAAACCAAGAACGTTCTTCGTTTTACAATCTGATCAATCTTCGTTTCATCTTCAATCATTCTGCATTTTCTTTACAGAAATCAAGAACATTATTAGTTTAGTGAGTGATTGATCTCCGTTTTTTTCAACAGTAATCATGGAAGAGATTCTATTGCAGGACGATCCGGCGATGACAAAACAGTGGGTTGGTCTTTGATGAAATTTTGAAAATATGGGTTTTGCATTTTGTACAAGATGTTTAAAGGAAAATGATGAGTTTCGTTTTGTAAAATATTAAAAGGAAAAAGTTAAAGATTACGAGAAAGTATTAAAAGAAACTCAAGAAGGGAAGTTATTAAAGTATTGTTACTATCTTATCTTCACAAACCATTGGTTGCAGTAACCTTTCCACCGTGTATGGTATACAAGTTATAATTTTCGTCGAATTTCGTTACAAAATCCTTTGCACCTGATATAATTTATACCAGAATCAATCACATTCACATCCAATAAATTTAATTAATGCCATGTGTCAAACAAATATAAAATTAATGGAGGTGTCAATTTCCTCGTAGTGAATCTGGACTAGTGAAACTCAATGTTAAGATTTACTGTTTGTTTTTTGTGTCTATCTCTCTTCAAATGGAGATGAAATAAATAAAGAGCACCTCAACTCTAAATAAAGTATTTAGGATACTCTTTAGCATTTTTTTCAATAATGTATTAATAGTTAAGTGTGTTGGTAGGTTGATATGATAAAAATTAAAAGTGAGAAAAAATTCGCAAAAATATGCCATATAATATAAATAGAAATCCAATGAAAGTCCTTTTTATTTCAAAAACACTTTCTTTATATTTTTTTTCTCATATTATTTCAATAAATGCTCATATAGATCTAATTTTCGTTTTGTGTTTTATGTGATTTCGTCGTTTGAATATAGTATTGTTTATTTTTTAGTATTGAAAGATATATAGATGATATTGAATATGCACGATACGGTCAATATGTCTCTCTTGTCTAGTGGAATCCACTAATAGTTAACTCTTACAAAATCAATGTAGACCATGTAGGTCCCAAAGACGATGCTTGAGGAATTACCACTATTTGTTAGATTATTTTTTAATTAATTAATTATGTATTGACAATAATCAATTATTAATAAAAATATTAATTAATTATGATTAATTAGTATTAAATATTAAATTATTTGTTTGGCTTTATTTGTTGAATAGACCATTCTGTCGAGCCTAAATTAAGGTTAATTATTTGTTGAATACGTTTCACACCAGTTTTATGCCTCAAATTTATTGTTGACTCTTTTATTATTTTGTTAAAAGAATTCGATACATCAATTTTGCAGCCTCAGCCCTCAAGAACCCTAACCTTTTTTTATTTCGATTAATCACAACTGTGTTGATCATTCTAAGAAATTATCATAGGGTTCTTCCTTTTCTGTATCTTGAACAAAACTCGCGCAATCTGAAATTCAATGTTTTATAAATCGCGAACCTGTGCGCTAAAAGTCTAGAGGTTTTCGTTCAACTTCATCCAAATAAATTAAACTGTTTTTATTTTCAAATTGATCGAGTGTTTCTCTATATCATCATCATACAATGTCAGATACAGAATTTTGAATCAAACTGTCGCACGTAGAACAAGATACGAACCTTGAAATTAACAAGTAAAGTTCCTTTTTTTTTTTAAACGCCATTGAAATGAGCACAAATTTGTTGGGCCGCACTAAAAGTCCAACACGACAGAAAGAGATAACAATAGGATAGTACAGTATCTGATAGGGGTGATAGAATAAACATTATCATATTATGTGTCTGATACACATATGATAACCAACCTAATAAAATTTTATTTTGTCAATATTTTTAATACACATCTAATCATGATATGATATAATATATATTATATTTAAATAACAAAATTCCTATTGTAAACAATTACATATTAATTTTGTTTTTAAATTAACTAACCAATAACACTACTAAATAAAATTAAATAAGTAATGAAATAATTTTATACTAAAACTAACCACTAACACTACTAAATAAACAATTTAAATTTTAAAAACAAAATTATGAGTAACCAAATAGTTATATTTTATTTGTTAGAACGTAAACAAATATATGATATATATTATATGTAAATGACAAAAATACCTTGTAAACAAATTATATTTATTTTAAAATTTCAATTAACTTTCATACTTTGATAATTACGAATACTAATTTATTAAATTATATAAAAAGATAAAACTACCCTTGTGTAAAATCATAAACATTTTTTAAATTAATTATTAATATTTCATTTTTAAGTTTAATATCAAAATCTATTAATTATTTTTCTATTTGATTAGATTTACATTTTTATATTTTAGATTATATTTTATAAATTATTTTTATATATCATTTTTTATTATATTTCAATTTATATTTTAAATTATATTTTATAAGGGTAATTGAGTAAACTACTGTTATTATCTTATGCTGTTGGTTTTTATCCCAACTCATATTCAGGATAGAAGTTTTAACTACAGATACATGATAGGATATAATTATGTATTAACTTATTATATCATATTGGTTCATCAAACACTTTATTCAAACATGATATGATAATTTATTCCTATCATGTCTCTTATCCTGTCCATCAAACGAGCAACAAGTATTTTGAGTGATCGCATCGGGTATTGTCGTATGTCGTCACAACCTGTTTTCTCAGCTTTTAAGTATAGCCGTCAATTTCACAAGTTCACTAATTATTGATCTCAAGCCAGAGGGGACAAATATCAAAAAAGAAAATCCCCAAATTTAAAAAGTCCCTAAAATTTTATGAGTTAAGTAGAGCATATGGGCTCACTTTTTAAAATTTATCTTTCGATTTTTTTATAAAAATAATTTCCACAAAATTTTGATTTTTTTCGATAAAAAATTATTTACAATTTTTTTTTCTCATAAAATTTTTGATTCGAGAAAAAAAATTCGATTTTTCTTTTAGAAAAATAATTTTTTTTAATTTTTTCATAATTTTTCGAGAAAAAATTATTTAAGAAGATTTTTCAATTATTTCCAAGATTAAATATTTTAAAAATCTGTAATGTAAAATATTAAATCTCATAATTTAAAATATTCCTTTGATTTTGTGACACTTAGATGTACCTCACTCTCTATATTGATGTGTCATTAAGGAATCAAATTTAATTTTATTCCATAATTGATTGGTATAAAATTCTTTTATTTGGAATAAATTGAGATTTATTTTATACCCAAATATTCTTAGTGGTTCAAGAGTATCTGATTTATTTTAAAATATATTATTGTTTTTTGAGAAAGAAATTATTTTGTGATATATGTCAAGATTTGGTGTCAATTAAATATTAGAATCTTACACTATTTTTTAATATATTATTCTAAGATTTGAACCTACAAATATTATTTAAAAATCTCTTTATATACTTGAATTTGTGACTATTATTATTAAATCGAAGGTTGTCTTTTCATTATTATTATTATTATTATTATTATTATTATTATTATTATTATTATTTAATTGCTCACTTGTAAAATATACTAAAGTTATTTATTTTGAGTAATAAGGCAACAAAAACTGTATCACCATTAAATGGGTCAATCTACTATTAGAGGCATGTATTCTTTGATATAACATATTATTCTTGATTTATCAATCGTTTGAGGCGACATCGTAGAAGATTTTGTGAATCTTAAAATTATCAAAGCTCAATGATTCTATATGTGAATGTTACACTTTGTGTGTTTGTGTGTGCAAAATTATTTATTATTTATCATTATAACATCTTACAAATTCTTTACTAAAATTCAAAAATATTGTAAGTCCGATTATCAATTATTTAAAATATGGCAATTGAATCCATACACCTTTATAAAAATAGAGGCAAATAACAACGAATAATAAATTAGAATCACCAAACATAACTGAAAACTACATTCAAAGTTATAGTTTACAACTTGTTTAATAGATTCATAAAATATTACTGTTGAGACAAAATTTCTCAAATGATTTTAATGATAACAAAATTATTTAAAGATTATGATTTTGGTTAATGACTAATCTGTACTTTTGAGTGAATTCTTATAAGAAAACAGGTTAATCATCAATTAGATGAAAAGGGAGAAAAATCTGGGTCAATCCTTTAAGTGTTCAAACTGGAGGATAGGATAAAACTTTGAGAGGATGGGTCTTCAAGTAGAAAATTCTCATCCTCGCTGAAATAATGTTTCTTATTCATCAAAAGAAGTCAAAACAGTATTAATGAATGACCAAATAAAGCACATTATCTAAAGAGGTCAGAAAACACATTTGGGCTAGTACGAGGATAGGCAGTACTAGGTAGAGGACGGCCAGTACTAGGTAAAAGGTTGAACAATTTGTCACATCATTCTCCAAAAGTTGAATTCAACCTAGTATCACAAACATTCAGACGGTTGTAGCTCACGTAGTCAAAGAAATAGCATTTTCATGTCTTGAAGAAAGAAAAAGTGAAAAGGACTACGAAGGACCAAGTACCTAGGAGGTTTGAACCTCCAGGCTGAGGATGGACTGTAACTGTTCAAGACAGCTGGATGGCAGTTTTGTAATTTCAGTTTAAAGACCATTGGACACTTTGATGAAACCTCCCAATGGTCATGAAGTGTTTAACACATGGAAGAGCTGTACAAGAACTCTATAAAAGGGAGCAAGCTCTTCATCATGAAACACACAACAACATTGCAGAAAAAGATCAAGAATCTTAAGTTTATCATAAGCAATAGTCATCCTCTCTTTATACTTTCTACATTCATACACTAGATCTTTGAAATATCTTTTTAGAAAGTGTTTAAGTAAAGAGAACGAAATCATACTCATATCACTCTGTAATTTTCAAGTAAGTTGTACTTGAAAATATTTGAAACTTGTAAGGAACAAGGTTGTAAGCTTGGTGAAGCTTGAGAATGCACAAAGTGTAATCATCCTCTGCAAGAGGCTGATCTGATTGATCTTTAGTGAAATCTCACAAGTATGTGAGGACTGGACGTAGCTATCTTTGGGTGAACCAGTATAAAAGTTGTGTGTCTCTCTCTTTATACTCTCCTTGCATTTATTCTTTTCTTATTTAAAAGTTTAAATTTTTGTCCTCAAGTCCGCATCCTCTCAGAGAGGACAACAATTCAAAAACTCTTTAAAACAATTTTAAACACCAAAATCCCTATTCAACCCCCCTTCTAGTGATATTTAGCTCCATCAATTAGCATCAGAGCAAGGTTCTCTAGAAAAATTACATATAACCGTGTAAGAGAAAAAGATCAAAAGAAAAAATGTCAAAAGCTAAGTATGTCCCTGACGGAGGATCCTCCACCAGACCTCCCTACTTTGATGGTACAGATTACTACCACTGGAAAGGTAAGATGAGATTATTTCTCATATCACAAGATTACAACATGTGGTTTGTTGTTGAAAATGGGGATCATGTCATCAGAATCAACAACACAGATGCAACCTCCGACGAGAAACCTCAAGCACAGTGGACGGCTGATGAAAATGCTAAGGTACTCCTAAACTCTAAAGCTCATTTATTTCTAACGTGTGATTTGAGCAGGGAAGAATACGATAGAGTTGAAGAATGCAAAAACGCCAAGGAACTTTGGGACACTCTAAAGATTCATCATGAAGGATCAAGCCACGTAAAGGAAGCAAGGATTGACATGGGAGTAAGAGAATTCGAGTTATTTGAGATGAAGGAGGAAGAAACGATTGTTGAAATGTTCTCAAGGCTGACAATCATACTAAACAACTTGAGATCTCTTGGAAAGGTATATTCTGTTCAAGAGAGGATAAGAAAAATCTTGAGGATTTTACCAAAAGAATGGAGACCAATGGTGATTGCTATCACAGAAGCAAGAGACTTGGCCAACATGAAACTAGAGGACCTGGTTGGAACTCTAAGAGCTCATCCTCTAAAGTGCCCAGTCCACACGAAGAGGATGAATCTGATCAAACCTCTCAGAAACCTCCAAGAGGATGGAAGACAGTTACGTATCATTCTCCAGATCTGATTATTGGAGACACGGCTGATGGTGTAAGGACCAGACAGTCTCTACGAGGAAATGCAACTAACATGGCCATGATATCACAAGTTGAACCCAAAACAATTGATCAGGCAATTTGTGACAAATCATGGGTTGAAGCCATGATGGAGGAACTCTCACAGTTTGAAAGAAACAAAGTGTGGAACCTTGTACCTCTTCCACTTGAAAAATCCGTCATTGAAACAAAATGGATATTCAAAAACAAACTGAATGAGGATGGAGAAGTAATAAGAAATAAAGCAAGGCTAGTTGCACAAGGCTACAACCAACAAGAAGGAATTGATTATGATGAAACATTCGCACCGGTTGCTAGACTTGAAGCTATACGAATCCTCCTAGCATATGCCACCCATAAAGGTATCAAATTATACCAAATGGATGTCAAAAGTGCTTTTTTGAATGGTTTTCTAAATTAGGAGGTATATGTTAAACAACCTCCTGGATTTGTGGATGAAAAGAAGCCCAACCACGTGTTCAAACTCTCAAAAGCCCTTTACGGATTAAAGAAAGCTCCTCGAGCTTGGTACGAGAGGTTGAGTTCTTTTCTTAAAGAGAATGGATTCGTAAGAGGACAGATTCATACCACTCTTTTCAAGAAATCATTTAAAGAAGATTTGCTAATTGTCCAAATATATGTGGATGACATCCACGAATGAAAAGATGTGTGAAGATTTCTCCAATCTTATGCAAAGTGAGTTTGAGATGAGTATGATGGGTGAATTAAAATTTTTTCTTGGATTACAAATCAAATAACTAAAAGATGGTATTTTCATCTCACAAGAAAAATACACCAAAGATCTTCTCAAATAATATAACATGAACTCAACCAAGAGTATGGGAACTCCTATGCACCCGTCCTCCATGCTTCACAAAGATGATGAAGGAACTCCAATTTCTGAGAAAGAGTATAGAGGGATGATTGGATCCCTATTATACTTAACAGCAAGTAGATCGGACATAGTCTTTGTTGTAGGTCTTTGTGCAAGGTTTCAATCCTCTCCCAAAGAATCTCATCTTACTGCAGTTAAGAGGATTTTGAGATACCTTGTTGGAACAATAAATCTGGAAATCTGGTATGAGAAATGTTCAGATCTCGACCTCATAGCTTATTGTGATGCTGACTATGCGGGAGACAAAGTTGAAAGGAAAAGGACAAGTGGAGCTTGCCAATTTCTTGGTAAATCTCTAATCAGTTGGTCATGCAAAAAACAATGTACCATTGCTCTATCAACTATAGAGGCTGAATATGTATCAGCTGCACAATGTTGTTCACGATTGTTGTGGATAAAGAATCAACTAAAGATTACTCTCTAAGGTACGCAAAAATTCCCATCCTCTATGATAATACAAGTGTTATAAATCTTTCAAAAAATCCAATTCAATATTCTAGGTCTAAGCACATTGAAATTAAACACCATTTTATAAGAGATCATGTTCAAAAAGGTGACATAGAATTGATTTTCATTGACACTGAAAATCAGTTGGCAGATATTTTTACCAAACCTCTCCAGGAGGATCGGTTCAAAAATATCTTGGAAAAACTCTCCATCATTAATATTTCTAAAATTAAATGATTAATTGTTTTATCCATTGTATCATTGTTGTAATTCTCTTATTTTGTTTGTTTAATTTTTTATTGTCAAAACTTGCTGAGTGATCAAACGTCTTTTTAAGTTAAAAAGCTGAGAGGATGATTATAACCTAGAGGATACAGTTTCCTTTTTAGTGAAACTCCTCGTATCACGCATGCACGCGCCTCCCCTTGTCATTGGTCAGTCTGCGTGGCGTGGTCTCCTTGGCTATCACTGCATTAATTGCGCAGACGGCTACACCTGTCCGTTCTCCCACGCCCCTAGCCTAGCGCCTCCATCATCATCATGAAGACCTAGGGAAATGTCTAACACCTCCTCCATTGAACAGTCACTTCTGTTTCAACTGTCATCCTCCTCTACTTAATCCCCTGATTATCCCTCAATCATCTCTCCTCATCATCCTTCAACCTTCTTCTCCAAAATCAAAATCTATCAACATTCTACGTTTTTTCTCAGAATCAAAACTCAAAAATGGCTCGCACTAAAGTATCAGCAAAACGCAAAACCCCCACTCAAGACAATGAAGTTGTCCAAGATCACTACTCCAGCACGGAGTCTGATCATCATGAAGAGGGATGCTCCGACGCAACTACGCATCAAAAACCCCTATCTATGACTAATCCTCCTGAACCATGTGCAACCATTTCCTCTCCTTCCATTAAACCTAAAAAACGATCCACCAAACCTTCACCCTCTACCACATCCTCTACACCTAAAAGACGATCCTCTAGGATCATTTCTGGAGTTGT
This sequence comes from Cicer yamashitae, assembly GCA_037974755.1. Lineage (NCBI taxonomy): Eukaryota > Viridiplantae > Streptophyta > Magnoliopsida > Fabales > Fabaceae > Cicer > Cicer yamashitae. The sequence continues at coordinate 36,038,693 of JBBPBQ010020323.1, forward strand.
TTCTTCAAGGATGTCAGGTTCTCAAGACACCACTATACATGTTATTAATTCAGATGACTCTGAACAAACCCTCTCTGCTGAATCTGTACCACCTCCACCACCGGCCAAAAACACCACCAAAGCTTCGACTCCCAAAAAGCCTAAAACACCTTCCTCCAAAAAACCACGATCCTCACCATCAAAAATCTCTGCCAAACTATTTGATTCCCCTATCCTGGAGACAAACTATGTTTCCAAGTGGCAGAATAAATCAGTGGTCAATGGAAAAATAATTGACCTTGCTGATCTGAAAGAGGGTGGTTTTAACATAGAAGAAATGTTTAATCAGCTAGGCTGGACATCATTCCTTCGCATAAATGAACCTCAATATCCACGCCTTGTAAGGGCTTTTTATGCTGCTTCAAATGGCTTAAGAGGCCTCACGAGTTTCAGCATAGTTCTAAAGGGTGTCCACATGGAGATTAACCCTACCACTTTGTGTCAAATCCTGGATATTCGTGATGAAGGTGTCTTGTGTTTTTCTGAGAATTGGTACTCTCAATGTATGGTTACCCGTATATCCGTCCTCAACAACACTCTGATTTCTTCTTCCAAACCTCATGTGGCCTCCAACCTCCTTCCAATTTGCCGTATTCTTCACAACATCTGTGTACACTGTATTGTACCTAGAGCCGACAGTTTCGAGAAGGTTACTGAACTAGACCTCCTCCTCATCCATCACCTTATGACAGGAACTCCCTTACATTTAGGCTACATCATATTCAGCTTTATGTTGAATGCCTCAATTTAAGGAAGGTTATCTCTTTATGGCATGGTCTTAACCAAAATATTCAAATTTTTCAATCTGCCATTGGATGATGAACCTTCACTTCATTTCAACAACACCTTCTCCATGAAAAATGTGAAACAAATGAAGCTCACATCTTCTGCTCCTATCACCCCACCTTCTCCGAAGAATAGAAAAACTCGCAAGTCATCCTCTACCACTCCACCACTTGAACCCATATCTGCTCAACCTCCTTCAGAGGATGCTCCCTCAAAAATCACTCAAGAACCTGTCTTGTCATTAGGTCCAACTCCATCTCCACCAAATGACTCTGTCATTCCTTCACCACCTCACTCCCCACTGCTGCCAACTCTTTCCTTGCCACATACCGAGGCTCCTCCTCGTGAGGATATAGTCACAGAAGCTCCCCTTCAACTAATGGAGGATGGTGAAGAATGGTACTTTGATCTAAATCTGACCTATCATCAATTCTCTCCACTGAGCCCTCCTGAGACTTTGCCTGAGGATTTTCCTCCTGTTTTGCAAGAAGATGTTTTGATACCTCCTAATTCTGCTCCTCCTTCACCAACCCATGTTGCTGCCATCGATACTGAACAGTCTCAACCTCTACCCGAGGTCCCTGTTATGTTATGTTCTCTTGACTCCTTTTTAGCCCCAACAAAGGATCACCCTTCTAAGGATAATGTTGGCAGTTCGCAGAATAAGAGCTCCAGCGTAAACAATCAACCCAAGGACTCTTGTACTGGCAAACACACTGAGGAACGGAAACACCATAAGCAAATGCGGTTCCTGAAGACCATCAGGAAGGATCAAAAGAAACTGATTCGACGTTTCGATCTCTTCCAGAACTCGTTTGCACAATTTGGACTCATTCTTGAATGGGTTATCAAACATCTGGTTAATACAGATGCTCCTGATGTTCATCCTCCTGAGCTCCCAGCCCAGCCTTCGTTTGTTGTTCCTGTTTCCTCCCCTTCATCCTCCTCTGATGAGTCGTCCTTCTCTGAATAGATTTGTGACTCTTCTTCTTTTTGCTGCTGCCAAATTCAAGGGGAGAAGAGATTATGAAAAGATTATGCTGATTTACTGTTTTTGCTGGTTGTTTAAATATTGTTGAATTATCTATGTTTTGCTACAAAATGTTTATGATGTTTGATCAAGCTTTTGTAATATCATTAACATGAAATATCTTTATGGCTTTACATTATTATTTTAGTTTCAAAATCTTTGGCATACATTTAGGGGGAGTAATGTTTATTAAAATTTTAAAAAAGATTACTCATTTGAGCATAAACATTTAATCTCCATTTTTCTCAATATTTAAAAATCATAATCTAAAGAATTTTGTCATCATCAAAAAGGGGGAGATTGTTGAGACAAAATCTCTTAAATGATTTTAATGATAACAAAATTATTTAAAGATAATGATTGTGGTTAATGACTAATATGTGCTTTTGAGTGAATTCTTATAAGAAAACAGGTTAATCATCAATTAGATCAAAAGGGAGAAAAATTTGGGTCAATCCTTTAAGTGTTCAAACTGGAGGATAGGATAAAACCTTGAGAAGATTGGTCTTCAAGTATAAAATTCTCATCCTCACTGAAATAATGTTTCTTATTCATCAAAAGAAGTCAAAACAGTATTAATGAATGACCAAAATAAAGCACATTATCTAAAGAGGTCAGAAAGCACATTTGGACTAGTACAAGGATAGGCAGTACTAGGTAGAGGACGACCAGTACTAGGTAAAAGGTTAAACAATTTGTCACATCATTCTCTAAAAGTTGAATTCAACCTAGTATCACAAACATTCAGATGGTTGTAGCTCACATAGTCAAAGAAATAGCCTTTTCATGTCCTGAAGAAATAAAAAGTGAAAAGGACTGCAAAGGACCAAGTACCTAGGAGGTTTGAACCTCAAGGCTGAGGATGGACTGTAACTGTTCAAGACAGCTGGATGGCAGTTTTGTAATTTCAGTTTAAAGACCATTGGACACTTTGATGAAACCTTCCAATGGTCATGAAGTGTTTAACACATGGAAGAGCTGTACAAGAACTCTATAAAAGGCAGCAAGCTCTTCATCATGAAACACACAACAACATTACAGAAAAAGATCAAGAATCTTAAGTTTATCATAAGCAATAGTCATCCTCTCTTTATACTTTCTACATTCATACACTAGATCTTTGAAATATCTTTTTAGAAAGTGTTTAAGTAAAGAGAAAGAAATCATACTCATATCACTCTGTAATTTTCAAGTAAGTTGTACTTGAAAATATTTGAAACTTGTAAGGAACAAGGTTGTAAGCTTGGGGATAATTATTTTCCTTGTTCGACTTATTGTAGTTGATAAAGTTGTTAGTAAGAATTATTTAATCAATGGGGGAGTTTATATATATATATATATAGATTTTTTTTATATTTAGTGCAAGAAGAATTTGGGTTAAGGATTTGTGGCTTGGTGTGACCCAATCGATATGGATGAGTAGAAGTTTGGGCTAGGGTTTGTGCCTTGATTTTTTTATTATCGAGGTTAACAAAAAAAAATGTATCCCTCCTATTTTTCATTCAGGCCCAACACTATCTACCCTATAATCTCCACTTTAAATTTTCTCTAAAGTCAACAATATTTCCATACTCAGTAATAATAAGCAGAAAAACAAACAAAAAACATAACTCACAGACCCTTTATAGACAAGATTTTGTAAACAGAAAGGAATACAGAAACCCTAGCCACCATCACCTTCACACCTCCTTTTTCCACGCATCAAAAGTTTAGAGCTTTGTGCTACGAAGAAAAGCAACCAAGGTAAGGGTTTTCCCCACACAAATTATAGTTAGACCGTTGGTTGGATGACATGAAATTATAGTTAGACTTTTGGTTGTGATTGCTTGCCTTTTGAAAGGAATAAATGTAGACTAACGAATTAAAATAATAAAACACCAATCCTTTACGTTGAGTTCAATATGTAATATACAATTTTTTAAGAAGCAAAGTATGAATTTTTATATTATATGCGATAAAGTTTTAATTTTTATGATGAATATAAAGTAAAGTATGAATTTTTATGTTATATATGATAAAATTTTAATTTTTATGACGAATATGAAGTAAAGTTTGAATTTGTATGTTATACGTGATAAAGTTTTAACTTTTACGATGAATATGAAGTAAAGTATGAATTTTTATGTTATATATGATAAAGTTTAATTTTTTATGACGAATATAAAGTAAAGTATGAATTTTTATGTTATATGTAATAAAGTTTTAATTTTTATGATGAATATGAAATAAAGGTTGAATTTGTATGTTATATGTGATAAAGCTTTTTAACTTTGATGATGTATATGAGTTGGAGTTTGAATTTTCTTGTTATATATGTTAAAGTTTTAATTTTTATGGTGTTTATGATATCAAGTTTCGATTTTTATGTGTATACGATGAAAGTTATAAATTTTATGATTATTTGTCTTTGAATATGGAATACTCATGATAAGAATGTGTGGTATGTGATCTTAGTGATATGTGAATAAGATGATGATTTTAAAAAGTGATTTTGAATGCATATGACATGATTCTTAGTGAGTTGTCTGGGAATACATCTCTTTGATAATATATCGTCTTGTCATGGCATAGGCATGTTCGTGGGAGTTACCTTAATGGCAGGTTTGTTTTCCCCATTCGCTTTGAATAAACATTTTCTTAATAATATGAAATAAACGTGATTGTTACTAAAAAAAATGAATAAATGAATAAATATTAGGTATTCTTACTAAAAAAAAATTGTAAATTTTTCTAACCAATAGGTATTTTAAGTAGTGCTTTGGATTCAAAATTAGGGGCGTTACATTATGTATGCAACGTGTCATTCATCCATAACACTTATAAAAAACTTAACAATATATTGAAAATCAAGTGGGAATTAAATTCTAAGTCGCTGATCAAGAGCTGGAATCAGAGGCAAACTTAGCTAGAGAAAGAATTCCTGACCATAAGCAGTGCATTTGGAGTAATAAATCAGAGGCAACATGGCCAGAGTTAAACTTTGACAAGAGGCATCATGACCAGGTGCGCATGGGTTAGAAGCAGGGTGATCATAGGCAAAATCTAATTAGAAGCAACATAACCAGATTAAGAGGATACATGAATAACCAGAGTAAGAGGATACGTGACCAGAAGCAAAGTTAGAGGATACATGACCAGAGGCAGAATCAGAGGATATGTGACCTGAGGCACATTTAGAGGATACATGACTAGAGGCAGAGTCAGAATACGTGACCAGAGGCTAGTTAGAGGATATGTGACCAAAGGTAGAATCAGGGGATATGTGACCAGAGTCAGAGGATACATGACTAGAGGTAGTGTTAGAGGACATGTGACCAGAGTCAGAGGACACGTGACAAAAGACAAAGTCAGAGGATACGTGACAAGAGGCAGCATGATCAGAGAAACTTGGATTAGGGGCAGCATGATCAAAGGAACTTTGATTAGCAACAACATGATCAGAAGAACTTGGATAAGAGGCAACATGATCAGAGGAACTTAGATTAGAAGCAGCATGATTAGCAGAACTTTGATAAGAGGCAACCTGATTAGAGAAAGACATAAGGTTAAGCAGTAAAGGCAAAATGAAAGGATAAAATCAGAAGCAAAGTAGAAAATGAAAAATCAGAGGCAAAATAGAAGCATTTCACCAAAGGTGTAACGCCCTAGATTTTTTATCCAAAACATTACTTAAAATACTTATTGTTTAGAAAAATTTACAACAATTTTTTTAAAAATTATTTCAGTGGTGAGGAAAAATTTACGACAAATTTTTATTTACTGAGAATACATAACATTTATCCATTTAAATAACTAGTAACAATCACGTTTATTTAATATTATTAAGACAGTGTTTATTCAAAGCTAAAACAAAGTAAAATCAATTATTTATAACGGAAGGGAACCCACTTCCGTATTTGTAGAACTCTAGTGCATTTTAGAAGTTGGTGACAAAAGATTAAAAAAAAACTTAGAAATATAGCGGCAATTCTATTATTACAAAGTTGTCTTGAAAAACCCATTTTTACCCCAGGTTTGCAGCACGTTAATACTCATCAACTACTCTTGAATCTCCTCGAACTCATTAGTACCTAAAATGTTGTTGTAAGGGTCAGTTTTTTCCATCATTCACATTAAACCAAAGCTAATATAGAAGAATACCAGAAAACATGTAAAAGTGAAAACTTCCAATTTAAAAGAAAAAATGCAAACCGGTAAATTGTATAACGAAAACATATGCATAATGCATGCTCCTAAAACTATATGATCCAGATATTAACCTGCCACTAAGGCAACTTCCACACAGAAAGATCACTCATACAAATGAAAAAAAAACAAAATCTGCCACTAAGGCAACTACCACGAAGATGCATAAGCCATGACATGATGATATATTATCAAAAAGATATATTCTCACACAGCCCACTAAGAATCATGTCATATACATTCAAAATCATTTTTTAAAATCATCATCTTATTCACATATTACTAAGATCACATACCCCACATCCTTATCATGACTATCACATATTCATAGACAAATAATCATAAAAATTATAACTTTCACGACATACACATAAAATCGAAACTTGATATCATATACACCATAAAAATTAACACTTTCACATATATAACAAGAAAATTCAAACTCCAACTCATAAAAATTCAACCTTTATTTCATATCCATCATAAAAATTAAAACTTTATTACGTATAACATAAAAATTCATACTTTACTTAATATTCATCATAAAAATTCATATTTACTTTATATTCATCATAAAAATTAAAATTTTATTACGTATAACATAAAAATCCATACTTTACTTCATATTCATCGTAAAAATTAAAATTTTATCATATATCACATAAAAATCTATATTTTACTTTATATTCATCACAAAAATTAAAACTTTATCACGTATAATATAAAAATTCATACTTTAATTCATATTCGTCATAAAAATAAAACTTTATCATATATAACATAAAAATCCATATTTTACTTTATATTCATCATAAAAATTAAAACTTTATTACGTATAACATAAAAATTCATACTTTATTTAATATTG
>JBBPBQ010020323.1:36057946-36077902 GCA_037974755.1 Cicer yamashitae
TAATAATAATAATAATAATAATAATAATAATAATAATAATAATAATAATAATAATAATAATAATAATAATAATAATAATAATAATAATAATAATAATAATAATAATAATAATAATAATAATAATAATAATAATAATAATAATAATAATAATAATAATAATAATAATAATAATAATAATAATAATAATAATAATAATAATAATAATAATAATAATAATAATAATAATAATAATAATAATAATAATAATAATAATAATAATAATAAAAGGTAGTAAGTGGAAAGATTGAATTTTGATGGTAAGAGTAGAGAGATTATACATACATTAACAAAGCAATCATGAAATTGAAAGCGCATAATAGAGGCAAGACTTCTAGGTTCTCTTATAAGGGCTTTTTTCATGACATCTCTGACAATGATTTCAGCATTCGGACATGTATTTGAGTAAAACCCAGGTCGAAGATCTGATGATGATGATGATGATGTTAGTAAGAGTATGTTTATGATGAAGATGAGAAAGAGAAACATGATGATGGGTCGGTTGGTTGGTCTCTTTGTTTTGAAGTGTGTGTGGGAAAGAGGAGACAGAAGAAGAAGTAAACAAGAAAGGGGTATGTATGTAGGTTGGTTTTGTTTTGTTTTGTAAGTTTCTTAATTGATTCGATGGATATTTAAAGGGAGAAGAAGTTGCAGAGACTAGGGCCTATTTGATTTGGTTCTGCTTTTTAATTTTTAAATACTTTTGAAAATCAATTTTTGAAAACTCTTTTTAAGATAAGATAAAAAAAATTTGTTTGGCAATCTTAGTATTACAGATTGTTCTAAAGATGGGAAACCAAAAAACTTATTTGGTAAATTTATTTTTAGAATAGGTTTTTTTTAGGCAACTAAAAATATGTTTTGAATAGTAGACTGCATAACTTTTTTTTTTATAAATCATATTTGTTTTTGAATTATTTATTCTCTTTTAACATTGTCTTTCAATTTGAATATATATAAAAAATCATTTTTTCGTAATAATATTATTTTTTATCTCTCTATCAAATCAATTAAATTGTGATGTGAGTATTAGAGCAAAGCTTTTTAAATTCAAACCGATAATCAATTCAATTAAGATAACGGGTTATTGGTCAAACGGATATATCATTAGTTGAATCAATAGATTAATTTAATTATTTTCAAGTGCATTGACCATGCACTCTTGTTTTGTCATTTATCTTTATTTAATAACCACCTATTAAAAATAACTATTCAATACTTGTTTTATTTATTGAACATCAATATAAAATTAAAATTAATTTACACTACTGGTGCGTAACTTTTTCTCTCTTTATTTTATAATATAAAAAATCTTTAGTGTTTGAATTTCTTTTCATGTGGTTTCTCAACTCATTTTTAATTGGTTTGCTTTGAATTTTGTGAATAAATATCGTAAAATCTCTTAGATTGTTATATTAATTCAAACTCACCACATTCAATATTATCTCTTCTTCTCCTCCTAAATTTTTATTATAAAATAAAGAAAAAACCATGTTACTAAACTAACTATATATTATAATATTTTATTAAATATATTATTTAATTATTATATTTCAATATTATTATGGGCACACATATCTTTATTTAATTATATTAGCTATTTATCAATTAAGAGTCTTAATTAATTAGTGATTAAATCAAGTAATAAAACTAATTAGATTTTTAATTTGATAATTAATTAAATATTTAATTAATTGATATGGACTCAAGTGAATGTCATTGATGACCCATTTGAAAATAATGAAAATCCTAATTGGCTATCAACCTATATATATGCTATAGTTCCAATATACGAGACACACTAATTAAATTATTTTTTTAGAACATTATTTTTGTAAGGCTTTTGCTCTCTAGAGTTCTTGAAAGAATTCACTTTAAACTTATCAAAGTTCTTAATCTTTGTGGCGTTCTTTTTGGCTTATCAATCCCTAGATTGTGGCGCCATTCTGTTCTTGGTTCATTTACTGAATAATAATAAGTTTGAGTTTCCTTTACATCAAACCCTAATACACAAATTGTGCCAATTTTCGTGTTCAGTAACCTGTTACCATATCTCGAGTTCTACACACTTGTTTTCAGTGATTCAACATCCTAACTTGTGTTTCGGAACGTCATCTTTCATCTCGTTTTGGAATCGGCCGATTCTGAGTTTCGTAGCTCTATTTATTGCATTCTCCAACAATACGCGATTTTCGTTCTAACCTGTAAGTTTCCAACCTAGAACGATTCTTAAAGTGATTCATGAGAAATAAGATCATATCATTTGGTACCAGAGCTTGTCTATAGGTTTGGAATTGAGTAAAATTATGTTTATGCAATTTTTTGGTGAAACATAAATTGCTAGTTGTGTTGCTTTTGTTTGAATTGCTATCATTACTTAATTTGTGTGTTGCTGCTAATTAAAAAAAAAAACTTGTGTTGTTAAAAGTATTGCACACTACCTGTTTGACAAAATTCCTAAGTATGTCATATCCTCAATATATTCGAGATTTTGTATTGGATCCGGAGTATGTGAAATATCTGTACGAAAATGGATATGCAAAACAAGCAAGAAAAATAGAGAAGCTAGCCTCGAGAGAGAAAGAGAAAATCAAAGAAAAGAAAGAAGAAGAGGAGAAATATTTGAGAGACAAAGGGCAAGAAATTGACTCCAACTATTTGTCTAATTTTGATAATTCTCTATTGCAAGTGTTTGAAGAAGTATCTCCAAATGAGGAATGTCATCAATATATTGAAATTGAAAGTAAAGAGAAAGATGATGGTAAAATTGAAAGTCTCTTTAAACAAGAGAGTGAGGTGAACGAAGCAATGTTAGTGCTTGAAGGTGATTATTCAAAGGTTCCTCAAAAGGATGCTTACAAGGAAATTATTGAGTCACCATTTTTTTGTGATGAAGAGAATGTCCATGAGACTCAACTTGCTTTGAAGCCTTTGCAAATACAAAGTAACATATTGTTTGCCACAAATTTCAATCCAAAGAAGGTAAATTTGGCTATGAATATCAACTTCAAAAGGTATAACTTTATCCCCATCTTTAGAATTTCTTACCTTTACCATGAATGTACTAAGATGTTAATTGTTCAAGATGAAAATGTAATTCACCGACTTATCACATTTGGTGACTTTTCCAAATTTCCATTTGACCCCGGTGGATATGATGAGCTTGTGGTTTGATTGGATTATTTCTTCACGTACGGTATAATGAAGCTTAAATTCGTGGTCGAATTTATTCAAGAAGGAGAGAATAATAAGAATCTCAAGAGCATGAAAATTTAGGATGAACTTTATTTATTTTCATTTGGTTTGTAATAATTCTTAGTTTGCTTTAATTTTGAATTGTAATAGTTTTAATATAGATTTAGTTTATGTTATATGTAAGTGAAGATACTTTGTTTCCTTACATTTAGTTTATTTTTATAAAAGAAATTATGTAAGCCCAATTTGGGCCTAGAGAATAGTGTCACTTATGACCCATTTAGGTTTAGAGATAATTTTACTATAACTATGAATTTGTAACCTCATTGAAAGGGATTTTTTGGAATGAATTAAAATTTCTCTGAGTGAGTTAGGTCTCCTCTTTAAGTTCTTGGATTAGAACTTGCTTGAGTCTTATCAATGGCTTCCTTACCATTGTGGCGATTCTTCATTGGCTTATCAATCATCCTTGATTGTGGCACCTTCTTCATCTTCTCAACCTAATCCATCTTTTGTTTCTTTATAATTTTCAGTTTCCTTTACATCGAACCCTAATACACAATTTCTACCGATTTTTGTGTTCAGCAATCTGTGATCATATCTCGAGTTCTAGAAACTTGTTTTCGGTGATTCAACAGCCTAACTTGCGTTTCGGAACGTCATCTTTCATCTCGTTTTGGAATCGGCCGATTCTGAGTTTCGTAGCTCTCTTTTATTGCGTTCTCCAGCAATACGCGATTTTCGTTCCAATCTGTAAGTTTCCAACCTAGAACGATCCTGAAAGTGAATCATTACAAATAGGATCATATCATATAGCCTTTTTCTTCTCTAAAGAGTGCTTAGGACATATGAAATCTAGGTCGATGAAGAACTACAACCCAACAAGTGCTTGTCATCTGTTTCTCTTTTTAGGTTCGATACTTATAGACTATTTAGGATTATCACAAAAAGATGATTAATTATGAATCCATATATTCCTAAAATCTAATATCTTTGATTAATCAACATGTCTCGTAGATCCTAAAATAATCAAGATTTTATCTTTGTTCTAGATGTTTATATCACGTTTCTTTAATTATTAAATTTCTACAATATAATATATGTAAAAGCATACCTTGATGAATTAATAGATTAATTCCAACAAGTATTAATTTTTCAAGACATGTTTTTATGTATACTATATTGCAGAATCTTAATAGTCAAAGAAGCATGTTATAAATATAAAAAACAAACATAAAATTTTAATTATTTTAAAATCTACGACATAAAAAAAACAAAAACTCTCATTAATTTAAGACATATTTAATGACAACAATTATATGGGAGATATTGATTCGTCAATATATCAATAACCATAATAATTGTGATATCGGAATATATTTAGCCAAAATAACATTCTTTATCTTGAAACTGAATTTTCAAAATTCAAATCAAAATCCTTGCAAATTGAATATTCTAAAAATAACAACTTAAATGACTATGCTGTCTCGCTTGACCAAAGGATAAGATAGAAAAGGAACTTGAAAAAGCATTACCGAATAGATATATTATTACTGTAACAAAATATACATGAAAATTCTTGACAACAAAAACTCATGAGTTTTGATTCACGTCCCAAAAACTCTATTTTAATATTTTAAAATTTAAAAATTAAAAAATTTATTTGAATTACTTGTTTTAAAAAACTGTTTTGTAAAACTATTTTTAATATTGTACCTTTTTAAATTAAATAAGCAAAACAGATAAATGGTGTTTTATTTTTTATTTTTCAGTTTTGTTAATTCTCTAGTAAAAAACTGTCTTAAAAAATTAGAGTTACGAACATATTTTTTTAAAATTTTCTTTTTAAAAACAGTTTTCTAAAATTTATTTATAAAATAGTTTTCAAAAACTAAAAAGTAAAAAACACAATCAAACAAGCTCATTCTTCTCGTCAAAACTAAATATATTCCAAAAATTCTATTTTAGTATTTTAAAATTTAAAAACTAAAAAACTTGTTTGAATTTCTTGTTTTTCAAAACTGTTTTATAAAACTATTTTTAATATTATACTTTTTAAAACTAAAAATACAAAACAGATAAATATCATTTTATTTTTCATTTTTCAGTTTTTTAATTTTGTAGTCAAAAATCGTTTTAAAAAATTAGAGTTGCCAAAAAAAATTTTTAAAATTTTCTTTTTAAATACAATTTTCTAAAATTTATTTATAAAATAATTTTCAAAAATTAAAATATAAAACACAATCAAAAAGCCCTTATTCAACGAATTCATGAATTCTCAATTATAAATGAATACAACTCTCACGAGTTTGCCAAAATTAACTTTTACACGTGATAAATCGATTTTTCTTCTGGCCATGAAATCAATTAACGTAAAAGCCAATAATTCACTCCAATAGCATTGAAGCCAATTTAATGGATTTGTTATGAGTGAAATTATTTGCTTATACAATGCAATTGGCTGGATAAGTAATAATGAATATATTTGCCGAATAACGTATCATCATCGTAACCAATTTTCCATCAACATCAGAACAATTACCAAATTTCAATTGCAACGCAGTTTTGATCAACAACATAAATAAATATAAAACCTTTTATGAATAAGGCCTTGTATATAAAATAAAAAATAAATAAAAAACCAGAGTCTTTGATATTCGATTAGCTAGTTTACAAATAACATATTATGAGTATAAACCATTCAATCAGGATTGATAAATATGATACTTAATGTCATAACTCTATTTCCCTTTAATTCCTAATTCTCAAAATTAAAATCATGAAAAAGAAAAAATAAAGAAAGAACGTAAACCATAACTCCAGTAGGTATAAATCACAATCTCAATAAACCAAACACGAAACTACTTGTTGGGATTAATCTATTAATTCATCAAGACATGCTTTTACATATATTATATTGTGGAAACTTAATAGTCAAAGAAACATGCTATAAACATCAACAACAAACATAAAATTTTGATTACTTTAGAATTTACGAAAGATATTATGTTTTAAAAATACTTGGATTCATAACTAATAATCTTTTTGTGGTAATCCTAAACAAACTCTAAGTATTCATCATGAAAAGAGAGACGAATGATGAGCACATGTTGGTTCATTGACTTAGACTCATGTCATCAACCTAGACTCCTTATGTTCTAAGTACTCTGGCTTCGTATAGGGAGAAGAGCGAGCAGTGTGTCGGATATATTATAGACATTAGCCTTGTTGGGTATTGGGTTCCCTTCCTATGTGGAGAAAGACCCAAAAATTGTAGCTCATGTGTCTCACTTATTTAAGTGGAGAGAAGTCTGATTAGGGTTGTAAGAAAGAGACTATTTTGAAACAAAGATAGCCACCAAAAGAGAAAAGAGAAGAGTAAACCTTATTCTCGATTTTGTCAAATCAGTCTCAGAAAAACATCGATTGCGCATTTGTTAACCGTTGGATCGAGCTGATTTTTGGACAGCTGGTTCGCAATATTTGGTCCTCATTTTCAACGGTCGGATCGGCGAAAAGACGTCTAGAGAGGGAGGAATAGTGCTCACACAACAACATGTTTTTTGAGTATTTTTCTTCTTCTTGCTTTTCATTGGTAAGCTTTAGTGCTTTCTTATTTTGGTTGGGTGTAGGCACAATTTGTGTATAATTTTGAGACTCTCAAGTACCTTTATTTGATTATAGTGGAGCTATTTCTTTATTTTGGACGATCAGTGGGTTTTTTACCCTTGCATTGAGGGATTTTTCACATTAAAATATCGGTATTCTATACGCTCTTTTATTTTGATCAATTTGTTGCCATATATATTTGTTGTTGCTCTTCACGGGTTCTTGCAAGTTGGGGGAATATTATATCCGCTGCGTATTATTTGTTATTATGTTTATGTGTTTATTCCCATTAGAGTGGTATCGGAGCTCTTGGTTAAAGAGCTATTTGACTTGCTTGAAGGATGGAGGCAAATATGAATTTAAATATGGTATGCTTGAATGGTACTAATTACCATTTGTGGAAGGGAAAAATGAAAGATTTGTTATTTGTGAAGAAAATGTATCTTTCTATTTTTAGTTCTAAAAGGTCGGATGATAAATCTATGGAAGAATGGGATTTCGAACATCAATAGGTACGTAGTTTTGTTAGGCAATACATAGAAGATAATGTTTATAATCATATTGCTAATGAGACAAATGCAAAAACTATGTGGGATAAAATACATACTTTGTTTGCCTCTAAATCAGGGAATAGTATATTGTTCTTGCTGAATAGTTTCATAAGTTTGAAGTATAAGGAGAGGACTTCCATTTCGAACCACTTGAGTGAATTTCAAGGGCTTTTTGGTCAGATGTCAGGAATGGGTATCAATTTTGATGATGAGCTCTTGAGAGTATTTCTATTGTTATCTTTGCTAGAGTCTTGGGAGACATTTTGGATTTCTATAACGAGTTCAGCTTCTAAAGGTGTTGTTTCTTTGGGAACGGCTAAGGGTAGTGTTTTGAATGAGGAGATGAGAAGGAAAACATAGGGTTCTTCATCTCAATTTGATGTTCTTGTCACTGAAAATAGGGGAGAATTCATAAAAAAGAATTGAATGGTGGTATAGAAAATAGCAGAAGTAAGTCCATGTCTAGATACAATAACATGGAGTGTCATTATTGTCATAGAACATGGTACATACAGAAGATTTTTTTTGTGGAAAAAGGAGAATAAAGGCAAGAAGGGTAAGCAAAATTAAATGGGTCGTGATGATGGTTGTGTTACTCTACTTCTACTAGCGATGATTTTGTTATTCTCCGTGACTATGAGTCAATTAATCTTGTATCTGACGAGAGCACGTGGATAATTGATAATGGTGCTACACTACATATTACACCAAGGAAGAAGTTCTTCACATCTTATACTTCAAGTGACTTTGGAGTTTTGAAGATGGGTAATAATGGTGTATCTAAGGTAATTGGGGTTGGTGATGTATGTTTGCAAACCAATATGGGAATGCAATTGTTGCTTAAAGGAGTCAAACAAGCTCCAGATGTTCGCTTCAATTTGATCTCTGTGCATATGCTTGATGATAGTGGTTTTAATAATCATTTTGCTTCCGAAAAATGGAAACTCAACAAAGGTAACTTGGTTGTGGCTAGAAAGGAGAAAATTAGTAAACTGTATTGGACAAAAGCTTTGGTTGCTAAAGACAGTGTGAATGTTGTGGGTATGGAAGCATCTTTGTGGCACCGAAGGCTTAGTCATATAAGTGAAAAAGGGTTAAATTGTTTAGCTAGAAAGGATGTACTTCCAAGATTAAAGAATGTAGATTTAGAGAAATGTTCTCACTACATGGTTGGTAAACAAACTAGAGTATCCTTCAAAAGGCATCCTCCCTCTAGAAAGTCAAAGTTGTTTTAGTTGGTACATTCTGATATTTGCGGCATTTTAAAGGTAAAATCTTTTTAGTGGTGCACATTCTGATACTTGAGTGTTGTACATTCTGATACTTCAAGGTGCACATTCTAATTTAGAGTTGTAAATTCTGATACTTGAGTGTTTTCGAGAGGCCATGAAGAGTGAAGAAAGTCAAAAGTGGTTGGAAGCAATGCATGATGAGATGAAATCCTTGCATGATAATCACACTTATGATTTGGTGAAGTTGCCAAAAGGAAAAAGGCTTTGGAAAACAAGTGGATCTATAGAGTGAAGCTTGAGAGTAACTCAAAGTCTCCGAGGTACAAAGCCAGATTAGTGGTGAAAGGTATCTGTTAAAGAAAAAGTGTATATATTAATGAGATTTTCTCACCTATAGTAAAAATGTCATCGATTAGAACCGTGTTGATTTTGGCAGCTACTCTTGACTTAGAGGTAGAGCAAATGGATGTAAAAACGAATTTCCTTCATGGTGATTTGGAGGAAGAGATTTACATGAAGCAGCTTGATGATTTTCTTGTTGAAGGCAAGGAAGACTATGTGTGTAGACTGAGAAAGAGTTTATATGGTTTGAAGCAAGCTCCAAGGCAGTGGTACAAAAAGTTTGAGTCTGTTATGTGTGACCAAGGGTACATGAAGACTACTTCTGACCATTGTGTATTTGTTAGAAAATTTTCTCACGATGATTTCATTATCTTGTTATTATATGTTGATGACATACTTATTGTTCGAAAAAATATTTCCAAGATTGACAGGTTAAAGAAATAGTTGGGCGAGTCATTTGCCATGAAAGACATGGGAGCAACTAAACAGATTCTTGGCATAAGAATCATGCGTGACAGAAAGGAGAAGAAACTTTGGATGTTACAAGAACACTATATTGAGAGAGTGTGGCAAAGGTTTCAAATGGAAAACTCTAAGGCTGTAAGTACTCCTCTGGCTACTCATTTTAAGTTGAGTTCTAAACAAAGTCCTTTCAATGAAGATGAGAAAAGAGACATGGAATGAGTTCCTTATACGTTTGTTGTAGGTAGCTTGATGTATACAATGGTGTGTACAAGACCAGATATCGAACATGTTGTTGGTACGGTCAATAGATTTTTGTCAAATCCAGGTAGAGAGCATTAGAATGCTGTAAAATGGATTTTGAGGTAGTCTTGCAGGAGCTTGGGTTTATTCAAAACAAATATGTATTATTTGTCGATAGTCAAAGTGTTATTCATCTTGGTAAGAATTTGACATTTCATAGTAGGTCCAAACACATTGATGTGATATATCATTGGTTACATGATGTTTTTAATAAGTTGTTGGAGTTGGCTAAAGTTCATACTGATTATAATGGTTCTGATATGATGACTAAAGCATTACAAAGAGGGAAGTTTGAAACTTGTTGTGATATCGTCAGTTTGGCGATTATCTCCACATAGTTGTGAGGGAGAGATATGTTGGGTATTGGGCTCCCTTCCTATGTGAAGAAAGGCCCAAATATTGTAGCCCATGTGTCTCATTTATTTAAGAGGAGAGAGGTCAGATTAGGGTTGTAAGAGAGAGACTATTTTGAAAGAAAAACAACCACCAAAAAAGAAAAGAGAAAAGTAAACCCTATTCTCGATTTTGTCAAATCAGTCTCAGAAAAATAAAGATTGCGCATTCGTTAACCAATGGATCTGGCTGATTATTGGACAACAAGTTCGCAACATTCAGGTCCTCGTTTTCAACGGTCAGATTGGCGAAACGACGTACGGAGAGGGAGGAATAGTGCTCGCACAACAACAGGTTTTTTGAGTGTTTTTCTTCTTCTTGCTTTTCATTTGTAAGCTTTAGTGTTTTCTTATTTTGGCTGGTTGTCGGCACAATTTGTGCATAATTTTGAGACTCTCTTGTACCCTTATTTGATTATAGTGGAGTTATTTCTTTGGTTTGGACGACCCGTGGTTTCTTTACCCTTGCATTGAGGGGTTTTTCACGTTAAAATATCTATGTTCTTTATGCTATTTTATTTTGATCAATTTGCGGCCATATATATTTGTTGTTACATCTCACGGGTTCTTGCTAGTTAGGAAAATATTATATCCGCTGCGTATTACTTGTTACTGTGTTTATTCCCACCAAGCCTAACTATAAGTTAATGGCCAATTAGGATAGTGTGACTTAGTATCATTTTTTTTTATCTCTCATCACCTCAATTAAATTGTGATGTGAATATTAGATTTTTATATTCAAACTGGTGATCGATCCGATTAAGATAATGGATCATTGGTCGAGCCGATTGATCATTAGTTGAATCAATATTATATATATATATATATATATATATTATTTTAGTTAATTTAGTTATTTGAAATTGCAATGACCATACATTAACGGTTTAAAGTTAATTAATTTATTTGATTTACACTGTGGTTCATGTAAGTTTCGCAACTCATTTTTAATTAGTTTGGTATGAATTTTATGAGTAAATATTGCTAAATCTCTTAGACTTTTATATTAGGTCAAACTTATCCTCCTAAAATAGATTTATAAGGTGAGATGTATCCTTTTTTATAAACTATGATAGAACTTTATCTTGTATCTATGTCAAGGTCAGTCCACCGTATATTGAGGCCTAAAACAAAATATTATTTGATTCACTTTTAAAATTAATAATAATATTTCATTAAAATTAATATTTGTTGTTAAATTTTTATTTTAAAAATTATGTTGATATAAAGTTTTTTATTGTTTGTATATATTGTGGTAGAGCTTAATCAATTTGTTTTATATGCCAAAATTGTTTAGTAATGTATTTAAAAATTTAAATCCCACGTAATTACAGTATAAAAATAAAAAAAATACTACTTCAGTTAATTATGAAAAACTTAATCATAAATAAAATTTGAAAAATGTAAAATATGTGGACAAATGAAAAACAATATATATGTGATATGCGGTCAAAATTCTAAATTAATTATTTTTTTAGATGGTCTAAATTAATTAATAAAAGTCTAAAATAAATATTAATTAAATTTAAAATAACAAGACATATAAAGTTTGATTTTGATAAATTTTAGTCTCAAATTGGGTGATCGCAACCACTACTACAAAACATATAGTATATATTCAATAGATGAAACTTAATTTTGAGCTTTAATATTATGAAAAGAAATTAGAAATCCAAAGCCTTAATTTTACTAGCTTAAAAGTAGGGACGGCTTTAATACATGTGAGACTTGGATTTTTTTCATTAAATAATATGACTAATTAAGTAATAAGATTAAATAATTTTTTTAATAGGATAACTAATTAAATATTTAAATAATTATAATGACTCAAATATAAATGAATGTTTGATAACTCACTTTAAAATAATGAGAAATCAAATTAATCTTCATCCCAATATAAGTTATTGTCTTCAATATAGTACTAGACACATCACGTTCACATATTATCTCTCCAACTCCTAAATTTTTATTATTAAAAAAAAAAAGCAAATAACCGTGTTACTTAACTATCTATATGTGCTAATGTGGTATTGTTTGTAAAACGTGTGTTTCACACTTTTTCCTCATTTCCAATGCCATTTTAACAAGTCGAAGGGCATATATGATTCAGTTATTGAAAACTGTTTTCTAAATTTTAAAAGAAAAAATTTTGTTTATAAGACTTATATCTAAAAAGTGTTTTCAAAAACTAATTTCATTTGTATAATTTTTAAATCTTAAAAAACTAAAATAAAATAGTCTAAGGGTGTTTTGCTTTTTAGAATTGTTTTTCACTTTAAAAAAAGTTATGGAGAGAAATCTCACCAAAACACCAACTTTTCATTACGGGTAATATTGTAATTATTTGTGATTTATTGACTTTTTCTTTTATTTGTTTATGAAACTACTCTACCACTCTAAAGAGATTCTTTTTATGTGTTCATGCATCCTTTTCCGCTATCACTAATAAATAACAATGCCGTTTTATTTTAATTATTTGTTTTTTTTTGTTTTTAAAAAAAATTAGAACTAGTAGAAATTATTTTATTTTATTTATTTCATGATTACTTTTATAATTAACTTTCTCCATTATTGATAAAACTAATTTTTCATCTCAAGTAATATTATTTATTTCAATAATAATTTATTGATAAAATTACATTTAATTTATTATATTATATTTCATATAATTATCTTGTTATTAAGTAATTAATTTTCACTCCAGTTCCGTGCACAGTGTTGTATGCCATCGAGAAGTCATAGTTATTCATATGTATGACTGGACGAGTAATAATGATTAAATTCAAACTTTTTTAAAGATTTGATTATAATGATTTCTTGGCAACGTAAAAGAAATTTTTTATATCAATAATGTATATAAATTAAATTATATTTAATTTAATAACACATTTTAATTAAAATAAAAAATGTATTAAATTATAATTGATCTAAGTGATAAACAACTCAAACACCATAAGCAAGTGATCAAATATTCCACCCCTTATTTTTACGTATGAATAAAGTTGGGTTAAAATAAAGAAAATCACTTTGTATGTCCAACAAATTATCCGATGAAGATTAATCATTGTTAAATAGTATTGTATTGTTCTTACTTGTCGCATATTTATATATAAAAAATTATATGTGTGATCCTCTTTGATTTATACACAAATTATAATGTTATTTTTTTAAAATTACACATATAATTAGTTGTGATTTATCAGCAACATAAAACTTTTTACATTAACATTATATAAAAATTAAACTCTTTTACTAAGTTATTAATTCAATGATCTGTCCTTAAATATTGTTTTGGAAAATTTAAATTAAACACTCACTTGTGATTACAGTAATTTTAAAAACATGATTGAAACACTATTTTTATTTTTCAACTTTTAAAACATATTTTGAAAACAAAATTACCAAACAATTTTTTTCTTCTTATCTCTAAAATAGTTTTCATAAGTAAAACTACAAACAGCATTTATTTTATTTTTTAAAAACACTTTTGAATAATTGATTTATAAATTAATCTTCAAAAACTAAAAATCACATGATATTCAAACAGGCCTTAAGTTGATAAATATTACTTTTTTACCATTAATAAAAAGAGCTTCTTCTACGTGTCTTTTCAAAACTAAATGGTGAAAATCAAAACATACTATTGACTGTTTTGGTTTTTCTTTTTAAAAAAAGTAAAATGTAAAATAGTTTTTAAAACAAATTTGCAAAATCATATATTGAAACAAGTTTTTTAGTTTTTAAAAACCAAAAACAGTTTTTCAAAATTAAATCAAACAGCCCGTGAGTGGCTATGTGTCATTTGATAATTACTTATTTGACCTTCATTATGGTTCCATCTAGTACACTAGAATAGCCTCTCTTTAGAAATCAAAACTAATGCTTTATTGAGTTTTTGAAATAAAGTTAGAGGAAAGAAAACGAAAAAGAAAGAAAGAGAGAAGAAGAGAAAAATAGTACTCCCTGGTTTTAAAATTTATGTCTTACCATCTTAAAGAAATTAGATATATACACTATGATTTTTCATTTTTGCATCTGAAATTTAATTTATCATTAACTATTAAAATTTACTTGTTCTTGAAATTTTGAATCAAACTGCAGACATGCTCTTCAATAGAAAAACATCTGCACTAAGCCAGCCTAAAACTTATAGCATTTACTCGTAATTATAATATATATTACATATTGTTCTCATTTTTCTTTTTTCGTTTTTTTAATTTTCTTTTTCTTTTTGATATGCTTCTCATATTTTTTAGTGTCTCAAGATTATGACTATGACTTAGTGACTAATATATTTATGATATATCTTTTTAAATTTCAATTGATAAATACTATAATATGTCAAAAAAATATATCTATTATTATTAGTTAACAAAATTTGAGGGGTTAATTTAAAAGAATTGTTTTTTGAAAAAGTAAAAATGACCAAATTATAAATTTAGTTGTTTAAATAAACCATAAAATAAGAAGAAATTATCACACTAAAATTTGGCATCTGTGGATTAAATTTTATAATCGCTTTTATTTATAGATATTATAACTTATAATAATTTTTTATTAATGAAGTCAAAATTTTTGCACATTCTGATTCAGAGTCCTAGATTTACCACTGGTCTCAAAATCTTGATTTTTTTTAGAAAATTAAGATACAATTAATGATATTTTTTCTTTTGTACCCTTAAAAATTCAAAAACATGCATTAAATGAATTTTATTTTTACTTAATGAATGAACGGTAAAAAACTAAATTTAATTAAATTTATTATTTCTTAATATGTGTGTTCAAAGCTAAAAGAACCAAATTTCAACGGAGGAGGGAGTTGAAAATAAGATGAATGTGAAGGTGCAGACACGAGAAGGGTGTTGAATTGTGTTTGACTATGTTGGATTCTTTTTGCTAATTTATTTAAAACTGGTACAATTTTGGTGACTTACTTAGAATAAAAGTTGTGCAATCGGGTTAAGTGATCAGAGGCAGAAGTAAAACAAGAATTGCAGAATTAAAGTGACACAATAATTTATCCTAGTTCACCACCAACTTGGTAGCTACGTACAATCTCCTCACTTAGAAGGATTTAATCCACTAATTCAAAACTTGAATTACACAGTACCTGACCCTACAAGCCAAGTCTTCTCCACACAACTTGAAAACCACAAATTGTTAAAGGCACACAACACCTTGACCCTACAAGTCAAGTCTTCTTAACACAATACAAATTGCTTAAGGAACATGAAAGCCACTAACGGGTTGGGATACAATTTGCTTTTAACAAGCTGATTGTAACAATGACTCTCAGACTCGAAAACACTTAGAAAATATTTCTTTTTGAGCAAGTGTTTCTCTAGACCATAACGGTATGAACTCTAATGACTTAGGAAATTTTGTGCTTGTGAGTTCTCTTTTATTTTCTTCTTCAGCCTTGAGTATCTATTTAGGATTTCTCCTTTGTCCTTGCAAAATCTGAATCATATCTTTGCAAATAATAAATGTATCTTCTTTTGAGTGTTTCTTCTTGTAAACAATTCTTAATCATATCTTCTTGTAAATAATTAGCAAAAAGAATCCAACTTAGTCAAACACAATTTAACCCCTTTCTCGTGTTTGCAACTTCAATTGGTATCAGAGCCCGATTTCAAAAATTAACACTTAATAGTGTTTGAACAAAGATCTAGCAAAGGATTCATCAGTGTTTGGATTTGGTGAAGAAGCTGCTGGAGGTAACATCTGTTGGAACCAAGTTGGTTTTATACTTGGAATTTTGATGATAATAAAAGTATTTAATGAGAACAATATATTTGACTTCACATAGTATGAAAGAAGATTCATGTTTTTGAAGAAAATCTAAAATAAGATTTGATTCATATTTATAATTAAAGAAAATCTAAAATAAGATTTGATTCAGATTTATAATAGAAGAAAATCTTTGACCAAGTTGAAAAGAAAATATGGTCAAGATTTGATCAAGATTTATCTACAACAAAATATGAACAATATCATTCTAAAGAATTTACAAACTCTAACTAAACAAATACGAACAAAATCAATCTGAAGAATTTACAAACTTAATTTCAACAAAATACGAACCAAATCAATCTAGAAGAACTGCTCAGATTGGATTTAGAAATGAATAATTGGCTAAAGAACATATTATCAAAAAACATCTTGTTCAGAATTATTTTTGAATAAGATCATTGTTGACCAAGATAAGAATGAAAATATAATTCAGAATTAAACAAGGACTAAATAGAAGCCCTAATTTAACTATAAATAGATACTCAAGGCTGAAGAAGAAGATCATCGAAAATCAAAAAAGAGTAGAGATTTAAAAAATCAATCATCTTAGAGTTCAAAGAGAGAAACAATTGTTCAAGTTAGAAAATTATCTAAGTGTTTTTTCTTAGGGTGTGAGAGTTATTATTATCAGCTTAGTTAGAAGCAAACACTTAAAGTTCCAATCTTTTGTATCCAACCCGATAGTGGTTTAGTTCCTTCTTCAATCTGGGGTTGTTAGACTTTTAGTAGAAGACTTGGCTTGTAGGATCAAAATGGCTAGTTCGTCAAAAGTTTGGGGTTGTCAGGCTGTTTAGGAAGACTGGCTTGGAGGGTCAGGTGCTTTGTAATTCATTGTTTGCTGCCTTTGAACTCGATTGCTTCTTATCTAAGTAATTCATAAAAACCAACCAGCCTTCATCAAATTAGCAAAAAGTCATCAACTTTGTCAAACACAATTCAATCCCTTCTCGTGTTTGCACTTTCAAAATAGAATCTTAATTAAGTCAATATTGAATAAAACACCATGTGAACTATTGAAGGGTAAAAATCCTAATATCTCATACTTTAAACAATTTGGTTGTACTTGTTATATGTTAAACACTAAAGATAACCTTGACAAATTTGATTTCATATCACAAAAGTGCACCTTAATTGGATACTCTGAAAGATCTAAAGCTTATATAGTGTTTAATAGGGAAACACAAATTGTGGAAGAGTCAATACATGTTAAAGTTGATGACAAACATCTTGACCTTAAAAAGTCAAAGCAAGTTGATGATAGTGCAGGTTTGCTGGAACCAGAAGAAGCAGATACAGACAAATCAGAAAAACCTAAAAAATCAGAGGATACAAGTAAATCAAAAGAAAATGACAAATCATCAGAGGATGAATCTGACCAAGTCAAAAGGCAAATCTATATGGAAGTACAAGTCATCCCATCCTAAAACTCTAATAATTGGAAATGCAAATGATCCTTTGAACACTAGATCATCACTAAAAGACACAACTTTGTTTGGTCTACTATCATCAATTGAACCTACATATGTTGATGAAGCATTAACAGATGATGGATGGATCCTTGCAATTCAAGAAGAGTTAAATGAATTTAAAAGGAATGATGTTTGGGATCTAGTACCTAGACCAAAGAAAAACATTATTATAACCAAATGGGTTTTCAGAAAAAGCTAAATGAAAAGGAGAAGTGGTCAGAAACAAGGCAAGACTTATTGCACAAGGCTATAGTTAGCAAGACATTGATTACACTGAGACATTTGCTCTAGTGGTCAGATTCGAAGCTATTCATATCCTAAGTTCTTTTGCTGCAAATAATAACATTACATTATTTCAAGTGGATGTTAAAAGTGCTTTTCTAAATGGTTATATAAGTGAAGAAGTATATGTTAAACAACCCCAAGGTTTTGAAAGTTCTGAATTTCCAAATCATGTTTTTAAACTTAGGAAATCTCTTTATGATCTAAAACAAGAACCTAGGGCATGGTATGATAGACTTAGTAACTTCTTGCTTAAAAACAGTTTTGAAAGAGGACAAGTAGACAACACCCTATTTAGAAAATCAATAGGAGATTCATTCATATTTATGTTGATGACATTATTTTTGGATCTACTAATGACACTCTTTGTCAAGAATTTTCTAAGTTGATGCAACTTGAATTTCAAATGAGTATGATGAGAAAACTTAAGTTCTTCTTAAGGATACAAATTCAGCAAAGTAAAAAAGGCATATACATTCATCAAACCAAATACACAAAAGAGCTTCTCAAGAAATTTAAAATGAATAATTGTAAACCTATAGCTACACCAATGCACCTTACTGCATTGGTGAAGGTTGACCAAAAAACATATAGAGGAATGATTGGATCACTGCTATACCTTACTGCCTCAAGACCTGATATTATGTTTAATGTGTGTGTGCGCGCAAGATTTCAAGTTGATCCAAGAGAATCTCATTTAAGTGATGTTAAGAGAATCCTTAGATACTTAAAAGGTACTACCAACGTTAGCTTGTTCTACGAAAAATATACTAAGTACAAATTAAGTGGCTATTGTGATGCTGATCGTATTGGAGACAAACTTGAGAGAAAAAGCACAAGTGGAAACTGCACATTTCTTGGTGAAAAATTAATCTCATGGTCAAGTAAGAGACAAAGCACAATTGTAATGTCAACAACAGAGGCTGAGTACATTTCAGCAGCTAGTTGCAATTCTCAATTGCTATGGATGAAACATCAGCTGGAAGATTACAAAATTCTTGAGAGGAATATTCCCATATTCTATAACAACACTTCTGCCATTTGCCTAACCAAGAACCCCATCAGCTAGAAGATCAAACATCACTTCATTAGGGACTTTGGTAAAAAAGGAGTACTAAATATTCAGTTTGTAGTAACTGAACACCAATGGACTGACATATTCACCAAATGACTAGCTGAAGATAAATTTGACTTCATTAGGAAAAATCTAAACCTTACCTTTATACCTGAAAGATGATGTGCCAAACTTAGAGTAGTTTAGGTTCATACTAGGATCAGTTTTATGTTCTGTTGTTCATTTTTTTTTAAAAAGGCAAATACATACAAAAAAAGTTTCAATTTCAAGTCTTTTTGTGTGATGACAAAAGGAGGAGAAAGATATTTAAGAACAATAATGTGGGGAGATAACGAAAAAATTACTTGGACTTAGGGGGAGCCTTAATTCAGGGGGAGTCAAGTAATAAAAGAAAAATTGTTATAAAAAATATAGTTTTGTCATCAATAAAAAGGGGGAGATTGTTGGAACCATGTTGGTTTTCCACTTATAGTATTGATGTTAACAAAAGTATTTTATGAGAACAATAAATTTGGATTAATGACTTCATTAAGTATGCAAAATTTGGAGGAAGGAAATTTATCCAGAAGGTTTGTAGTCACTCAATACATACTTTTAATTAGTATTTTACTTTTCCCTTTTTATTTAAAATACTTTTTGCATTAATAAATAATTTCTAAATATTACTTTATACTCTTATTATATGTTATTTTCATTTAAGGACATTTTTGTTATTTTACTAACATTTTTATTTAATTTTTTCTTTTCATCTTTTCTATTTGTTTTCTATTCTATCAAACAACTAAACATTCATCTTATTTTCTACGTAGTATTATTTTTCTCTTCTTCTCTCTCAAATTTCCTCTAACTTTATTCTATATATCTTAAACATAGTTTGTTTGATATATATGTGATTTGTCTTTTCACTAAAATAAACATAGTTTATTTTATTCAGAATACATTATTCCTTAAAAAAATGGATGCATTAGTCTTTTTATATCGAAAACATGATAGATTAGTAAGAAAAATAGAATTAAAAAAAAACGTTCGTGATAAGAATATATTAATCATTGACAATAAAAGACAAAATGTCAAATATAATCAAAATAAAAATAATATTGATTATAAAAAATAATCATTGAAATGAAAAATAAACAATTGTTTTGTGTCATAATTATATCATCTTGATACTATGGAATAAATTCAAACAAAATTCCATAGTAGTATTCTCAAATT
>JBBPBQ010020323.1:36078572-36093135 GCA_037974755.1 Cicer yamashitae
AATGACTTATCAAACAATTTGAAGGGACCAGATAGTGCATTTTATATTATAGATACTAAAAGTGAAAGGTTAAAATTTAATAGGAACTAAAAATATATTTAACCTTATTTTTAAAGAAAGAGCAAACATAAACTTATGTGAGGAATATGTTACACATTGTACAGATTATCTAAACACGTTTAACTATTATAATATTAATAATAAGAAGATTTCAACAATAAAAAGAAAATATTATATGCATATATTTTAATAGTTCTTTTTATATTATAAAAAATATTAACTTCAATTATCAGTATATAATAAAACAAGGTTTAAATATAACTTTAGTCATTTATCTTTTAATTAATATTCGCTTTGTTCCTTTATCTTTATTTTGATTCATTTTAGTCCTTTGTTTTTTTATAAGTGGCGCATTTAAGCAACGTCACAATTACGAAAAAGATTATAACAACATCTAGTCAACGGAGTTCTTTTTAACAATTGTCAATATGTATCTATTATAATATTCTTTCAAAAAAAAAAAATGTATTTAACCCAATAATATGCTTGCACTTGAAAAAAAAATTCTTTTTGCATACTTTGAAACATATGCAAACTTTTTGAACGAAAGACACTTATCAGATTTTATTGTATTTTCACTTCATCTTAATTTATTAAGATTGCATACTTTGAAGTTTCAATAACACAAGAAATGGGGTTTTAATTGTGTGATGGTTTGTTAAAACTGTTTTTGAAATTTAATTATAACTTGGTGATTAAAGCAATTACGAAAATAAAAGCAAAGGAAAAAAGAAGAACACACAAGGAATTTATACTGGTTCACCACCAACCATGTTGACTACGTCCAGTATCTTCACTTGAAGAATTTCTTTAGTAATTTAACCTGAATTACAATAAACCACTTAACCTCACCGAGTTAAGTCTACTCAACTTTCCGATTACTCCTACAACATGTTGAGGCAAATATAACAGCCACTATCGGGCCAATTTACAAGAACTTTTTTTTAAGTGTTTAACTCTCAATAAGGGGATATGTATGTGTCTAACACTCTAGCACTTAAATGAATATATGTTTGTACAAGTGTTCAATATTCAAACAGTAATTATGTTTGAATTTATTCTAAGTATTTGATTGTTGATCAGTGTGTTTGATGTTCAAAGTAGGATCAATTGTTTGTGTCGATGTTCTTCAAAATTCCAAGTTTAGACTTTGATTCAAAGTTTACCAATGTTGTTGTCAATTCTGTCTAAACTTCATTATTCCAGATTTTCTCAATTTTTGTAAAGTAGTTTAATGAGAATTGTTGTAACAGCTTTCAGTTGCAGTTATGTTGTTGTGCTTACTAAAACACAAAGAATTCTTTCTATAGATGCAATTATGAACATTTGTCTTGTTTCAACATTAAATTGAAATGTTGCCTTGTTTTAATTTTGTTCTTTTCTAAATTGATGCTCTGAACCGGTATGATCAAGTGTTGTTTCATTTCTGACCGTTTCTGCAGATTTGAAAATTATTAATGTTTGCATATTTCAAGTCTATGTGAAGTGTTTCTGCCAATTAAAAATACATAGCCAAATAATTCCATTTGGTGCATTTGGTAGGTAACTAGAGGTGGGAATAAGTCAGGCCGACCGATAGTGGCCTACGACCTAGCTTACGTCAGGCACAAGCCATGCCATACTTTTCTTTTAAACACAAGGCCGAGACTTCTAAAAAACCTATTTAGTTAAAAAGGTCAGGCTACTATAGGCCACATAATAAGTCTTTTAAGCCTATTAGGTCGACCTATTTAAATAAATATAAATAACATTTTTTATACTACTATAATTATTATATTAAATTTTGGTCTTTTTGTTAGATATTCAACTTTTAGTAATTTACGCATATTAACCTTATTTAGTTTTTGACATGTTTAAATATATTGTTATAAAATAGAATTGAAGTAGGATGTGTATAAAGTCATGTTCTTCAAAATGTCATGTTAAATGTCAAAATAGAACTTAATTTCATTGACATATTAACTTGTTAATCTATTTAAAGATATGTTTGATTACTTATTAAAAAATGTTAAAATGAAATAGACTTTTTAAATTGGCTAACAGGTCATACCAGACTTCTATCAAATTTAATTTAGAAACATTAGTACATTAAATTGTTCTCAAAAACTTTTTTTTGTTATAAATAAAACTAGTAAGAAATTGTTCTTTAAAACCATCTTAGTTCCAACACACTTAACTTTACAATTAACCTAAGAAGTGATCTCAATAGTTCGTTCCTGACAATAATTATACAATTTTTTGAAAGAGTTGTGATGAAAATGACTAAATTACACCACTTATAAAAGATAAATGATCAAAATAAATAAATAAAAAAGATAAAGAAAACAAAAAAAATAAAAAAACAAATATTAGATAAAAAATAAATGACCAAAATTAATATTTGAGCCTAAACACAAACTAACTAAGAACAAACTAACGCGCAGGTATTATTCATGTAAACTTTGTTACTCCCATTACATTTTCTCCTTCTCCCATTATATTGTTAATGATGTGTGCGGACTCTCCAATCACCAACTTTGCCACCACTTACTGGTAATGAGGTTCAATTATATATAAAATATTAAATCTTATTTCTTTTGTTCTGTTACAGTGTTACGTAAATATTACTTTAAAATAAAATATAAATAAAATAATAATAATTAAAAATTAATGTATTTAATATTAGTTTTTAATTAAATACATCAATGTTTTTAACTATTAATTTTATTTATATTTTATTTTAAAGAGAATAGGAGATTATGCAATTAACTTTTTAGTCATGAAATAGAAGTCGAGATTTCAACCTCTAATATCCTTCTCAAATTCCTGCTCAACCACTTGAGTTGCACCTTGGGAATATAAATTTTTTGGTTTTTATTTCAAAGATAGCAAATGTCTAACATGCATCTTAGTGCACTTTTTACCGTAACAACAATTACATTTCCAAAACTTAGTTTTTCCATAGTTTTTTCTCCTGCTCAATTATTTTCCCATGTAAATTACTAGCTATTATCTATTTTTCTTAATAAAAAGTCAAATAAATAATGCAACACCAAAGAAGTTTGGCAACATTAATAACCTATCTTTTGTAGAGAACATTAAAACAAAATATTATTGCTGATATGAGATCCTTCAAATACTAAATAAAATTAGCCATACAATTTATTTTGTTGTAAATTTGTTATTTCATAAATTCGAAGTTATCGTCTTATTAAATCTAACGTCTCTTAGGTTACAACCATGTAATTTACATTGATTTATCATTATTCTGCCTTGTGTTCAGAAAGAAAATGAGCGGGACGAGGATTGACGACGACTCTGCAATTTCTCCTGACCTCGCCAGGGCGACCGGACTGCAAGTCACCCAGTTTCAACATCCCTTCTACAAATGCTTTAAAAAACTCAGTTTGATCTCTACTATAGAAACTCACAAACTCTCTTGTTTGAGGGAAAGTGAAAAGTGTTTGATCAGAGTTGAGAAATCCTCTCCCAGCAACCAAGTCCTTGAAATATTGGTTATCAAAAATCACAGGAGTTGAATCAAGGTTCCCAGTCACATTTTGATCAACATCTAGCGGACATAGTTTGTTAAGCTCATTTCTAAAACTAGGATCAATGGCAGGGTCAGGCTTTCCACTACCGGATTGATTGTATAGTCTAAACATGATTGAAAAACAACGAGCTTTGCCGATCGAGTGAGATCCTGAGAGTGCTACAAGGTCTTTGACAGAGAGGTTGTATTTCTGGAAGAGATTGATGAGAGTGGTTGCATTAGCTCTCGGACTTGGCATGATATTGCTTGAGTTTTCTTGATTAGCTGTCAAGCTATCCAATCTTCCTAGTCTCACCTCCCAGTCAGGTCCTCCTGTCTGCAATACAAGTTCATTAGTATTTTTGCATTGCATTGCATCTGCACTGTCAATATTGTATCTATATTGCATCTGCTCTAAAACTATGTCGGACTCACGAGACCTAAGGGTCATGGTTCAACTTCTTTAAACGGGTAGAATCGGGACGAAACCGCGACTGAGCTGTTCAAATAATTGAGCGATAGACAGTTTTGATTCACGGATGATTTGATCGATTCAATTTTTAAAACACTGATTTAGAGACGGACATTTTATTTATTCATTTATTTACAAGGGTAAAGTTACATGTAATAAACTTTCTTCCTTAACGTTGAAAATATATTATATTTATTACATATCATGTAAATAGGGACAATATCTCCCATATTTATTTTTGTATTTATTGCATTGAGCCTATATAAAACCGACTCTGTTGTGTAGTTCAGACACACGGTTTCACCATATGTCTCTCATTTTCTCTTATTCAACATGGTATCTAGAGCCTATTAAGAGAGACAACTCTATACCATGATTACCCCGGGACCTATTGTCCTTCGGTGAGAATTTTTTTTCGGTAAACCGTGTTCCAATTCTGGTTTACCCCTTCTTTGTCGCTTTTCATTTATTTGTCAGCAGATCAGTCGTAGCACTGTTCATCGCGCGCGGTACTGTTTCGCTGTTGGTTTTAGGTAATTGCTTATTGATTATGACTACTTATGAAGATTTTCTTCGGTGGGTAGAGTATTGTCAAAACTCGAGTTCCGCTGTTTCGGCCGCACAAAGTGGTAATTCACCTGTTTGCATCTCACCTTCTCATAGCCCATGGATTCTCGATTCTAGTGCATCTGACCACATTATTGGTAATAAGGCTCTTTTCTCCTCTCTCACAACTTCTGGTTATTTACGTAGGATAGTCTCAACCAATGGTTCCCAAACACAGTCTCAAGGGATTGGCACTGTCCAAATCCTCCCTAATCTATCAGTTACATCTGTCCTTTATGTGCCTGGATGTCCATTTAATTTAATTTCTATCAGTCGATTGACTCGTTCTCATGATTGTGTTGTCACATTTACTAATTGCAATGTTACTTTGCAAGATCGAATATTAGGACAACAAATTGGTGTCAGATGTGAGTCTAATGGCCTTCATTATCTCTCAAACCCATCAACGGCATGCCCTACCACAGATTCTCCTCTTACTATACATGCTCAGTTAGGTCATCCAAGTCTTCCCAAACTTCAACAGTTAGTACCTAATCTAACCAAATTATCTAGCTTAAATTGTGAGTCGTGTCAGTTAGGGAAACACACTCGTAGTCATTTCCCTGATCGAGCTCATAAACGAGCTTCGTCCCCGTTTGCTTTAGTTCACTCAGATGTTTGGGGTCCTTCTCGTACTATTTCCACTCTTGAGTCTAGATATTTTGTTACCTTTATCGATGATTTTTCCCGTTGTACGTGGTTATTTTTAATGAAAAATAGGTCTGAATTATTTTCTATTTTTGAACAATTTTATAAGGAAATTAAAACTCAATTTGGTGTATCCATTCGCACTTTGCGCAGTGATAATGCTCGTGAGTATTTGTCCCATCAATTTCAAAATTTTATGACCTCTAACGGCATTCTTCATCAAACATCTTGTGCTCATACACCTCAACAAAATGGGGTAGCTGAACGCAAAAATCGGCATCTTATTGAAACCACTCGTACTCTCCTTCCTCATGGTAATGTACCATCTCGCTTTTGGGGCGATGCTGTTCTAATGGCGTGCTATCTTATAAATCGCATGCCTTCTTTTGTTCTTGATAACAAAGTCCCTCACTCGATCCTCTTCCCTCGTACCCCTCTTCACTCACTTCCTCCTCGTGTCTTCGGGTCTACATGTTTTGTCCACAATCTCACTCCTGGTCTTGACAAACTTTCAGCTCGATCACTAAAATGTGTCTTTCTTAGTTATCATTGGTCCCAAAAAGGTTATCGTTGTTATTTTCCTACTCTTCGACGATATCTCATATCGGCTGATGTCACATTTTTTGAGTCTGTTACATACTATGAGTCACTTTCTGATCCTTTGTTTGCAACTATTCCTGTGGACCTACCAGAATCTGTTTCACCTTCTCTTTTACCACTAGAGCCTATTATGTATGTCCCACCTCAAACACCTTCGGTGGCCCCTCCCGTTGTCCCACTTGAGACTCCTCTTATGGATCCTCCACCTGTACCACCTCTTCAGACATACCGTCGTCGTCAACCACCATCGGTTGTACATGTCCCTACACCTGTTCTTGATACCGAGGTCATTCCAGACGCTCCTTCGCTGCCACCTCCTTCTTTATTGGATTCGACACTTGATATTTCTATTGCTATTCGTAAAGGTATACGTCCTACTCGTAACTCATCCCCTCATTACATTGGTTTGAGTTACCATCGTCTTTCTCCTTTGCATTATACTTGTTTATCTTCCCTGTCTTCTGTTTCTATTCCTAAATCTCTAAGTGAAGCTTTATCCCACCTAGAGTGGAGACAAACAATGATTGACGAGATGTGTGCTCTTCAGAGTAGTGGTACCTGAGAATTGGTTCCTTTACCATCTGGAAAGTCTTTAGTAGGATGCCGTTGGCTTTATATGGTGAAAGTTGGTCCTGATGGTAAGATTGATCGTTTTAAAGCTCATTTGGTGGCAAAAGGGTACACTCAAATTTTTGGCCTCGATTATAGTGATACTTTCTCCCCTGTGGCTAAGATGGCCTCTGTTAGACTACTCTTCTCTATTGCAGCCATCAAACATTGGTCTCTGCACCAACTTGACATTAAAAATGCTTTCTTGCATGGTAACCTTGAAGAAGAAGTGTATATGGCGCAACCACCTGGGATTGTTGCTCAGGGGGAGTGTTCTACCATGGTTTGTCGACTTCAGAGGTCTCTCTATGGTCTTAAACAGTCTCCTCGAGCTTGGTTTGGCAGATTTAGCACAGTAGTGCAACAATTTGGTATGATTCGAAGTGAAGCTGATCATTCTCTTTTCTATCGCCACTCAACCCAAGGGTGCATTTACTTGATTGTCTATGTAGATGATATTGTCATAACTGGTAGTGATCAGCAGGACATACTCCAGTTGAAACATCATTTATCTCATCAGTTTCAAACTAAAGATCTTGGCAAGCTCCGCTACTTCTTGGGTATTGAGGTAGCCCAATCTAAGGACGGCTTAGTAATTTCACAAAGGAAATATGCCATGGATATTCTTGAAGAGACAGGTTTATTGAATGCCAAGCCGGTTGACACTCTTATGGATCCGAATGTCAAACTTCTACCTAATCATGGGGAGCCATTTTCAGATTCAAGGAGATACAGAAAATTGGTTGGTAAATTAAACTACCTCACAGTCACCCGTCCAGACATTTCTTTTGCAGTCAGTGTGGTAAGCCAATTCTTAAACTCTCCTTGTCAAGAACACTGGGATGCTGTGATACGAATCTTGAAATACATTAAAGGTGCTTCAGGAAAAAGTCTAATTTATGAAAACAGAGAACATACTCAGATAGTTGGTTATTCAGATGCCGATTGGGCAGACTCACCCATTGATAGGTGATCCACTTCTGGGTATTGTATACTTGTTGGAGGAAACTTAATATATTGGAAGAGTAAGAAATAAAGTGTAGTTGCAAGATCTAGCGTTGAAGCTGAATACAGGGCTATGCATTAGTGACCTGTGAGCTCATTTGGTTGAAACAGTTACCCAAAGAGCTTCAATTTGAAAAGGCAACAAAAATGACATTAATCTGTGATAATCAAGCAGCATTGCACATTGCCTCTAATCCGGTTTTTCATGAGAGGACTAAGCATATTGAGATAGATTGTCACTTTGTAAGGGAGAATATCGAATCAGGCGACATCACCACTAGCTTTGTTAATTCCAATGATGAATTGGCAAATGTATTCACTGTCATATTTATTTTTGTATTTAGTGTCTTGAGTCTATATAAAACCGACTCGGTTGTGTAGTTCAGACACACGGTTTCACCATATGTCTCTCATTTTCTCTTATTCAACACTTAACAATTAATATCTCAAAAATCAATTCACCGTAAATGATAAAATAAAAAATATCATTTATCAATGAATAAATCAATTATTAATATTACGCGTGCACATAATAAGCAAACTAAATTAAAATATTAACCATTGATTTTTTTTTTATTAACTGTTTGAGATAACTCAAAAGTGACAATCCAGTAAAGTAGCACTCTAGAAGAGTCATATTCATAAGTCAGAAGGAAAAAAAAAAAGAATCGAAAGATACAAACCAGTGCTACAGCATCTCTAGAAGCCATGATTATGATATCAGCACAAGAAACAACTCCTGGACAAGCCTTCTCTAAAGCCTCCTTAGCCTCATCGATAACTTCAAATGATCTAAGCGAATTTATATTCGAAAGGGCCAATTTCTCTCCAAGCATACTTGGTGTATCATCAAGCAAAATAGAAGCATCACACCCCTTCACAAATTCAACAAACTCATTTTCAAACAAATAAAAAACCTTTTTTTTTCTTTAATTATAACAACAACAACAATAATAAGGTAGTAAATGGAAAGATTGAATTTTGATAGTAAGAATGGAGAGATTATACATACATTAACAAAGCAATCATGAAATTGAAAGCGCATAATAGAGGCAACACTTCTAGGTTCTCTTATAAGGGCTTTTTTCATGACATCTCTGATAATGATTTCAGCTTTCGGACATGTATTTGAGTAAAACCCAGGTCGAAGGTCTGACGACGATGATGATGTTGTTAGTAAGAGTATGTTTATGATGAAGATGAGAAAGATAAACATAATGATGGGTTGGCTCGTTGGTTGGTCCCTTTGTTTTGAAGTGTGTGTGGAAAAGAGGAGACAGAAGAAGTAAACAAGAAAGTGGTATGTATGTAGGTTTGTTTAGTTTTGTTTTGTAAGTTTCCTAATTGATTGGATGGAAATTTAAAGGGAGAAGAAGTTGCAGAGACTGAGTGAGTGGCTATGTGGCATTCAATAACTGCTTATTTGACCTTCATTATTGTTCTGTTCAATACACTAGAATAGTCTCTCTTTTGAATGAATATTGCATTTATTGTGCATTTATTGCAGAGACCGTATGGATATTGTAATATTGTATTTATTACCGTGTATAAATATTGTATTTATTGTGCATTTTTATGAATGTATGATGTTTGTTGAATTTTTTTTTTATGAAATAATATTTGTTGTATTTATTGTACTATTTATTTGGGTGACTTATGATCATGATCTTTACTATTAAATAATGGTGTGGTAAGTAAATATAGTAGTATATTATTTTATTTTTTTAAGTGTGGCGATTTTTTTAATTGTGATGTTTTTAATTTCATTTATATTATGGTGAATTTTAATTTCTACAACTGTAACTATTATCTTCTTACTTATACCTTGAATTATATATAGAAACATCATCTCATGATGTTCTTCATTCTTATTTGTTCTTATATTTTCTTTTTGAATTACCTTAATATTGTAGTGTGCAAGAAAAACAATGATCATATCTATATTATATTTTGAATATGTTTATACTAAATAAGCCATAATGATGATTTATGTCGCTAAACTATGTTCTCGTTGAAATTCATTCATTTTATTTTATATATGTATTTTTCTTGTGCAATTTTTGATAACCACGTAATACTTTTCTCATATTTAGATTTATTTTGCAGTTATTTAAATAAAATATGTCGTATGTTTTATATAATTTTATTTTCTGAGGGAAATTTTGTGCCCTCATTTATTTATATGTAAAATGTTGCATTTGTAATAAGCATACATAATTCAAAATATAAATAAAGTCCCTAGAATATATGTTATATAGTTTTATTTGAAAAATTAAATCTTATAAATAATAATTATTCATTATTGACTCAAATGAACTATAACAATTGAAACATGTGTATTATTGTAAGACAAAAGTTTACATATCATATTGGATCTATTATGATGCAAAAAATATTATTTTTTTATGTTCACATGTGTTGAAGAGTAAGAAGATTATTCAATCCAATAATTTTGTGTTATTAGTTACCAAAGAAAGTTGACAATTTGAGAGAACGAGTCTCTCACATATCTAGAATGTATATGAGGTGGAATTTGTGGATCAATACACTGAAATATGTCTGTTGTCAACTCACACAACCAGTCAACTCACAACCAAAAGTTTGTGAGATTGTTGTGTCAACTAATTTGACTAAGAAGCCATTTTTCTCATAAGTATTGTATTGGAATTGATACTGAACATTGTGTAGCATATATGTTCATTTCAAAAATGGACTTGATGATCCATTCTTTGGATGTCTAAAATTAATTGTACGACCAATACTTATGAGATCATAACTTCAAAATTCTACTTTGGGAACATGCAATTATGTATGTTAAGATATTGATTTTCATCAAGCCAACGAGTTAATATATGCAAGTCCTCCCCTTAATTTACAATCAATTTTCTTGGTTGATAATCTAATATCCCCCATCTTAGAGATTTTTTGATGTGTTATGTATATTCTAATTGCTTTAATATAATGCACTACGATGAGAACGTAAAAGAATACTGGCAATACATATTGAATAAGAAATCTCCATTTATAATAGAGTATATTGAGCCAAGAAATTGTAGACTTGTTTACAAATGAGTTTGTTGATTATCATTTGATGAATTAGTATTCTCAATATTAATGGGAGAGAATAAACAGCTTAAAATGGTATTGAAATATATCATTATCTAATCTTGATGCTCACATAAATTAGTTTTAATCAGAAGTTCAAAAGATAACTCATATACAAAGTTTATAAAATCAATTATCAACTGTTAATGCTCCAATCAAAATAGATGTCCCTGTTGAGAATCTAATATTGCAAATAAGTCTCACCTGAAGCGTTGAAAACAAGTCGATCGGTTCTGAGGACAAAAATTCTAAAACAAAAGAAGGAGCTAAAAAGAAAGATGGCGCAAGTGAGGAAATGAAAATTCTAAAAGAGTATGTTGACACAATTTTTCAATTCTAGAAGAACAGATAAAGTATCTAAATATAAAAATAAAGAGATCTTAATAAGTTATATCATAAATGAAATGCGATAAAACCGAAATGAAGTCTACATTGAAAATATTTTTACATATAATATAGTGATATATGTGATAAATGATACTAAGGATCATGAACCAAAGTCTATTAAAGATTATAGACAAATAAATCCTTGAAAAATATAAATCCATTAAAGTTGAATTAAACTTGTTTTGCAAAATGAAAAGTTTTTGGACTTGTAGTCTGCGCATCTAAAGATGTGAAGCTAACTAGATATAATTTATTTTTTCGCGCAAAAAATAAATGAGAATGATGAAGTACATTTATTCAAGAGTATTGGTAAAAGTCTACCATTGATTTTGAAGAGACATATACACCTGAATTGAATTCAAGAATTTTTTCTTATTTGATTATGTTTAGTAGCCATAAAGGCTCAATTTATATGAAAGATGTGTTACAAAGAATTTGGTTAGCTCACTTGATGATGAATATATGAAACTCTATAAAGGATTTAATTTCTGTGGGACATACAATCAAACTATTGAAGAGATGACTTAATCAAAATGAATAAGTCTCTTTATGTTCTCAAACAATCTAAATTCTTGAATATTTTCAGTGAATATTTTCTATATGAGAGATATAAAAAATAACATCATTTATCTAAATATTTTTAAGAAAATATTTGTTTGAGATAACAAAAATGAGTATGACAAAAATACTTTTGTGAATTATAAAGCTGATATAGCAAAAGTGCTAATATGGTTCTATATGTACACTCATATTTGTTGTTTACTCCAATGGTTCTAAGGTCACTAGACGTGAACAAATGTCGATTTAGAAGTTGAGAAAATGATGAAGAACAAATTGGTTCTGAAGTACCATATTTTAGTTCAATTTGGAGACACCATTGTACCTTACTAATTGTTCATATTTTGATATTTTATTGTGTTACCTTAGGTTATGCAGGTTATTTGTCCAATCCTCATAATGAAATTTGACACAACATGAGGCAACTAAATAACCTGTTTTGGTTTAGGTCTGATTCAACATATATAAAAGACCTATGGTTTTTTTTCTAGAAAATGTTATTATTCTATGAGAAAAATATTGAATATATATATTGCTAGTTTGAATATGAGTATAACAAAGGAGATCAGACAATTGTTTTTTTTAACAAAGTCGCCATTGCCAATCAAAGATTTTGAGCAACTAGTACAACAAAAGATCTTCGTTGTCTTATATATAATTGCCTCCATGAGGGGAGACATAAATGTGTTTTGTATTTTTTTTCCTTCTTCATGGTTTTGTCCTAGTGGACTTTTCTAGTAAAATTTTAATGAGGCAAATTCTCGCACAAAGGATATTGTACTCTTTTTCCTTCTCTAGAATTTTTTCCCATTAACTTTTTTCCTAAAAGGTTTTAATAAGACATATGCTCAATGGACATCCAATAAAAAATGCTATGAATATTTATTAATGCTAGTGAGTGTCCATTTGCTTTCCACATTCCTTAATATCTATAATCACAATGGCTAAAGACTTTCCCCACCCAAGTTAATGTGGTCTTAATGCTTAAGTTGAAGATAAATTATATTAGACGCTTAGTATACTTGTAAATTACAAAACCAATGTCTTATAAATAGAACTCTTGTATCATTGAGAAGGTATACCTATTGAAGAGCATAATACAAATATTATCTTCTTCTCTTTTTCTCCCTTATCTATATTGTTCAACATTTTGCTATGTTTTTGGTTAATTTTCATAACAAGAAGTATATAATAATAATAATAATAATAATAATAATAATAATAATAATAATAATAATAATAATAATAATAATAAACTATAATAGACTTTTGGTCCCTCAAGTTTTAAAAGATGGCGATTTTGATCATTTAGTTTCACAATTGCAATTTTAATCTCTTAACTTTAGCTCCTTTTGTAAATGACTAGATTTTGACTTATTCAATGTTGATATAGACTTTTTTTTTAATTATTACGTAAAATATAAAATTGCTAGCTCATATTTTAAAAAAATAAATAAATTTCTAACTCATAATTTTTAAAATTTTATTTAGTATTTGTCAGCTCTTTTTTTTTTTAATTTTTTTTAAATCCGGCTCATTATTTTTTTAATATTTTTCTCAACAGAAAAAGGAAATGGAACGCGAAACTTTGACGAAAAGGAGAACAAATCTTATGGAAAAGTAATGGAATGATTTGGAAGAAACAAAACCTAATTCCTAATTTTGGAATGTCACAGTGGGAAAGAAAAGACACACCACGCGAGAATTGAAACAAGTGCATTTGTGTTACTTTTTCTTTATTTGTTTTATTTTAATTTGTTTTTATTTCAATTAATAATAATTAATTAAAATATGACACACCACGCGAGAATTGAAACAAGTGCATTTGTGTTACTTTTTCTTTATTTGTTTTATTTTAATTTGTTTTTTAATTAAAATATGAGCTGGCAATTTATTTAAAAAATAGTCCATGTAATCATTTAAAAAAATAGTCTATGTGCTGATTGACTCAAAATCATTGGAGACTAGCATTTTGCAAAAGCAACTATAATTAAGGGGATAAAACTGTAATTTTCAAATAAAAAGTCAAAATTGTTATATTTTAAAATTTGAAGTGTAAAAAATGCATTTTAGACTAACAACAATAATAAGTCTTTCAAAATATGATTTAATATTTTGTAACAATTAAAATATTAAATTTTTAATGATTTAAAAGTGACTAATTATATCAGTATAGTAGAATCAAATTGATTGAATCTCATCTTCTATTTGGTAAAATTGAGACATTGTTTTTTCATGAGAATGGTGGGATACTTGTTGTTTTTTATTTTATATATAGAAAGAATAAAATTTATCACAAGGCATCTAGGCTTGTTTGGTTCATCCTTCCATCACATCAATATTTTGGCTTATTTATCTATGGCAACAAACATTTATTTGTGCTCCATTATCTTTGGTCGGGTTAGTGCTTTATTTTTCTTCTCTTAAGTGTTCTCTTCTTTTTTATTTCTCTCTTTTATCTTTTATTTTTTATTTTTCTCTTATACTTTTCTCTTGCTTGTCGTATTAGGTCTGAGTACCCTTTATACTCATTTTCAATCAATATACACTACAAGAATTAGTGGATTTAACTAGGGCCAAAAGTCCTAGAGAAGACAAACAAACAAAAAACCATGGGAAAAGCACATTTGCGAGGGCCACAAGACCTTAGATATATTGATGGTCTGAAATCATACATACGGCTGAAACTCTCGCAAATGCTCATTTTTTTTAAAAAGAAATAAAGGAATTATACATAGGGCAAAAGCCCTCACAAATGAACTAGAGTCTGAGCCCTCACAACATATAGCTAGAGTCCACGTCCTCACAACATATAGCTAGAGTCCACACCCTCACAAAATTGACGTGGTAGGAACATACCTAAGGCTGTGGCCCTCGCTAAATTCAGTCAGTAAACTGTTTGCTACGACCATGGCCCACGCTACAACCACATGTCAGAAACGTTCTTAGGTCTCTGGCCCTCATAGATTAAAGGTTTCATAACATTTCCTAGGGGTAAGACG
>JBBPBQ010020323.1:36093177-36112931 GCA_037974755.1 Cicer yamashitae
GGCGTAAAGGGCACGTAGGCGGTGAATCGGGTTGAAAGTGAAAGTCGCCAAAAACTGGTGGAATGCTCTCGAAACCAATTCACTTGAGTGAGACAGAGGAGAGTGGAATTTCGTGTGTAGGGGTGAAATCCGCAGATCTACGAAGGAACGCCAAAAGCACGCTCTTGATGCCCTAAGAAATAGGCAACATCGGTATGTATGAAGGGGTCAGTCAAGCGGTTCGGGTTCTCGGTCGGTTCCCGTCCGCCTGCCCCCCCTCATAGTCCATTAGTGGGTAGGGTGGTCAACTTAGAGGGCGCCCGCCTCCTCTTCAGACGTGTCTCTGAGGTCTCGATCATTTACATGGACCCACTTCTCATTCCATTTGTGGGAATTTGATGATCTATAAAC
This sequence comes from Cicer yamashitae, assembly GCA_037974755.1. Classification (NCBI taxonomy): domain Eukaryota; kingdom Viridiplantae; phylum Streptophyta; class Magnoliopsida; order Fabales; family Fabaceae; genus Cicer; species Cicer yamashitae. The sequence continues at coordinate 36,093,568 of JBBPBQ010020323.1, forward strand.
AGGAACGTACAGCGAGCCGTAGCAGGAGGGAGGCCAATGTCCGGTCAGATACCACGGCCCACGGGCAAGCCAGCGACCTTAACCTCCCGCAAGTCCCTTCGGTCTCCTTTAGCTCTGGTGGGCGCGATTCTGTAGTTCTTATGACCTTCCTTCATGTCGTAGCCTTAGCTTATCGACGGGTCTTGCAAACAATTGGTAGGTCACCGGGTTATTCAAATAAGTTGTGTTTTATGTGGTTTTCCCATGTTACAACTTCCGTACCAATTCGGTCGATCCGGAATGGATCGGTTAAACATTCTATTAGGGAGCCTGATCTTTACTCTTCTGTGTGGTATTCATTCTCGTTTGGCAACACAAATTAAAAAAAATTATTTAATTTTATATTCCATATTAAAATTATCAATTATATAATTTTATTTATTCAAAATTATAATAAAAAATCATTTAATATTTAATTTAAATTTAATTATTTTATTATAATATAATCATAAAATAAATTATTTTAAATTTATATAAAATTGAATAAATTTTCATTTTCATTAAAATAAAAAATAAAACTTTTATTGAATTATTTATAATATTATTTAAATTTAAATTACTTAAGAATATAGTTGAATATCTTTTGAATTAGAATTAAATTATTTAATATGATTAATGAGACAACAATATATTTGAAAATAAAGCTAATGTCACAATAAAAAAAAGTAATGTCACAATAAAAAGAAACTAATTATCCCCATAATAATCTCTATTCTCACCCTCATTCTGATTGTTAGTAAAATTTAACATATCATTAAATGATAAATTATCCTGATCAAAATTTAGGGAATTAAAACAAGTAGAACTATGAAGAATAAATGATCTGGAAGGCTGATTAAAGACTAAACTGGAGCAACTAATAATGATTGCATAGGAAAATACTAATGCAGAGATGGTTGATTCAAATCGATCGATTATAATTATCATTTGATGACGTTGTCATATCTGATCAATAATATACTCCCTGTTGATACTAGGAAAAGGATATTGAATCGACAACGTCGATGAACGAGAATGCTAAAGTGGTTGTATTTGCTACTGATTATACTGAGTTGGCGACATCTGCTCCTGTTGATAATGATATTGAGAAGAATATGAAGGTTGACACTGCATTTGTTGGGAATTACAGAGCTCTTTTCTTATTGTAATCTCAAACTCTCGCCTTTTCTCTTTCTCCATCTTCATAATAGTCTCAATAGCTCTTTGCATCAATTCTTCATGTTCCTGCTACATCAATCGTTGACTTTCTAGATGTTTCTGCTCCATCTCTAGTTTAATCTTATCAATTTAAGCCTGAATTGAATCATGGTATAACCAAACAATACTATTGTAGCTAGATAAGACGTCTTGACATACAATCATAATGGTCCCTTTTTCAATGTACCAAAAATAGACACTAGTATCGTACACTCAATCTCTATTCTTCCCTCCATTCGCCTCAACCCACTATGTGCACTCAATAGCTCTCATCTCTTATGCACCAGGTTAACTCTCAAGAGGAAGATTTGCTTGTCTCACATGAACTGCATCCATAGCTTGGTTATAAGATTGTTGTGTAAATAAAAAACATATCATAATTAAACAAATTAACAATATATCTATACATGTCAATTAAAGATAATATTATAATAAAAATAAAAGGTAATTACATATATAAATTAAATTTGAAAAACCATACGTACATAAGCATTCTTGGCGCGTTCAGAAACAAAATATTCTATACCTTTTTTTTTTGGGTTACAATGAATACCTCGTAATCTTGAATTGGTTTTCCGAACTCCTTCTCCCAAAATAATATGAAACAAAGCAAAATAAATAATTAAATCATTGAAGTAACAAAATAATAAATTAGAAAAATAAAATAATTCATAAATAAATAATTATACCATTCGTCGTCTAGTTTCTTGAAAATTAATGGAATCTCGTGTGTGAATGCTTTTGCTGCTCTCTGATGCTCTATTTTTCCTTGTTTACTCAAATATTTTTTTTAAAATCATCTAATTGTCAATACTCACAACGCTTTTTGAATGGAGTCCCCAACTCATTTAGGACATTTCATGTTGTTGCGCATATCTCGTTGCAAATCAGAGAGATGAGCATAACGTCTTATATTAAAACATTCATCACATGTAGCTCATGCCCGACATTTCACGTACACATATTCTATAGAAGAAAAAAAATTCATTAAAACAATATTTAACAGACACTTTAAAGAAAAAAAAAACATTTCATTAAATATTACTTACTTTAAAAACATCAAAAAATAGGTACCAATCATTTTGAACTTTATTCTTTCTTATTTCACCCCATATATTTTATAAAGTTTTTTATACTTTTGTTTTAATACAATGGTGATAGAAATTGCAGATTCTACCGAAAGATTAAACTTGTAAAAATAAAGTATTATAATAAATTAATTAAATCATATAATAGAATTATGGCTAAAAAATGACAAAGAATTAACAAAAGTAATTAATTAGTTACTTACCCGTGACCAATATGTGTGTTGACAATTCAACCATGGTGATCAACATGTAAATTACATGTTTTTGATGAAGACAAAGACGAAGACGAAGAACTGTGATCAAATGTCTCAAAGCTCAAAAAGAAGTCAAAAGTTATAGCTCGACTTCAATTCAAACATAGTAGATGTTTACTCAATGTAAAGGTAAATGATACAATCAAAAGGTCAAGTACATGAGAATCATGCATCTTTACATATGCATCAAAAGTATTTTCAAATGTCAAACTTACATTTACAAAGTGTTAAAATTAATATTTTTGACAAAATACAAAGGTGTATTCGAATACAGCATAAGTGTATTCGAATACAGATGCTAAGTCAGTAGCAAAAGCTTCGCATCTGTATTCGACTACGACCTACTGTAGTCGAATACAACCAGCAAGTTAGTGGCAAAATTAACAAATCTGTATTCGACTACACATCCTTGTATTCGAATACAAGGTGTAAATTTTGAATAAATTTGAATGTTACAAAGAGGTGTATTCGAATACATACATCCTGTATTCGAATACAACTGGAAGCAATGCAATTTTTCAGATCTGAAATTGTTCTAGATCATTGCAATTGTTCCTCAAACCTCTTGGATCAATGGCCACGAATCTGAAGAGATGTTTATGGAGTATAAATACACCATAACTTCAGATTAAACGATATACAATCCCACAACCAAACATTGAATGACTTTGAACAACTTTTCTAATTTTTCTCAAAGTCATTTTTCATAATTCAAGTACTTGCATTTCATTTTCATATCCTTGAAGCAATATTGGATTGATATCATTATACCTCTCTTTTATTCTTATATCCTTATCAAATTACACTGTTTGTAAAAGAAAGTAGTACTTTCTTAAAGTAGTCTTATCTAAGATAGTGGGGTGCTATCTTAGAGGTTTTGTTAGAAGTTTGTAGCAGAGATCCTTGGGTGGGACTTGTACATTTTTTACAATAGTGGAGAAATCTCTTGTGGTGTGCAAGAGGACTGGATGTACCCTTGGTAATAAGGGGAACCAGGATAACATTGTTGTGTTCATTACATTACTGCCATTTACTTTTATTGTTTACTATCCTTAAGCGCAAAAATCGATCACCAAATCGCTGAAAACAAGAAAAACTTCCTAAACACCTAATTCACCCCCCCTCTTAGGTGCATATCTGTACTTACACAACATAAACCATGTCTGGATCAGTAAGATTCATCATATCAGTCTCTCAAGATACATGTGGATGATCTTTCAATTCAGGTGTAGTAGACCATGTCCCAATTGGTGGTGGAGGCACCAAAGTAGAGTTGATCTTTCAATTCAGGTGTAGTAGACCATGTCCCCCTCATTATATCGGCTCCGCCACAAATTGGTGGTGGATCAAATGATCATTTACATGATGTCATGACTATATATGTGCGTGTGTGTATATATAACATATGATATATCATATATATGTGTATAAATACAAATAAAAATTAATATAATTAATTATGAAACCTATTGTCATTCAATAAGAGAAATTACTATTACATCAAATGTGAATTTAATAATAAAAAAATTACATACATATTACAAATTAATATCATTCAATATCAATCTTCATCAGAATAATCATCAAAATCAATATGATGAAAATCCTCATGACCTACTAATTCTTCATCATTATCTTCATGAACTTCTTCACCGATGTTTGGTAATTCATTACATAAGCGACTTAAGGGCTCAACTTCTATTACATCATGTACTTTATTGGACATTTCATCTACTTGATATGCTTCATCTTCCCACTCAAGATCATTTGATTCAATTTGACTTGTTGGTTTTGCCGTTATTAGGACACACCACTACACAAAAAACGAGTATATATATATATATATATATATATATATATATATATATATAGCGCTCCTTTTACAATGTTTTTTTTTTTTGAAAAAGCGTTGTTGTTACATGTATTAAAAAATACGAAAATTTCAAATAGTATTTTTTTGTACAAGCGTGGTTGTAGGCCTAACCTTATACAGCGCTTGTTAGTAATACGTTGTCATAAGCATATACATTAGAAATCGCTTTGTTGTGAAGCGTTGTCTTAGTTCTTATTAAAAAAAAATTGGTGAACCTTAGAAAACGTTTTTCTTGAAAACGATGTCTAATGTTTATAACACTTAAGTTAAAAGCATTTTCTATGTAGCATTATCTATAGTAAACATAATTATAAAGAAATTACAAAAATTAAAAAATGATATATCGAAACATACACGCGCTTAGCAGAAACCCTTTTTTGTTCTTCTTCTTGGCCAAAACCTTTCATCTTCCTCAATCATCTTTTCTTTGCATGGTGCCTCCAGAAACCCGAAAGAGAGAAATCTAGTATCGTGAAACCAGAAACAAGAGAAACTTGAAATCTAGAAATGTGAAACGCAAACGCAAGATACCAAAAACAAAAACGCAAACGAAGACACCTAAAAACCCAGAAATCGATTTTAGCAACGCAAGTGCAATAAACCTAAAAATGAAAATGCAAAAACCCATAAACAAGAAACTTTGTTTGATCCTCTACTTTTATCCTTGATTCACATATTCTCACGATTGTAAGTCTCTATAACCTTTTATAAGAAAATTGTTTCGTCATTTACATTGATTAATTTTAATTGCCGATTTATTGCTCATTTTTATGTTTTGCCAAATTTGAAGTAAGATCACCACTTTGCTTTCATAACTGTTCAAACACTAAACCTCTCCTCTCAAGTTTGTAACTCTCTAAAAAATTTCTCAAAGAAAATATTTGGTAAATTGTATTTGAATTTTGTTGAAACTTATTTTGTTTATGTTTTTCGATTGCTGCATGTTTTTGTTTTTCAATTTTTGTATGTTGTTGTTTTTGGATTGATGTATGTTCAAAGGAAATGTCTAACAGTCAAATTCGATTGCTGCATATGTTGTTGTTTGTCATTGGATTGTTGTATGCTGCTATTTAACTAAGAAAATAGAGGGAGAACTAATAATGCAATAAGATATGCTAACCCCTTTGAGTTTGAAAAAGTCAACTAATTAGGGATTAAACAAGATTTTGATAAAAAAATTTACAAACCACAAACAATATGCAACTATTTTGCATATTAAGGCTACATAATCCATATTATTATAAGAAAGAATATGTTTGTTGTTTTCTGATCATGTGTCATTAATAATGACATCCAATATCTTCTATTTGTTTTCTTTCAATTGTCTTAATAAAAATATGTTACACAAACATTCGTTATTTATTGTCTTTCAAAGTATGTATTAACTAATTTTTTTTTGTTGTAACACTTTTGTAGATAGAAACTTTTAACTTTTTGTTAAAGTAATTTTAAGGAAACAATGAATAAAAGATGGATGTCCGTCAAAAAATAGTCAAAGGAATATGATAATGGAGTAAAATTATTTGTTAAGTTTGTTTTGAAACACACCAAAGACCCTAGTCGAATCATCTATCCGTGCTTAGATTGTTGTTATGAAAATTGGGTTAATGAAGTTGAGTTGACATGGCATTTAGGGAGGAGCGGAATTTATCGAAGCTATACATGTTAGACAATGCACGGTAAAATATGCAACGAGAATGCTGATTTGGGGAATAATGTGAAATGTGCGTCGAATGATTTTGACACAAATACTTATGATTCTCATCGACTTGAAGAGATTGTAGATGTGGTTAAAGAAGATCTTCGAGATTGTTCTGAAATGTTGAGAGGTTGTTAAGTGATGCAGAGAAACCGTTATACGATGGTTGCAATAAATTCATAAGATTATCTATAGTATTAAAGTTGTACAACTTAAAAGCGAACAATGGATAATCTAATAAAAGCTTTACAGACTTATTAACCCTTCTGAAAGATATGCTGTATCGAGATCGCAATCTTTGGTCGTTTTAGAACCGATCCGGTGGTTGCGAGTTGAGTTATTAATTATGCATTTTGTGGTTGCATGTTGGATCTGAGATGTGGCTACGAATTGAAACTTTTGACATATAGTTCATGAAGCTGAGAAATGGTTTTGCAACGGTGTATGTTTTGTTGGGACTAAAACAATATAGCTGTACTAAACAAGTTTTTGTTTGAATATTAGAGGGAGGCAATAGAAATTAAGGTTCTCAATTTTGGCCACCCTTTCAAAATATAATCAGATTTTTAAATTTTAATTTATTTTTTGTTTTTATTAAAAAAAGTTTACTGGTGTTAGAATTTTTTTAATAGAAATTGAACTGAGGGACCATTTTAAAATGAATTTGTATTTACAGGATGTCAATCAAATAAAGAAACTTACGAGGACCAAAATAAAAAATATTATAATTGCAAGGAAAAAAGACATATTTAAACCTATTTTTTATGATACAAGAGCTAATTGCTGAACTTCGTTACTTGCAAAAGAAGGATAATGAAAAAAATTGTCAGAAAGCTGTCTACAAAATATGCATACCCTAACAACAAAGTTAGTTCCAATCTTATTATTTCAAATAACCTTCCTGATGTAATTAATTAATTAATGATAGTATTGTAGTCTATTTAATTAATTGATGATAATGCTATTTAAAAAGTTCGTTAATAGCTTATTATTGATTTAGGGTATCTCATCTTGTGTGCTCTATTTGTCATCTCCTACTTATCGGGTGGTTGGTAAGAGAAAGGTGTAAAACACCATACACCACTCCGCTGGCTATGCGAGAGTCTCAATTGATATTGCTTTAGAGTTGGATGCTCCATTACATATATCTGATGAAGTCGAAGATGCAAGATTGGTGGGAACGGCCATAAGATCATATGTGGCATGGCCAATAAACCTCGTTTATCTAAATGCTAAGGTATGTTAAAAAACATATTTTTCATATATATATATATATATATATATATATATATATTCCATATTTTACTTACTATTTCGCCTATTATCAATATATAGTGTTATATTGCTTTTTTTTCATGAAATTTCTAATTTTTTAATCATTTTTAGACTCATGTAAGATCCAAAGTAGATGGTAAGGATGTTAAGGCGAACGAGTCAATCACGTCAAAAAAGCGGGTATGTTGATACATTTCGTAAAGAGGAATTCTATGGACAACCAATTAGTTAATGTTTTACTATTTAAGCATTAGATAATCATTAACTAACTTAATTTCACGACGTTTTAGATTCAAACTCAAAAACTGCAACAATTCATAAAAAATGAGAAGGTATGTTAAACAACATATTTGTCATATACATATTGTCCATATTGTACTTACTATTTCGCCCACTATCAATAAATAGTGTTATATTGCTTTTTATTTTGTCTTGAAATTTCTATTTTTTTAACAAATTTTAGATCGTGTAAGATTCAAAGTAGATGGTAAGGATGTAAAGGTGAACGAGTCAATCACGTCAAAAAAACGAGTATAATGATATATATCGTAAAGAGGAATGCTATGGATAACCACTTAGTTAATGTTTTACTATTTAAGCATTAGATAATCATTAACTAATTTAATTTCACGGTGTTTTAGATTCAAACACAATAACTGCAACAATTCAAAAAAAAAAATGAGAAGGTTGGACCTAGCAATATTCCGGTTGCAACACCAAAGCAATGTCTTGTAAAATCAAGACTTCAAAAGTCTTTCCCTGAAAAAGGTTGTGCACCTGTTTCTCAATTTTGTGCAGTGTCTTGCAACATTTGTAGAAACAAATATGTCTACGAATGTGGACATGCATGAAATACCAATGGAGAAAGATATTTTTGGTGTTTCTTATGTAAAAAATATTAGTAAGGAGCAAATGATAGAGCTTTTCAAACATCAAGAAATAGGTGCTTATGTTATCTCCTTATATATAAGGTATTCCAAATAACTTTAGATGAATGGAAAAAAAAATTTGTATCAATGAATCAGTGACTTGATGTTATATTTTTCGTTCAAGGTACTTGTATGAAAATTGGTGTGCCCATGTCAATTGATCAACAAATTCACCTTCATATCTGTCCATCAGATATCCATGTTTGAAAATGATCTAACTCGGGTTAAACATTATATAATTGATGTATTGATGGACAATAAAGAATATCCAAATAAGTTGTTTATTATACCATATAATTTTGGGTTAGATTTTTTTTTCAAATTTAAAATATGGTATTTTATTTTCTCTTTTTGTACTTGATTTGCTTATTGAAATTTTTTTAGGAGGCATTGAGTGTTGATTGTCATTAATGCCACATTAGAAATAATTTATTATTTGGATTCAGTATGTGGTGATTATGCAAATCACTCAAAATTGAAGTTTATGCTTGATACGTAAGTATATAATTGTATCAAACCCTGTATAAACATATGTGGTTGTTTATGTGTGGTTATTCTAAGTATATTCATTTATATATATTTTTTAGAGCTATCTAAATAATATGCGCTCAAAGGTGAGCTCAAGTTTCGAGGAATAAATCGAACAATATAGCTACCTAATACATTTGGTGTATGATTATAAATATTGTTACAAAAATTTTGTCTTATAAAATTAACATGAGATCCAAGTTTTGTCTTATAAAGCATTGCATTGATGTAAATATTTTTATTTGGCTAGTGTCCTCGTCAAAAAAATTGGATAAATTGTGGATACTATGTTATGAGGTTCATGAAAGAGATTGTCACTTCTAATCAAAATGTGATTTCAAATACAGTATGTTAATTCTATTTCATATAGTTTATATTATTTTAATATTTTATCTTATTAATTTAACTTAGTTGCATTATATTTTGCAGTACTTTGATGAATTCAAATGTCCGAGTTACTCTGAAGATCAATTACTTGAAGTTAAGGATGATTTTTGTCAATACGTGCTCAAATTAAGAATCATATGAAGAATTGTTAATTCGGTATTTTTTGGAAATCATTTTATCTTTCAAAATTCAGTACGTGTTTGATCCTATTGGTGTGGCCCCGGTCTACTGTTGAGTTTGTCATTGATTTAAATTTTTCCTTGGCAACCAAGTTTAGTCTATAACATTGATGTTTTATCCTTGACTGTATATATTGGCCGCTCAACTAATGTAACTAGTCGTCTTTGTAACGAGGTTCCGCATGAGTTTGCTTAGGCAGCAAAGACTATATGTTCTCGAACATGGTGGAGAATGTTTCGAACCTGATGATAATAGAAATTTTGTTTTAAGAGATACAAAGAGCTTTATGTAATTTTGAATTTGTAATAGAGATCAATATATTATCAAATTAATTATACAAAATTTTCCTATATGTTATAATTTTGAAGTTTTAAGACATCATTATAATTTTGTGCAAATATGTTTATGTGTACTTCAATAAAATGAAGGAAAAAAATATATGAGTGTACTTCTGTGGATAGCCAATAAAATGTTGGATGTTTTGATTAAAATAACTATATTTTTTCACAATGCTTATATGAAAAAAGCGTGACATTTATTTTACAACGTTTTATAAGATGAATCATTGTTATAGATTACATTAGACAACACTTATATTTTAAAAGCGTTGTTATAGGTTACATTAGACAACACTTACATTTAAAACGCGCTATTATAAGTTACATTAGACAACATTTTTTATATTTTAAAAAGTGTGTTTATACCTTTAATAGCGCTGAAATAAATGTAAACATTTTCTAATGCTTAAAAAAGCGTTATCTAAGGCTTTTCTCGGTGTAGTGCACTAACCCTATTTTCTGGTCGTGTTTATGAATATGGGAAATAATATGCTTGTATGTCCACAATGTTAGTTCAAACGTTTGATACCTTTTGTTCATATATATGTCCAGTGTTAGATTTAGAGTTAACATTTGTACCTCTATTCAACGGATCAAACCAATTACAATAAAATAAAATTGCTTTTTTAGGATAATCTAAATTAGCGTAAAAAATTTGGTAAATATGTTGAATGACGTTGTAGAAGTCACATTCACTGTTTTCAGTGATGTCAATCATGCACATTCTACTGTTTATTGTTTCTCGCTCTTCAATTCAAGATTCAGTATGAAATTTGTACCCATTGTATAGTAAGTGTGCCTTGATTTGGATGATAAATTGGGGTGCTTAGATAAGTTCATCAAGTGTTTGTTGAGAGAAATTGAATGTATGAGAGAAACTCAATGTTTAAACTATTATGGGAAATTAGAATATATCTTAGCAGAAACTTATTGTTCACTTATTTGCTCATAGTATGATATCAATACTCATATCGAGTATGATATTCATACTCATATCGAGTAAGATATTGTGTTATTGAAGTACTTATGTAATGTAAAATCATGAAGTTTATGACTATTTCTCTTATATCGTCAACAATAATAAAAATTAAGTTTGATTCATTTCTTTATTGTGTAATCTTTTTCTCAAATGTGTGTAACTATATGTATTGCATTTGAGTCCTTAAATTTTTGTATATAATCCCACATCCTTTTATATATAAATTTTTTTTTTTGGGATTTAATCTTACTAATACGATGATAAATCTTTTATATGATCAACATAATATCTTATAAGAAAATGTTACTTTATTCATAAAAATTCTTTGGATAATTTTATTTATGATACGAGATTTATATTCTAAATTATTACATGAAAAAAATTTATTATTATCTCATTAATTCTTTATACAAAATATGTGGTTAATTATGAATTCCAAATCTTGATAAAATCTTCTAATAATAAACTATAAATATATTGGATTTCATATTGTCATCATTTAACCATTTGTCTTAATAATTCTTCTATAGTTTGTTTTCTGCCAAATATGTGGTTGAATATATGAAAATCTATTCGTGATAAAATTCTATAACTACTTATATCGATATTTTTGCACCAGAAAATAATATTCACGGTTAAATATTATATCATTAGAGACTAATTTTAAACAGGTGGGTTCTTAATGAAAATCCGAATCTTGTTATATATGTTGGATTAGTGAGAGTGCATATTATATCATTAGAGTATTTTTTTTTGACTTAGTGGGCTCTAATTAGAATCCAGATCACATCTGTATATATATCAAATCAGCGGAAATGCACATGTACACACATTATAAATATTTGAAAATTGTTATTCTTATACTCTCGTAGATTCTTGAGTGCACTATAACATGGCATTCTAAGAGACATTAAGCTAGTCTCATTGTGATTGTGATGAGATTCATATAAACATTCTTTTAATCTAAGTAAGCATCATAATTGAATGCTTTGGTCGTTGGAAATGCACAATAATTATTTAGCATGCAATTATATTGTGTTTCTCTATTATTTACTAACATTCAATATTTTGTGAGGTCACAAATATACAAGTACAAGTATAACGTTAGTACTCCTAGTATGACATTGTGTTGTTAAGGTACTTCTAGAGATACTAATCTTAAACCAATGTGGATATTCTATGACATTTATGAAATTAGAAACTCATTGAGAGAACCACAACCATGAGTATTGTAACTCGTTTCATTTTAATTAAAGTCTTTTAATGTTTTTGGGTAAGTGAGAGTTTATACTCATTCAAATGCACGAGTCATTCTAAAGTCATCATTCTTGTATAAAACGTAAGTATTTGACATATATGATTTGTTTTCCTATCAGATTCAATTTCTGCGGCGATAACACTTATTTCTCTTAGATGACAATTACTCCATAATTGAAATTCTAGTATTAAAATCATATTTTTTTAGTAATTGGTTATTGTTATCCAACTGAGAGATTGTTAGATTAATTATTTAATTAATCAATTATGGATTCACAATAATCAATTATTAGAAATTATTATTAATTAAATTATGGTTAATTAGAATTAAGCACAAAATTATGTATTAGATTTTTGTTGTTGAATGGACGGTGATGGGTTGAACAATTATGTCAAGTCCAATGAGAGATTCCTATTCTCAGCCATTTAATTATATAACCGTTATCTTATTAGGCGAAAAACTCTAATGCTCCAAACCTTAAACGGTGACAAAGATTCACCACTCATATCCTTATTCTCTTGACGAAAATCTCTCAAACCTAAAAGGTACACCGTTCGTAATTATTTTTGATATTATAATATATTATAATTTGTATCTATATGTATTGTAAATTCAAACAGAAATATCATTTACCTAGTAAAAAGTCATTGCTTTCCATGGTTTATCAAACCCACGGTAGTTTTTCATCAAAATAAAAATATTAATGTAGACCTAAAGAATAATTAATAAATGGGGTGGGTGAGCTAACAATTAAAGATTTGGAGGACCTAAGTTCAAATTCAAAGGAGGAAAAAAATATCTGTTATAAAAGATAATTAAATAAACAAAAATATGAAGTATCAACACTTAACCAAACATTGACTTAAAAAAAAACTCAATACCTTCCCTAGTATATCGTTCATGGCCTTCTTGCAAGCACCTCTGTCAAGGACATCACTAATTTTTAAATAGTTTACAAAAGTTAAATCTGCAAATGATATGGAAGAAATAAGAATTAGATGTGTAAATAACAAAGAAGAAGAATGAAAACACAATAGATTTAACAATGCATGCAATAAGATTAGGTGAACCAAAAGATCCAAAGAGAAGTGTCAAAATTCTATTAAAAATTCTTGTCGTGGTCCCTATATTCCTGTATCTTGAGATATGTTTGCTTTGGGCCACTTTATGAAGAGTACCCTGCATTAAAAATATAACAGACAAAAAAGTTACAAATAATGTGATTGATAACAAAATGTGACTTTATTGTCTTTTACATCAGTATTTGAGTCAATATTTCAACTATAGCATTTTTTATTTTGGTCGTGTTCCACGTTCTCGAAATAAGTTATCCCTGTAAAGTTTGCAAAATAAATGCTCATGTTCCGGTTTTGAAAAGGATTCGGTATGGTCCTTTCCAATTTGGTGCCAATTTGCCTTGTCACACATTTTTTGAGGCCGACATCTACTATTCGGACCAAATCTCCTACTTCGAGTTCGCATGACTTTACCTTCTTGTTGTATTTGACAGTCATTCATTGCTTGATGACGACATTGTTGAGGGGTGCACTGGTTCTGTCTTCATCCAACATGTCAAGCTTTTCTCTTGGCTCTTTTTCATTTTCACTTCTACTCAAAGGATGAGAAGTCCTTCAATTGAATTCCCCAATTTCAACTGGTATCACTACTTCGGAACCATAGGTAAGCCAGAAAATAGTTTCACTTGTAGAGGAGTGTGGTGTAGTTCGGTAGGCCTAGAGGACATGAGGCAATTCCTCGGCCCAATTTCCTTTAGTTTTATCTAGTCTTCTCCTTAGCTTTAAGTGAAATGATGAGTGATTCTGAGGTCACCTAGTAAGGCTTGCAAAAATTTGTCAGTGAATTGGGTCCCATTGCTTGTGATCATTACTTCAGGTATACCTAACCTCGTCAAAATATTTTTTTTGAAGAAACGAAGTATATTGCTGACAGTGATCTGAGGGCCAATGGGAATGGTCTGATGATGTCGATTCCCCACCATGCAAATGGCAACAGCGAACTTAATACATGCAGTTCCACTAGAGGGGCTATATGCAAATTCTTGCATGTCTTTCTTCATCATCGGCCAGAAATATCTGGTCCTCTAGACTTTCTTTGCTAATACCTTTCCTCCTAAATGTTTGTTGGAAATTCCCTCACTGACTTCTTTTAATGCATATGTTACTTCTAAATCTATTAAGCACTTCAAAAGTGGCATAGACAATCTATGCTTACAAAGCTACCCTTTTATGACAGTGAACATGCAAGCCCTTCTTTGGATTTGAGAGCTCAGTTTTCGATTGCTTGGGAGGAGAGCTCCATTCACGACATACTCTATTATCGATGTCATCCAGCTGACAATCGTGATTAGAGCTTCAATTGTTAAAGTTTCTTGGATTTCTATTTTGTTTCCATCGGGGATGCAAGTACTTGCCAACTTTGAGAGAATATCGGCTCTGCTGTTTTCTTATATTTGGATGTGTTCTATTTCTACTGCATCAAACCTATTGATTTTTTATTTCACTAGGTCAAGTATTTTTGCAGTATTTGGTCTTTGGCTTGGTAATCCCCTCTTATTTGAGACGCTACCAATTGTTAGTCCATTTTAACATTGACATTTCGTGCCCCCATGTCCTTGGCTAGACTGAGCCCTTCCAAGCAAGCTTCGTAGACACCCAAGAATTTTCCAGCCCTAACTCTGAACGTACATTATTTTGGGTTGAGTCTCATATTGAACTTTCTAACCTCGGAGTAAACTTCACTTAAGTGAGTCACCTGGTCAGGTTCCTCTTTGGATTTTCCTATCATATCATCCATATATACTTCTAACATTCTCCCAATATGGTTTTCAAATATCCTATTCATTATCCTTGGGTAGGTTGCACTCGCATTCTTGTGCCTGAAAGGCATGACATTGTCGTAGTAATTATCGGAATTTGTCATAAATGTTTTTTCTCTATCAGATTGATGCGACTATAAATGTTAAAAGTTTGAAACCAGGCTTTGTTGAGATCAATATAGTCAATACATAGGCACCACATATTATTGCTCTTTTTGACAAGTATAGGATTGGAAAGCTAAGTAGTATACTTGGCCTAAGTTACAAAGTTAATTTTTACTAAGTCATCAACTGCCTTCTTGATGGCTTCAACTTTTTCTAGTGATTGTTTACGGTGACTTTGTGAAATTCAATAGTACTTCAGATCAATGGAGAGTTTGTGGCAAGCAATTTCAGGATTTATCCTTGACATCTCGCAGCAATCCGTGCGAACAAATCAACATTATCTTTCATACAAGAGACAAGGTCTTTTTAGACTTGTGACATAAGATTGTCCCCTATTTTCACAACTTTCCCAGGCTCGTCTCATATTTGTACTTCTTCCAAAGCTGCATCCGGCTTTGGAAGCATTTGTCCCCTATTCGCAGAGTCGGCTTCCCTGTGAGTCATTTCGTCATCCATTCTAGCATCAATATCCATCATCAACACATCAACGACACAAACAACCCTTTCTAGTACCATAACCTTGGATTTCAGCTTCGTGTCGATCTTTGAGTTCTTTAGTGAAGCCAAGAAGCATTGATTGGATGCTTCAAGGTCGGCCTCCACAGTACCAACCTCTTCGTCGCTAGTGCGATACTTCTGTTTCAAGCAAATGATGAACAAAGTTGCCCCCAATGCGGCTAAAGTTGGCCTTCCGACAACACATGCAGTCTACACCCAATAACTGAATTTTTACATGTTTGACCGTCCTGCCTCTTCCAAAAGTGACCATCAGATCGACGCACCCCCAAGGGCGGGTGGTGGATCCATTAAAAACTTGTAAATCAGCTCCAATGTATGGGAGCAAGTTCTTTCTGGTCAAGTCTAGTATTCTGAATAGGCTTGTGTACATAATGTCACATGAGCTTCCTTCATCCACCAAGACCCTGTGAATACTGTGGTTTTCTATCAGAGCTCGGACGAGGAGGAGAATTTGGTAATTCGCAACTCCGTTGAGTAAAGGTGCAAACACGAGAAGAGGGTTGAATTGTGTTTGACTAAGTTGGAATTTTATTGTTAATTTATTTAAAACTAGTTCGGGTTTAGTGACTTACTTAGGATAAAAGTAGTAGCAATCGGGTTAAGTGATCAGAGGCAGAAGTAATACAACAATTGCATAATTAAGGTGACACAAGAATTTATCCTGGTTCACCACCAACTTGGTAGCTACGTCCAATCCCCTCACTTAGAAGGATTTAATACACTAATTCAAAACTTGAATTATACATCACCTGACCTTACAAGCTATTCTTCTCAAAACAACCTGACACCTACAAACTTTTGGAGGAACGCACACACCTTGACTCTACAAGCAAAGTCTTCTCAATAGAACCTGAAAACCTACAGATTGCTTGAGGAACACAAAAATCACTATCGGGATGGATTACGAGAGTTTGGAACAAATTGAGTTGCTTATAACAAGATGATTGTAACAATGACTCTCACACTAGAAAACACTTAGAAAATATTTTTTTTCAACAAGTGTTTCTCTAGACCTTAACCTTATGAACTCTAATGATTAAGGAAATTTTATTCTTGTGAGTTCTCTTTTTCTCTTCTTCAGCCTTGAGTAGCTATTTATAGAATAGGTTAGGTTTCTCCTTTGTCCTTGAAAAATCTGAACCATATCTTTGCAAATAATAAATGTATCATCTTGTGAGTGTTACTTCTTGTAAACAATTTTGATCATATCTTCTTGTAAATAATTCATAAGTTTAAATATGTTTTTGGTCATTGCAAATATGCTTCGTTTTGATTTTAGTCCCTGTAATTTTTTTGTTTGATGTATACCCTTGCAAATTCTAACAAGTTTTAAAAAAGTCCATTATGAATCTTTTTTAGTAAAAAATGGTGACATGACTAATATTGGATGAAGTGGCACATAGTGACTGTGTAATTGTTGTTGACTAGACAATATTTAATATTTAAAATTAAAATTCATTTTATTAACTCATTTAATTATTTAATTAAAAACTTAAAACTAATTAATTTATAAACCAATTAAATAATTAAAACTCAATAATCTTTATCTTCAACCCCAAATTTTTTAATAAAAACTCAACAACTTTCATTTTTAACCTTAATTTCTTGATCTTCAAATCACAAATTCTGATAAAATTTACAAAGAAATTTTGAGTTCAAAAACCTCCAGAGATACTTCCCCGGTAAGGTAGTCACGACGTCTGCCGCTGAGCGTGTGAGTCTTCTATTTGTTTCGAACATAATCATTTGTTCATCTGCTTTTCAGTTCATATTCGAACCCTTTTCTCCATTTTCCACTTTCACAACTCAACACTACTTCCCTCTAATCAAATGTTTACTATACTTCGTCATAGTCATATAGCTTTTCTCTATCTCAAAACCCCAACTTTCCCACCAACCTCAAAACATTATTACCCTTTTCTCCATTACTACCCATCACCGTTTTCTCTACATTTTTGCACCAACACTTCTGATTCACCCTCATTTGCAGTCTCATACCTAATCCACAATTTTGGCTTCTCCTCACTATTTGCAAACAAACTTTGCTCCACTTACAGTGTTAAATTTAAAACCAACCAAAACCCTGATTCTAATCTCACATTCTTTAGAAATCAAGGTTTCTCTGATTCCCAACTACACAACATGATTACAAGAGCACCAGGGCAGCTTTCCTACAACCCCTCCAAAAGGTGTTGCCAAAGTTTCAATTTTTTCTCTCCAAAGGTGCTTCTAACTCTGAAATTTTTGACTTTGTGAGTAAGAACCCCTGGGTCTTGTCGGTAAGCCTTGATAATCACATAGTCCCAACCTATGAATTGGTTTATAGATTCTTGCAATTTGACAAGGACGTTATTGCTTGTGCAATTCACCATCCAAAATTCTTTGGATCCATACTTGTGCCATGTAACATCAGATTGCTGATTGAGAATGGTATGTCAGAAGGAAAAAAAAACATTGCAAGGATGCTTCGGAATTGGTGTGAGTCATTACACACACATGATATGCTGAAGTTTGTGGAGGAATTAAAGGATTTGAGGTTACAATTTAAGAATTTACGATTTGAAGATGAACAAATTAGGGTTGAAGATGAATATTGTTGAATTTTTATTAAAAAAATTGGGGTTGAAGATAAAGATTATTGAGTTTTTATTATTTAATTGGTTTATTAATTAATTAATTAGTTTTAAGTTCTTAACTAAATGATTAAATGAGTTAATAAAATGAATTTTAATTTTAAATATTAAATATTGCCTAGTCAACAACAATTACACAGTCACCACGTGCCACTTCATCCAAAAATTAGCCATATCACCATTGTTTTACTAAAAAAGTTTCATAAAGGACTTTTTTAAAACTTGTTAGAATATGCAAGGGTATAAATCAAACAAAAAAAATTATAGGGACTAAAATCAAAACGAAGCATATTTGCAAGGACCAAAAACATATTTAAACCTAATACATATCTTCTTGTAGATAAATTTTGATCAAATCTTCTTGTAAATAATTCATATCTTCTTGTGATAAATCTTGCTCAAATATTCTTGTAAATAATTCATATCTTCTTGTTGATAAGATATTGATCATATCTTCTTCAAATCTTGACCATATATTCTTTTCAACTTGGTCAAATATTTTTTTCAATTATAAATCTGAATCAAATCTTATTTTAGATTTTCATCAAAAACACGAATCTTCTTTCATACTCTTGCTTGATTTGAGTTGGAATGGATTTGGGTTGTTCCTAGATCTTCACAAGTTTTTGATTCAGCTAAGTTTTCTTTTCATACTTAATTCTTTCAATTTCATCTGTTGACTTTCCATCAGAGGCATTGACTTTCTTGTTGGAGTGAGATGTTGTGTTTCTTGAATAATTATAGTCAGAGGAAGAATTGCATGACTTAGAATTAGTGGCATTGGGCAGATCACCTTGTTGAAACTTCACAGTTAGTTGAATATGGCTTCATTGGCTTTCACATGCTCCTTGTACTATATGTAGTCTTATTCCCTTTATAAGAGGTAGTTGAAACTTCGGGTACCTAAAGTGTAATTCTTTTTGCAAAGTCACTCCCATGACTCAACTCTTATCAGAAAACGTAGGTTTTAATTCAGTCGTTTGCATATCTAACGTGGATGGCTTCTCTTGTGAACCTTTCGATATAGGTTCGAAGGGGTTCTCCTTCCTTTTATCGAATAGCTCCTAGGATTTTACTCACTTTGGCAATATGAGATGTGGCAAAATGGCCGTCAACTTCCTGCATAACTTCGCCCAAGAATGTTCGGATTGTGGTTTCAAGCTCTTAAACCAGTCCATTACTGATTT
>JBBPBQ010020323.1:36113431-36202661 GCA_037974755.1 Cicer yamashitae
CAAAAAAAAAAATGAGAAGGTTGGACCTAGCAATATTCCGGTTGCAACACCAAAGCAATGTCTTGTAAAATCAAGACTTCAAAAGTCTTTCCCTGAAAAAGGTTGTGCACCTGTTTCTCAATTTTGTGCAGTGTCTTGCAACATTTGTAGAAACAAATATGTCTACGAATGTGGACATGCATGAAATACCAATGGAGAAAGATATTTTTGGTGTTTCTTATGTAAAAAATATTAGTAAGGAGCAAATGATAGAGCTTTTCAAACATCAAGAAATAGGTGCTTATGTTATCTCCTTATATATAAGGTATTCCAAATAACTTTAGATGAATGGAAAAAAAAATTTGTATCAATGAATCAGTGACTTGATGTTATATTTTTCGTTCAAGGTACTTGTATGAAAATTGGTGTGCCCATGTCAATTGATCAACAAATTCACCTTCATATCTGTCCATCAGATATCCATGTTTGAAAATGATCTAACTCGGGTTAAACATTATATAATTGATGTATTGATGGACAATAAAGAATATCCAAATAAGTTGTTTATTATACCATATAATTTTGGGTTAGATTTTTTTTTCAAATTTAAAATATGGTATTTTATTTTCTCTTTTTGTACTTGATTTGCTTATTGAAATTTTTTTAGGAGGCATTGAGTGTTGATTGTCATTAATGCCACATTAGAAATAATTTATTATTTGGATTCAGTATGTGGTGATTATGCAAATCACTCAAAATTGAAGTTTATGCTTGATACGTAAGTATATAATTGTATCAAACCCTGTATAAACATATGTGGTTGTTTATGTGTGGTTATTCTAAGTATATTCATTTATATATATTTTTTAGAGCTATCTAAATAATATGCGCTCAAAGGTGAGCTCAAGTTTCGAGGAATAAATCGAACAATATAGCTACCTAATACATTTGGTGTATGATTATAAATATTGTTACAAAAATTTTGTCTTATAAAATTAACATGAGATCCAAGTTTTGTCTTATAAAGCATTGCATTGATGTAAATATTTTTATTTGGCTAGTGTCCTCGTCAAAAAAATTGGATAAATTGTGGATACTATGTTATGAGGTTCATGAAAGAGATTGTCACTTCTAATCAAAATGTGATTTCAAATACAGTATGTTAATTCTATTTCATATAGTTTATATTATTTTAATATTTTATCTTATTAATTTAACTTAGTTGCATTATATTTTGCAGTACTTTGATGAATTCAAATGTCCGAGTTACTCTGAAGATCAATTACTTGAAGTTAAGGATGATTTTTGTCAATACGTGCTCAAATTAAGAATCATATGAAGAATTGTTAATTCGGTATTTTTTGGAAATCATTTTATCTTTCAAAATTCAGTACGTGTTTGATCCTATTGGTGTGGCCCCGGTCTACTGTTGAGTTTGTCATTGATTTAAATTTTTCCTTGGCAACCAAGTTTAGTCTATAACATTGATGTTTTATCCTTGACTGTATATATTGGCCGCTCAACTAATGTAACTAGTCGTCTTTGTAACGAGGTTCCGCATGAGTTTGCTTAGGCAGCAAAGACTATATGTTCTCGAACATGGTGGAGAATGTTTCGAACCTGATGATAATAGAAATTTTGTTTTAAGAGATACAAAGAGCTTTATGTAATTTTGAATTTGTAATAGAGATCAATATATTATCAAATTAATTATACAAAATTTTCCTATATGTTATAATTTTGAAGTTTTAAGACATCATTATAATTTTGTGCAAATATGTTTATGTGTACTTCAATAAAATGAAGGAAAAAAATATATGAGTGTACTTCTGTGGATAGCCAATAAAATGTTGGATGTTTTGATTAAAATAACTATATTTTTTCACAATGCTTATATGAAAAAAGCGTGACATTTATTTTACAACGTTTTATAAGATGAATCATTGTTATAGATTACATTAGACAACACTTATATTTTAAAAGCGTTGTTATAGGTTACATTAGACAACACTTACATTTAAAACGCGCTATTATAAGTTACATTAGACAACATTTTTTATATTTTAAAAAGTGTGTTTATACCTTTAATAGCGCTGAAATAAATGTAAACATTTTCTAATGCTTAAAAAAGCGTTATCTAAGGCTTTTCTCGGTGTAGTGCACTAACCCTATTTTCTGGTCGTGTTTATGAATATGGGAAATAATATGCTTGTATGTCCACAATGTTAGTTCAAACGTTTGATACCTTTTGTTCATATATATGTCCAGTGTTAGATTTAGAGTTAACATTTGTACCTCTATTCAACGGATCAAACCAATTACAATAAAATAAAATTGCTTTTTTAGGATAATCTAAATTAGCGTAAAAAATTTGGTAAATATGTTGAATGACGTTGTAGAAGTCACATTCACTGTTTTCAGTGATGTCAATCATGCACATTCTACTGTTTATTGTTTCTCGCTCTTCAATTCAAGATTCAGTATGAAATTTGTACCCATTGTATAGTAAGTGTGCCTTGATTTGGATGATAAATTGGGGTGCTTAGATAAGTTCATCAAGTGTTTGTTGAGAGAAATTGAATGTATGAGAGAAACTCAATGTTTAAACTATTATGGGAAATTAGAATATATCTTAGCAGAAACTTATTGTTCACTTATTTGCTCATAGTATGATATCAATACTCATATCGAGTATGATATTCATACTCATATCGAGTAAGATATTGTGTTATTGAAGTACTTATGTAATGTAAAATCATGAAGTTTATGACTATTTCTCTTATATCGTCAACAATAATAAAAATTAAGTTTGATTCATTTCTTTATTGTGTAATCTTTTTCTCAAATGTGTGTAACTATATGTATTGCATTTGAGTCCTTAAATTTTTGTATATAATCCCACATCCTTTTATATATAAATTTTTTTTTTTGGGATTTAATCTTACTAATACGATGATAAATCTTTTATATGATCAACATAATATCTTATAAGAAAATGTTACTTTATTCATAAAAATTCTTTGGATAATTTTATTTATGATACGAGATTTATATTCTAAATTATTACATGAAAAAAATTTATTATTATCTCATTAATTCTTTATACAAAATATGTGGTTAATTATGAATTCCAAATCTTGATAAAATCTTCTAATAATAAACTATAAATATATTGGATTTCATATTGTCATCATTTAACCATTTGTCTTAATAATTCTTCTATAGTTTGTTTTCTGCCAAATATGTGGTTGAATATATGAAAATCTATTCGTGATAAAATTCTATAACTACTTATATCGATATTTTTGCACCAGAAAATAATATTCACGGTTAAATATTATATCATTAGAGACTAATTTTAAACAGGTGGGTTCTTAATGAAAATCCGAATCTTGTTATATATGTTGGATTAGTGAGAGTGCATATTATATCATTAGAGTATTTTTTTTTGACTTAGTGGGCTCTAATTAGAATCCAGATCACATCTGTATATATATCAAATCAGCGGAAATGCACATGTACACACATTATAAATATTTGAAAATTGTTATTCTTATACTCTCGTAGATTCTTGAGTGCACTATAACATGGCATTCTAAGAGACATTAAGCTAGTCTCATTGTGATTGTGATGAGATTCATATAAACATTCTTTTAATCTAAGTAAGCATCATAATTGAATGCTTTGGTCGTTGGAAATGCACAATAATTATTTAGCATGCAATTATATTGTGTTTCTCTATTATTTACTAACATTCAATATTTTGTGAGGTCACAAATATACAAGTACAAGTATAACGTTAGTACTCCTAGTATGACATTGTGTTGTTAAGGTACTTCTAGAGATACTAATCTTAAACCAATGTGGATATTCTATGACATTTATGAAATTAGAAACTCATTGAGAGAACCACAACCATGAGTATTGTAACTCGTTTCATTTTAATTAAAGTCTTTTAATGTTTTTGGGTAAGTGAGAGTTTATACTCATTCAAATGCACGAGTCATTCTAAAGTCATCATTCTTGTATAAAACGTAAGTATTTGACATATATGATTTGTTTTCCTATCAGATTCAATTTCTGCGGCGATAACACTTATTTCTCTTAGATGACAATTACTCCATAATTGAAATTCTAGTATTAAAATCATATTTTTTTAGTAATTGGTTATTGTTATCCAACTGAGAGATTGTTAGATTAATTATTTAATTAATCAATTATGGATTCACAATAATCAATTATTAGAAATTATTATTAATTAAATTATGGTTAATTAGAATTAAGCACAAAATTATGTATTAGATTTTTGTTGTTGAATGGACGGTGATGGGTTGAACAATTATGTCAAGTCCAATGAGAGATTCCTATTCTCAGCCATTTAATTATATAACCGTTATCTTATTAGGCGAAAAACTCTAATGCTCCAAACCTTAAACGGTGACAAAGATTCACCACTCATATCCTTATTCTCTTGACGAAAATCTCTCAAACCTAAAAGGTACACCGTTCGTAATTATTTTTGATATTATAATATATTATAATTTGTATCTATATGTATTGTAAATTCAAACAGAAATATCATTTACCTAGTAAAAAGTCATTGCTTTCCATGGTTTATCAAACCCACGGTAGTTTTTCATCAAAATAAAAATATTAATGTAGACCTAAAGAATAATTAATAAATGGGGTGGGTGAGCTAACAATTAAAGATTTGGAGGACCTAAGTTCAAATTCAAAGGAGGAAAAAAATATCTGTTATAAAAGATAATTAAATAAACAAAAATATGAAGTATCAACACTTAACCAAACATTGACTTAAAAAAAAACTCAATACCTTCCCTAGTATATCGTTCATGGCCTTCTTGCAAGCACCTCTGTCAAGGACATCACTAATTTTTAAATAGTTTACAAAAGTTAAATCTGCAAATGATATGGAAGAAATAAGAATTAGATGTGTAAATAACAAAGAAGAAGAATGAAAACACAATAGATTTAACAATGCATGCAATAAGATTAGGTGAACCAAAAGATCCAAAGAGAAGTGTCAAAATTCTATTAAAAATTCTTGTCGTGGTCCCTATATTCCTGTATCTTGAGATATGTTTGCTTTGGGCCACTTTATGAAGAGTACCCTGCATTAAAAATATAACAGACAAAAAAGTTACAAATAATGTGATTGATAACAAAATGTGACTTTATTGTCTTTTACATCAGTATTTGAGTCAATATTTCAACTATAGCATTTTTTATTTTGGTCGTGTTCCACGTTCTCGAAATAAGTTATCCCTGTAAAGTTTGCAAAATAAATGCTCATGTTCCGGTTTTGAAAAGGATTCGGTATGGTCCTTTCCAATTTGGTGCCAATTTGCCTTGTCACACATTTTTTGAGGCCGACATCTACTATTCGGACCAAATCTCCTACTTCGAGTTCGCATGACTTTACCTTCTTGTTGTATTTGACAGTCATTCATTGCTTGATGACGACATTGTTGAGGGGTGCACTGGTTCTGTCTTCATCCAACATGTCAAGCTTTTCTCTTGGCTCTTTTTCATTTTCACTTCTACTCAAAGGATGAGAAGTCCTTCAATTGAATTCCCCAATTTCAACTGGTATCACTACTTCGGAACCATAGGTAAGCCAGAAAATAGTTTCACTTGTAGAGGAGTGTGGTGTAGTTCGGTAGGCCTAGAGGACATGAGGCAATTCCTCGGCCCAATTTCCTTTAGTTTTATCTAGTCTTCTCCTTAGCTTTAAGTGAAATGATGAGTGATTCTGAGGTCACCTAGTAAGGCTTGCAAAAATTTGTCAGTGAATTGGGTCCCATTGCTTGTGATCATTACTTCAGGTATACCTAACCTCGTCAAAATATTTTTTTTGAAGAAACGAAGTATATTGCTGACAGTGATCTGAGGGCCAATGGGAATGGTCTGATGATGTCGATTCCCCACCATGCAAATGGCAACAGCGAACTTAATACATGCAGTTCCACTAGAGGGGCTATATGCAAATTCTTGCATGTCTTTCTTCATCATCGGCCAGAAATATCTGGTCCTCTAGACTTTCTTTGCTAATACCTTTCCTCCTAAATGTTTGTTGGAAATTCCCTCACTGACTTCTTTTAATGCATATGTTACTTCTAAATCTATTAAGCACTTCAAAAGTGGCATAGACAATCTATGCTTACAAAGCTACCCTTTTATGACAGTGAACATGCAAGCCCTTCTTTGGATTTGAGAGCTCAGTTTTCGATTGCTTGGGAGGAGAGCTCCATTCACGACATACTCTATTATCGATGTCATCCAGCTGACAATCGTGATTAGAGCTTCAATTGTTAAAGTTTCTTGGATTTCTATTTTGTTTCCATCGGGGATGCAAGTACTTGCCAACTTTGAGAGAATATCGGCTCTGCTGTTTTCTTATATTTGGATGTGTTCTATTTCTACTGCATCAAACCTATTGATTTTTTATTTCACTAGGTCAAGTATTTTTGCAGTATTTGGTCTTTGGCTTGGTAATCCCCTCTTATTTGAGACGCTACCAATTGTTAGTCCATTTTAACATTGACATTTCGTGCCCCCATGTCCTTGGCTAGACTGAGCCCTTCCAAGCAAGCTTCGTAGACACCCAAGAATTTTCCAGCCCTAACTCTGAACGTACATTATTTTGGGTTGAGTCTCATATTGAACTTTCTAACCTCGGAGTAAACTTCACTTAAGTGAGTCACCTGGTCAGGTTCCTCTTTGGATTTTCCTATCATATCATCCATATATACTTCTAACATTCTCCCAATATGGTTTTCAAATATCCTATTCATTATCCTTGGGTAGGTTGCACTCGCATTCTTGTGCCTGAAAGGCATGACATTGTCGTAGTAATTATCGGAATTTGTCATAAATGTTTTTTCTCTATCAGATTGATGCGACTATAAATGTTAAAAGTTTGAAACCAGGCTTTGTTGAGATCAATATAGTCAATACATAGGCACCACATATTATTGCTCTTTTTGACAAGTATAGGATTGGAAAGCTAAGTAGTATACTTGGCCTAAGTTACAAAGTTAATTTTTACTAAGTCATCAACTGCCTTCTTGATGGCTTCAACTTTTTCTAGTGATTGTTTACGGTGACTTTGTGAAATTCAATAGTACTTCAGATCAATGGAGAGTTTGTGGCAAGCAATTTCAGGATTTATCCTTGACATCTCGCAGCAATCCGTGCGAACAAATCAACATTATCTTTCATACAAGAGACAAGGTCTTTTTAGACTTGTGACATAAGATTGTCCCCTATTTTCACAACTTTCCCAGGCTCGTCTCATATTTGTACTTCTTCCAAAGCTGCATCCGGCTTTGGAAGCATTTGTCCCCTATTCGCAGAGTCGGCTTCCCTGTGAGTCATTTCGTCATCCATTCTAGCATCAATATCCATCATCAACACATCAACGACACAAACAACCCTTTCTAGTACCATAACCTTGGATTTCAGCTTCGTGTCGATCTTTGAGTTCTTTAGTGAAGCCAAGAAGCATTGATTGGATGCTTCAAGGTCGGCCTCCACAGTACCAACCTCTTCGTCGCTAGTGCGATACTTCTGTTTCAAGCAAATGATGAACAAAGTTGCCCCCAATGCGGCTAAAGTTGGCCTTCCGACAACACATGCAGTCTACACCCAATAACTGAATTTTTACATGTTTGACCGTCCTGCCTCTTCCAAAAGTGACCATCAGATCGACGCACCCCCAAGGGCGGGTGGTGGATCCATTAAAAACTTGTAAATCAGCTCCAATGTATGGGAGCAAGTTCTTTCTGGTCAAGTCTAGTATTCTGAATAGGCTTGTGTACATAATGTCACATGAGCTTCCTTCATCCACCAAGACCCTGTGAATACTGTGGTTTTCTATCAGAGCTCGGACGAGGAGGAGAATTTGGTAATTCGCAACTCCGTTGAGTAAAGGTGCAAACACGAGAAGAGGGTTGAATTGTGTTTGACTAAGTTGGAATTTTATTGTTAATTTATTTAAAACTAGTTCGGGTTTAGTGACTTACTTAGGATAAAAGTAGTAGCAATCGGGTTAAGTGATCAGAGGCAGAAGTAATACAACAATTGCATAATTAAGGTGACACAAGAATTTATCCTGGTTCACCACCAACTTGGTAGCTACGTCCAATCCCCTCACTTAGAAGGATTTAATACACTAATTCAAAACTTGAATTATACATCACCTGACCTTACAAGCTATTCTTCTCAAAACAACCTGACACCTACAAACTTTTGGAGGAACGCACACACCTTGACTCTACAAGCAAAGTCTTCTCAATAGAACCTGAAAACCTACAGATTGCTTGAGGAACACAAAAATCACTATCGGGATGGATTACGAGAGTTTGGAACAAATTGAGTTGCTTATAACAAGATGATTGTAACAATGACTCTCACACTAGAAAACACTTAGAAAATATTTTTTTTCAACAAGTGTTTCTCTAGACCTTAACCTTATGAACTCTAATGATTAAGGAAATTTTATTCTTGTGAGTTCTCTTTTTCTCTTCTTCAGCCTTGAGTAGCTATTTATAGAATAGGTTAGGTTTCTCCTTTGTCCTTGAAAAATCTGAACCATATCTTTGCAAATAATAAATGTATCATCTTGTGAGTGTTACTTCTTGTAAACAATTTTGATCATATCTTCTTGTAAATAATTCATAAGTTTAAATATGTTTTTGGTCATTGCAAATATGCTTCGTTTTGATTTTAGTCCCTGTAATTTTTTTGTTTGATGTATACCCTTGCAAATTCTAACAAGTTTTAAAAAAGTCCATTATGAATCTTTTTTAGTAAAAAATGGTGACATGACTAATATTGGATGAAGTGGCACATAGTGACTGTGTAATTGTTGTTGACTAGACAATATTTAATATTTAAAATTAAAATTCATTTTATTAACTCATTTAATTATTTAATTAAAAACTTAAAACTAATTAATTTATAAACCAATTAAATAATTAAAACTCAATAATCTTTATCTTCAACCCCAAATTTTTTAATAAAAACTCAACAACTTTCATTTTTAACCTTAATTTCTTGATCTTCAAATCACAAATTCTGATAAAATTTACAAAGAAATTTTGAGTTCAAAAACCTCCAGAGATACTTCCCCGGTAAGGTAGTCACGACGTCTGCCGCTGAGCGTGTGAGTCTTCTATTTGTTTCGAACATAATCATTTGTTCATCTGCTTTTCAGTTCATATTCGAACCCTTTTCTCCATTTTCCACTTTCACAACTCAACACTACTTCCCTCTAATCAAATGTTTACTATACTTCGTCATAGTCATATAGCTTTTCTCTATCTCAAAACCCCAACTTTCCCACCAACCTCAAAACATTATTACCCTTTTCTCCATTACTACCCATCACCGTTTTCTCTACATTTTTGCACCAACACTTCTGATTCACCCTCATTTGCAGTCTCATACCTAATCCACAATTTTGGCTTCTCCTCACTATTTGCAAACAAACTTTGCTCCACTTACAGTGTTAAATTTAAAACCAACCAAAACCCTGATTCTAATCTCACATTCTTTAGAAATCAAGGTTTCTCTGATTCCCAACTACACAACATGATTACAAGAGCACCAGGGCAGCTTTCCTACAACCCCTCCAAAAGGTGTTGCCAAAGTTTCAATTTTTTCTCTCCAAAGGTGCTTCTAACTCTGAAATTTTTGACTTTGTGAGTAAGAACCCCTGGGTCTTGTCGGTAAGCCTTGATAATCACATAGTCCCAACCTATGAATTGGTTTATAGATTCTTGCAATTTGACAAGGACGTTATTGCTTGTGCAATTCACCATCCAAAATTCTTTGGATCCATACTTGTGCCATGTAACATCAGATTGCTGATTGAGAATGGTATGTCAGAAGGAAAAAAAAACATTGCAAGGATGCTTCGGAATTGGTGTGAGTCATTACACACACATGATATGCTGAAGTTTGTGGAGGAATTAAAGGATTTGAGGTTACAATTTAAGAATTTACGATTTGAAGATGAACAAATTAGGGTTGAAGATGAATATTGTTGAATTTTTATTAAAAAAATTGGGGTTGAAGATAAAGATTATTGAGTTTTTATTATTTAATTGGTTTATTAATTAATTAATTAGTTTTAAGTTCTTAACTAAATGATTAAATGAGTTAATAAAATGAATTTTAATTTTAAATATTAAATATTGCCTAGTCAACAACAATTACACAGTCACCACGTGCCACTTCATCCAAAAATTAGCCATATCACCATTGTTTTACTAAAAAAGTTTCATAAAGGACTTTTTTAAAACTTGTTAGAATATGCAAGGGTATAAATCAAACAAAAAAAATTATAGGGACTAAAATCAAAACGAAGCATATTTGCAAGGACCAAAAACATATTTAAACCTAATACATATCTTCTTGTAGATAAATTTTGATCAAATCTTCTTGTAAATAATTCATATCTTCTTGTGATAAATCTTGCTCAAATATTCTTGTAAATAATTCATATCTTCTTGTTGATAAGATATTGATCATATCTTCTTCAAATCTTGACCATATATTCTTTTCAACTTGGTCAAATATTTTTTTCAATTATAAATCTGAATCAAATCTTATTTTAGATTTTCATCAAAAACACGAATCTTCTTTCATACTCTTGCTTGATTTGAGTTGGAATGGATTTGGGTTGTTCCTAGATCTTCACAAGTTTTTGATTCAGCTAAGTTTTCTTTTCATACTTAATTCTTTCAATTTCATCTGTTGACTTTCCATCAGAGGCATTGACTTTCTTGTTGGAGTGAGATGTTGTGTTTCTTGAATAATTATAGTCAGAGGAAGAATTGCATGACTTAGAATTAGTGGCATTGGGCAGATCACCTTGTTGAAACTTCACAGTTAGTTGAATATGGCTTCATTGGCTTTCACATGCTCCTTGTACTATATGTAGTCTTATTCCCTTTATAAGAGGTAGTTGAAACTTCGGGTACCTAAAGTGTAATTCTTTTTGCAAAGTCACTCCCATGACTCAACTCTTATCAGAAAACGTAGGTTTTAATTCAGTCGTTTGCATATCTAACGTGGATGGCTTCTCTTGTGAACCTTTCGATATAGGTTCGAAGGGGTTCTCCTTCCTTTTATCGAATAGCTCCTAGGATTTTACTCACTTTGGCAATATGAGATGTGGCAAAATGGCCGTCAACTTCCTGCATAACTTCGCCCAAGAATGTTCGGATTGTGGTTTCAAGCTCTTAAACCAGTCCATTACTGATTTTTCGAGATTGAGGACGAACAACTTGCATTTTATGGGACCCCTTATGTTACGCAATTCGAGGAGGATGTCAATCCCTTGGACATTGTCGCAAAGTGTCAAGTTATGTCGTAACAATCCATGGGTAGATGTTTTTTCCAGTGACTTAGGTATTGAGGAATTGTTGATCTTGCTCGTAAAAGCATTATAATGGCGCCCCTTACAATAAAACTGGAAGCGTCCGAAGAGTTGTCTTTCTGGCTTCTACTACGGTGGCGGCACAAAGATCCCTTAATCTTTTCCTTGTGTTTTATTATCATACATCACCACTGATGGAGAGCGCGCTCGGCGGATGGTAGAAATAGCGTTTTGGTGGGGTATCTCGCCCTTTGAAGCCTTTGGGACGGAGATTGAAGTTTCCTGGTTGACTGGACCACCACCCGGGATTGGGTTCTGATTGTGCTCCACCCTTGCCAAACGTTCGCTTGGCTCGTTGATGAGACGAGATTTCCTTCAAATGGCGACAACCAAGATATGAAGGAGTTATTTACTGTAGCCCTCCACTTCTTGTTGTGGTTGAACGGGAACTTCGAGCATCGCTTGTGGGTCAACGAAAGGAGTAGTCATAACAATTGTTACTCTTGTTCATCCAGTAATCTTCAAGTTTGTATTTCATTCATAGCAATTTTGTGCTACAACTAGTTTCTGAGATATATTCTGCTTTTGCAGCGGATAAGACAATTGTTCCTTGACGCTTGTTTTACCACGATATCATATTCCTCCAATAAATTGAAATTGTTATTGGTGCTTTTTCTTTTAACTATTTCTCCAGCATAGTCAACATCACAAAAACCTACTATTTGTAATCAATTGATTTCTTATAAAGCAAAACAAGATTAGTAGTCCATTTCAAATAACGAAATATTCTAGTAACAACAATAATATGTGATTCTCTAGAATCAGGTTGAAACCTAGCACACAAGCACACAATAACGATAATATCCGACCTTGAAGTTGGCAGGTGAAGTAGAAAGCTAATTATACCTATGTAAAGTCAATACTATGTGAAGTCATCCTCTGAATAAGAAGCTAAACCACATATTTAATGATAGAAAAAATGGCTCTGGTCATCAAAAGTCTACAAGGAAATCAAAGTTGATCATCAAGAGTCTGAAGAAAAGTCAACGACAAAGATCGAGCATTTCTCAAATGTAACATTCGTCCAAGGATTGAAAGGATTCCTTTACTACAATCTCAACAAACAACATTTCCTCTAGAACAGTATATTCCATTGAAACAATATTCCTTTGGTACAACTTGAAGACTAATAAAGAAGAATCAACAAGAAATCAATGAAACAAGATGATTCCTTTAAAGAAGTATTGTCTTTTCATCGTAGTCTAGGTGATCTAACGCCACAACACAGTGAATGGTTCATACTATTTTTTTTATAACCATTGTAGTGATTAGAGTAATTGATATAGTAGAGATTTATTATGTATGTAGTATTGATGAATAACATGTGAAGGTGATAAAAATTCCACGAGTATGATTTGTGGTTATGATTTCTTATGAATACAATTATTTAGTAACTCATATGAATGGTAGAGATGTTTAACTTCTCTAAGTATAATCTCATTTCCTATATCCTTGGAATTCAAATATGATATTTGGTTGGGAGAAATAATAAGAAGAATTGTATCATTTTTGCTTTTATTGTCTTGTACAAATGATATTTTTAATATGTAACAAGAATTTAATTTGGATAATAGGGACTAAACCGATAATACCTTATTGTTCACTCAGGACCTATTATGTTTAGAAAGTCGGTTGTAGAATGCAAAAATAAAGAGAAGAAATGGAATTTTACTGATTGTGAAAGGATTTATACTTTATTAAATAGGCCAAATGGCTAGATATAGTAGCTTGCATACAATCATTGACAACTAAAAAATGAATCTAATACTAGATATTTTCTGCCGACTCACAACAACTATAAGATTCTGGCCACTAAAACACAAAAACAAATAAAATCTACTCAAATTTTATTCTTATCTAAAGTGCATGAGAAATTTGTCATAATACTCTTTCTATAAAGAGAACCCTTGTCGTCAAGGGTGAAAATCCAGAAACTTGCGCAACAAGTCATAATGAAACTCCTAAGTAACCAATATTTGAGGTGTGTCCTACCACTGCACTAAGACTTTGGTGGCTGCTACTCTCCCCCTTTTACCATTTTGTGAGCTAAAATGGTTTCAGAAACCTTAACTGGATTGGAAGACACCTTAGAAGGTGGAGGAATAATAGTAGAAACAATGGGATTCACACACAATTTGATGTGAAGATGTAACACCCTGATTTTCACAACAATTATTTTTCTTTAAACAAAATATTTCTCAAAAATCCTTCCAAATAAGTTAATTAACACTACTTTATGAGGTAACTGAAAACTTCCAAAATTTAAACCTTTATATTTCGAATATAAATTACATTCAGTTAAATAATAAAACAACAAGGGTTATTGACACTAATAACCCAACTACCACTAAGTTGATCATAACACACTTAACAAGGACTATCGAGTACTACTAACCCATTAGCTACAATATGTCAAACTCTGCATAAACAAATCCTAATAATTTGAGTCGTTTAGCCTAGTCCACAATAGTAAAGGGTCGCCGACAAAAATTAACATATAACACTTAACAAATAAGAAGCATAAACTATAATTAATAGAGCATACATATTTTTCATAGTATCAAACACAACTCACACATCAAACACTCTAATGCAATGCATACATGTTGATTCATATGATTCTGAAATATCACCTTCCCTGCAAAAAATTTCCCAAAAGAAATCATGAAGTCCACCTTACAACCTATCAGTTGTTTGCCAAGTATATCAGAGGCGAGGTCGATGACGTGGAGGCGAGCGAGTCCTTAGTGATCAGTAGGTTCTGGTTCAATCTTTTGAGTCTGAGGTTCCTTCATATCACCTTGTTATCCGTTACAGTTATATCCTATAAAGGCATGTAATGGTGGTGTGGCAGCATGAACTATATTATATAGTGTTTAGCCAATATTGAGTCTATCTTTTTGATAATCACTCGCCTGATCATGTATTTTGGTTTTCTTGTTTTGTTTTGTTGTATAGGTCACACTTAAACCACATGGCAACATGCCACAAAACACTTATTTTTTTATATACTATATATATATATATATATATATATATATATATATATATATATATATATATATATATATATATATATATGCTACTATGTTTTCTTTTATCTTATTATCTCTAATTTATCTTCGTATTTATAATGTAATCAGGATTGCTCCTATACCCTTGACTGAAGCATTAGTTTCCATGGGGTGTCTCCCAAGGCACTGCTCCAATAGCATCGCTTGAAGCGTTAGTTTCAACAATAAACTTCTTACTAAAATTAGGTAATGTGAGGCATGAGTTGATATCAAGATCATTTTCAAATTAACAAAGGCACTTTTGGCTTGGATTGACCATTAAAAGTTATCTTTCTTTAATAACTTTGTCAATGGTTGTGCAATATTTCCAAAATCTTTCATAAACCTCTTGTAATAGCCAACAAGACCTAAAAAGCATCTCAATTGTTTATAAGTTTTAGGTAGTGGCCAATCTTTCACAACTAAATTTTTTTGGGGATTAGTGGATATTTCCTCTATGGTGATGAAATGACCCAAATGCTCAACACAAGTTGTAGAAAGTTGACATTTACTTTTATCCAAAAATAAGTTGTTGTCTCTAATGGTATGGAAAATAAGAGACGGATGGACTAGGTGTAATTTCGAATGCCATCAAAGAAAATGATAATAGATTTTCTTAAAAAAGTTGAAAAACCTAGTTCATGAGAGACTGAAAAAATAACAGGAGCATTTGTCAATCCAGAAGACATGACTAAGTACTTATAATGGCCACTATCAAGGGTGGATCCACTATTTTGGCAATGGAGGCTCTTGCACCCATAGGAAAATAAAAAGCCTTTTGTATAAAAAAAAATTATTTCAAGTCCATAAAACCTTCTTGTTCTAGGTCCATTAAAAGTCTAAAACCCTCTCACACACATTTTCTCTTTGTTGAATATACTCACACAAATTAAAGTTACACTTTTTCTTTTTTGCACATTTTAGAATATAAAATTTTGTGGAGGACAATTATAATTTGTAGAACCTCTCATGTATTTTTAGTTTGTTTAGTCATTATAGTAATATATTTTGTAAGCGTTAATAATATTTTTCTTTGGTAAATATATATATACTATTAGATTGCCCCCATCAAAGGAAGTTTTTGGATCCGCCACTGACCACTATGAATCTTAAAAGTTTTCTTGTGTTCTACTCCCTCAGCCATTGTCAATTGACGATAAGCAGAATGTATATCATTTTTTTGAAAAAATAGAAGCACCACCAAACCATGTTTAGTGGCTTCCCAACCATGTTTTAACTTGAGTCCATATTCTAGTATGTTGATAATACCTGAGATGATTAAAGTGTTGATGAGAACCATCTTCCCAAAGCAATACTTGTTACGTTGTTATCATGGATGGTAGCAAACCAACAAAACTTTTTGACTAGTTCATCATAGATTGGGTGTTCTTCCAAATAAAAGAAATTGTACCAACCCATGCATGTCGTGGAAATCATTGATGAAGTTGAAATTGAGTTCTGCCAACTCAACAAAATAAACATGGAGCTCCCCGTTAACAGTTTGTCTCAAAGAAGGAAGATACATTGTTGGGAAAGTGCAAGAAGATTTAAAGTCCATCATCGAATGCATAACGTTTCTTAAAGAACAAGTAATGTTTAAGGTTTCAAAGCGTGTAGAAAGGGAGAATAAAGTTCGTCGATGAAAATTGAGTGATAGAATGGGAAGTTTATAAACTTGGTTACTAAGTTACAAATAACGAAACAACACAGTAATCAATATAAAAAAGTGCAGTACCTCGAGAAAAAAATTTCAACATAAAAAAGAACTGATGACTCAACAATCGAGAAGGTGTATCATTTACCAGAATGCCAATCACATATCATGTCACCCAAGGAAGCAAATAAAATAATGATTTTCATTACCAAAGGATCAACAATGAGATGTGTGAACCTCTGAACCAGAAGTAAGTAGTACAATGTTCTGCTCTTCTCAAAGGCAAAATCAGATGTATTATCATTTGATGAATCAGACGCAAAGTGAATTTTTTAATTCTTCTTTATAAAATTGAATCTATCTTCAGCAAGGGGTTTTATAAAAATACATATGTCCATTGATGTGGAAACAAAACATTTCTCAAATATCTTCAAACACAACTTGATTTGATAGATGTAACACCTCAATTTTTATAGTAATTTTTTTTTCTTTAAACAAAATAGTTCTCAAATATCATTTTATCTCATATAATAAACATTGAATTTCCAAGGTAAGTGAAAACTTCCAAAATTCAAACCTTTTTATTTCGAATATGAATTACATTAAGTTAATTAATAAAACAATAAGGGTTATTGACACTAATAATTCCATTCCTTGTTGCACAGCTGGTGCAAAAGACTTGTTGTTGACCAATGTAAGAACTTGAATTTTGGCAACCCTCTAAACAGTTTTACGATCTTGAGTGACAAGTTCCATTTGAAGCTTCTCAAAGTCCTATAATTAGATATTTTAGTTGGAGCTTGGAAAGACAACAAATGATTTTCAAAAGAAGTTAAGTCTTCAATATGAAATGACTTAGTGTTGGTATTAGCGTTGCGAAAGGGTTCATCTTCGTCCTCAACTTCCAAAATCATCATTTGTGAACAACAGTGTTTAAGTTGGTGACCAAGAGTAAAGGGTTTATCACAAAACATGAAAAGGTCCTTAGCTCTTCAATCTGCCATTTCAATAGCATAAAATGTGTATGAGAGCGTTGTATGGAAGAACATAGCTAAGAGGGTGGTGGATTTGGTACGAGGGATGTATGAGATAAACAGGGTAGAGCTGAAGCAAGAGTGGTAGATTTATGTAGTAATGGAAGTGTTTTTTTGAAAGGTATATGAAAACTTAGAAGAAGCCTTAGGTGTAATTTCTTGTGAAACTTCATGCAATCGAGCCGAATAAATTGCATGAGCTACAGTGGTAGGGTGAAACATTCAAACATGCATTTGAGTAGAATGATCTAACCCAACTAAGAAAATGCTCAAAGAATGTTTAGGAATTAGGTTTACTTGCGTTAATGTAAGCTTGAAGTTGTTAATGTATTCCTACACCTTCCTCGTTTGTTTGATATGTGGCAACAAAGATAAAGGGTCCTCATAAGTATCACCAAAACACTTTATAACGTCCATCACATACTGAGTCCACATCGAGTAATGAGCAAACTTTGGCGCATGTAATTCAAATGCCATTGCAAAGCTAACTCGTCAAGGTGGATGGATGTCAAGCGCATTATTAAAGTCGTAGGTGTTGCATCAAGGAGGAAAAATTGGTCACATTTGTACAACCAATTTCAACTTTTTTCCATCGAATTTTGGAAATTCCGTTTTTGAAATACAAATTGTGTAAACGTCCCATGGATTATTAGTGTTTGTAGCTCCATGAACACGGTTGTTGGGGTAATCACCAACACCATGACATGATTGAGTTTGTATTAGAGCGCTTAATGTTTTTAACTTTGTACCCATTTGAAGAGCAAGCTCCTGGAAATGAGTTTTCATCTCGACGTGACTCACTTGTGTAACATCCTCCCGACCCTGTTACCCACGATCTTTTCTCCCCCATTTCCCACCATTTGAAATTAGTCATATTTTGCCTTTCGTGTGAGTCAAACTCAAGACTTAGGATTAAGTCAATGGTTCGTTCACTCTCACTACCCACGATCTCTCTCTCTCTTTCTCTCTCTCCATATATATATAGTTTAATATGCTATTAAGAGTATGTTAAAGTCATCCATTGAAGAGACTTATTCACCTAAAATGAATTCAAGAACCTTTTCATAGATGATTAAGTTTAGTAGCACATGAAAGACTCAATTTATATATGAAAGATATGTAATAACATATTTGTATGGCTCAATTGATAATAATGATTATATGAAATTCTATTCGTGAGATATATTCAATTCAAACTCTTGAAGAGATGACTTAATTAAAATGAATAAATGTATTTGTATAATATTCATAGAGAACATTTTCAAATGAGGGGTATGAAAGTCACATAGTTGCATCTGAGTGGCGTTCATCCTACACCAACCAATTCATGTATGTACCATAGAAAAAATATTTTACACATAATAGCAAGTTACACATGTAATTCCAATTATTTAATTGACACTTAATCTATAATAGGTTGACCCAGTATTTTAACATTTCTCTAGAATGGCCAAACTATTATCATTAAAGATGTCTTCATTAAAGGTGTATTCCTCTTCAATAACATATACATTAACAGATCTAGATCTTCATCCTCTTCGTACTGATTCATCTTCATCAACCATGATTGTTCTTCATTCATCCTCGTCTCTAATAGGTCATTGTTTATACTCATTCATTTTCACCAACTATTTGGTATTCTTTCTAAAATTCCATATTTGGAAAAAAGAAGAAGAAAAAAAGGATTTCAATCCCTAACAACAAAATTATTTTTCTTCAAAATCCAAAAATAGTGAACTTCAAAACTCAAAAATTGTTCCTCATGCTTCCTATTTACCATGGTTATTATGTCCCCATTCTTCATGGCAATATGATTTGTCTTATATGAACAACTAAATAAGATTGTATTATATTAAGTATGATGTTCAAATTGGGTTTTTAAGAAGACGGGGGTTTGACATTTTGGTTTTTAGATCTGACTTTTTTGGATACTGCGACACCCTTATGAAATAACAACGATACAAACCCATTTTTGAGTTTCTCTTTCTTGATAGATTGACATCTGATTTTGTCTTCAAAGTTTTGTTTTTGTTTTTTTCACAAACCCATCAAAACAACAAAAGAAAATCCAACAAAATTAACAATACAAACACATACACCATGAAGAAATCGAAGAATTTAATTTCGTTGAATCAAATTTGTGAGGAACCAATTTTAAAGATTTTGGTTTATTTCCTATTTTGATGTTTCAATCTCCTGATTCTTAATTTTCTTTGGGGAAAAACATGAATTTAATTTTTTTTTTATTTCCCATTAAATAAAATTAGTGACCCGTATATTTACGCATTTGCAGACACATGAGCTTGACAAAAGTTAGCTTAATTCATAAAATAATTATTTCATAAAATCTAGATTTTTAGAAAAAAAAAACCCATCAGTTACATGATAAAAAAAAAATCCTAAGTGTTGTATAATGAGCATCACATAATACTTCTCAATATTTGTATTATTTTTCATCGGCAATAATTTTTTCTCATAAATGTATAAATGCACTTCTATAATTGTTGGATCTTCTATTTGCAAATACCTACAATATAACAACAAATCCACTATACAAGTACCCCTTCTTAAATCTTGGTCGTTGAATTAATTAATATTATATCAATGTGAAAAATATTTTTATGTGTGTGGTATACAAATTAATTAATTTGTGTACGCTAAATGTCACCTTGTAACAGTAAGGTGTTATATAAATACAATACAAAGTTTTTCTTCTTCTCTTGTCTCTGTTTCTTATTTAACTTTATTCTTTTATATATTGTTATCATTTTAGTTAATTACATAATATATATTTATTATTAATAAAAATTTATTTTTATTTTTATTTTTTTTACAAAAAAAAAGAATATCTCAAAAATGATTTTATGAAAAACTTCTCAAAATAGGTTTTTAATTTAGTTATTTTTTGAAATTTCATTATTCAAAAAAAGTTATATTAAATAGATGAAATACTTAAAATGATATTTATGATAAATTATTTAAACTAATTTTTCATTTGAAGCTTTACTTTTTTATTTTTTAAAATGTTACAATAAAAAGATGAATAATATAAAAATCATTTTAAAAAAATTGTAGCAAATGGACCTAATACCACATCATCTACTAAGTTGTCATATCTCTTTTAAAAAAAAAAAAACTCAGTAGTCATATGTATCTCACATGTTACTATCATATTATAAAAATTCAGTTTCAAAATATATAGTTGGAGAATTAATTGTACACAATGGCGGATCTTGCTTGGAGCAGAGAGTAACCATTGCACCCTCAATTTTTAAACAGTTAAAAAATTATACTTTTTTTCTTCACATAATAAAAGGGCAAAAAGGGTAGCAAGTAAAAAGAATGTGAACGCAATATAAGCTTGACTTGGTAGTTAAGGTGATAGAGTTAGTGAATAAAGTGATAAGGAGATTACATGTTCAAATCCCTCCATCAATAAAATACTAGTAACATTAACAATATTAATTAATAAGTAACCTAATTTGTTGATAAAAGGGGAGGTTATCTTCCGTATATAGAAGTCTAAAAAAGACAAAAAGGGAGGTTATCTACAAGTTGGATCTAGAGAAACTATATGACGTAGTTGATTAGGATTTTCTCTGTAATACCCTTCATAATTTTGGGTTCCCAATTTGATTATTTCTTTGCTCATGAGCAGCATGTCATCAACTTTGATATCTCTACTTTTGAATAGGAATAGAACGAATCAATTCCAGCCTCTGCATGGCCTTTTCCAAGGAGATCATTTGTCACCATATCTCTTCGTCCTCTGTATGGAAAGATTGGACACCTTATCACTTGGGCGATCAATAAGGGAAATTGGCACCCACTTCAGCTTACTAGAGACAAACTTAAGATTTCTCACCTCTTTTTCGTTGATGGTGTGCTCTTGTTCGTAAAGTCCAACTCTTCCTAGACACAATTTATTTCTAACCTTTTAAATAGTTTTAATCCTTTTTAGGTCTCAAAGTTAGTCTTGACAAGTCACATGCTTATGCATCCAAAAGAGTGTGTTGATCCATTAAAGTGAATCTTGAGTATCTCACGGGTATCAAGTTCACCGCACATGTTAGAGAAGTATTTGAGATTAAAACTTTGTTATGGCTGCATTAAGATGGAAGATTTCTTGGAGGTCTATGACAAGGTAGCAAGAAAGCTTACATCTTGGAAAGGTAGAATCCTGAATAAACTAGGTAGAGTTATGTTGGTTAATGTTGTTCTCAAGTTTATACCCTCCTATAACATGCAAATACAATGGTTCCCCCAATTTTTGTGTGCAAACTTGATAGTACATTGAGGAATTTTATTTGGCATAGATGAGTTGGAAGAAATTTGCTCATCCAAAGAAAGTGGGAGGCTTAGGGATTTGCACATCTCGGTTTCAAAATGTGGCCTTCTTGGGTAAATTTGTGTGGAGTCTCTTACAAGGGTAAAATAAGATTAGGGTCTCTCTATTGCCCGACAAGTATCTAAAAGACGGTGACCTTTTCTTAAACAAATCATCTTTTGATTCCCCCACATGAAAATCTATGTTGAATACCTTGAACCTTCTCCAAGAGAGTTACACTTTCAAATTAAATTAGGTGATGGTGATACAAATATCCGGTTCAAATCGTGGGTTACCCTAACTCCCTTATATGACATTGTTTAGGATATTGCACCCGAAGATTTGTGTTTGAAAATTAAATATCTGTGGATAGATAATACAATCAAGGTTGATGACATGCCTACCATTCTACCGCCTGACTATGACGAAAATTAAGGTTGATGACATGCACACCTCAACTAGTGTTCTATTTTTCCTATAGCAAGCTTGTCATATCTCCTTCCCTTCTTAGGCCGTTTTGCTTCATAGAGATGTGTCTCCTACTTGTCCCTTTTGTGTGGTTGATGAGGAGAGTGTTTTTCATTGCTTATTCTTATGTCCTCGAGCAATTGAGATTTGGGCAGGGTGTGGTTGTGTCGATATTCTAGGAATCATCAGCAACATCGACTTTGCTAATACGCCAAAACTTCTTCTTGCAATTGGCATAATATCTCCTCTAATCATGTAGAACATATGGACTTCAAGAAACAAAATCATTTTTGAAGGGATTCTGCCATTTGTAACATCCCGCTTTTTCGAGACATTAACTAACGATATGCTAAATGTAAAGATACAAATTTGTTTTTTCTTTATAAGATTATCTGAAATACTCATTTACTTTAAAGCCAATTAATAATTTTTTCAATTATATTTTCAAAAATAATGAGTCAGAGTATTCGCAATTACAAAAAGTAAATTTAATACGTTAAACACAAGAAACTCCTAAAGCTAAAACTGTTGACGTTTTACTACCCAAAAATAAATCCTATTTGGTCATAACTTTGGATGTTTGTGGAAAACTCTCCCAACAAGTCTAACACCAACACAAAAGTATCTCGGAGCCTCCAACTACATGCTATTGTGGTTCCTCGCATTTCTCCTACTAGATTGGTCGTGACATTATTCGCTCAAGTAACACTATATATGACATCTTGTCAAATGTAAGGGTCATCTCCAAATAACAAACACAGAGCAAATAAACATGCATATATAGTTGTTATAGCAAAAATATAAATAAATCATATACTTCATTTAACAGTTAAAATCACAAAGCACAAAAGATACAAATTAACCAAAATGCACAAATTCTATCTGTTAGACTATATATCGCCTCCCCCGCAAGGGCTTCGTGGGTCCTTCCAAGCAACACCACTAACTCAAAATTCTCGCAAGGATCTCTGGGCTTCAACCAATTATGGACACACCACACAACTATGAATGCATGAATGTAGACACTTTTGTAGTAAATCACCAATATTATGCGAGATTAACTTATTAACGACAACATGTTTGCACCTTCAGAATTAACCACAACATGTCAAGCCCAACCATTATAACAATGTACCATATAAAATTCATTTTCCACAATTTGAACTTGTCAAACACAACCATTATAACAACGTATCATATAACATTTATTTTGAAGATAACACACAAACAGAACCAATACGCAACATCACAGTACATTTATATCACATATAATTCAAGTAGGAAAACGAATGGAGTGATGCCCTTACCATTACCAAAGTTGTTTCTAGAATTATGCGCCACAAACGCTCGTTCAACTCGGTTCACACCTTCAAATACGTAATAATTAACTTAGTATTTAATTGTCTTTCAACTACTACTTCTATTCAAATAAAATTTGGATTTAGTTTAAGATTTAGGCAAATTCTTTTAAAACAATCACATTATTATTATTATTATTATTATTATTATTATTATTATTATTATTATTATTATTATTATTATTATTATTATTACTATATTGTTATTATTATTATTATTTTATAAATCAACACAACCTCCACACAATTGTCTCATAAAAATCATAACTTTAATCTTCTAAAAGAAATAACTGTAACAACAGCTTTCAAAACGTTTATAGAAAAATGATTATAATTAACATCAATAAGGTTTCTAAAAATTTCTTCAACACTAAAACTATTACAACCTAAAATTTTAACTAAATAAAAAATTAAGTTTGTAGCCAATAACGATTTCTATTGATTAAAACACGATCTAGTCTTTATAACGACTTCTACTGGATGCAAATTAATTTTTGACATAGAAACGTCTTATCTAATCAAAATAGGTTTCTATATAAATATCATAAGAAAATCAAGATCACTTCTAAGAAAATAAATTGCATATCACAATTTTACTTTTAAAACTAAAAAGGATTTTCCTACACAATAATAATAATAATAATAATAATAATAATAATAGTAATAATAATAATAATAATAATAATAATAATAATAATAATAATAATAATAATAATAATAATAATAATAATAATAATAATATCAAACACCATTTTCAAAATTATCCATCATTATATTATAAGGCCATTTTCTAAAATCAGTTTTTGACCAGTAACAACAATAACAACTTTACCATAAAAATCAATTTTTTTTTTCCAGAAAATCAAGAAGGGATTTTGATCTAATAACAATGAAAAATGATCACTAACTCCTTTGGAGGTTTTCTTGAATTTCTTCCATTTTCTCTCTTAAGCCATTTCTTTTTCTGTCGGTTTTTTTTCTTTCTATCACTAGAGTTGGGGAACGTGTTGTTTTCAACCTAATCCCATTAAGACCCTAAATATTCACTCCCCAAATTAATGTAATTTTGTTTTTAACATTTGTTTCT
Organism: Cicer yamashitae; assembly: GCA_037974755.1. NCBI lineage: Eukaryota > Viridiplantae > Streptophyta > Magnoliopsida > Fabales > Fabaceae > Cicer > Cicer yamashitae. Next base: position 36,137,859 of record JBBPBQ010020323.1, read on the forward strand.
CAATTCATGCTTCTTTCTTTTCTATTATTATTGTTATTATTATAAGCATTTTTTTTTCAAATACTTAGCAAAAATATTTAGTCAAATTAAATAAATCATGTCATACACATATATACTTTTCAAAAATAATAATTGAATAAAGAATAAAATCATAACAACCACATTATAAATTAATGAGAAAAATAAAAAAAAAATATATTTCACATACTACTAATAATAGAGAAAATGAAGGTCTTACAACACTGAGTGCTTTTGTTATCGCTGTCGTTTTTTCTTAAGTACAAGTTGCTAAAGTGGCTTTTGGTGACCATTCTTCTTCATCCCCTGGACAAATTTGTGAGGTTTGTTGGAAAAAATGTGATATCAATACTATAGTTCTCAATGTTGATGGTAGTGTGAAGGACTGAAATGAACCAAATCAACTAAAAAAATAATTCGAGACTCGATTCGATAATTAACTCGTTGAACTTGGTTCATGAATCAAATGAGTCGTGCTTGAGTTGAAAATTAAGCTCGTTAATTAAATGAGTTGAACTTGAGTTATGTATAGTTCGACTCATTTAGTTCATGAACAAGATGGATATATATATATATATATATATATATATATATAATCAATTTTATATAATTTAATTTTTGTATGAAATAAATTTTCACTTGGGAGTTGTTAAAAAATTTAGTTTAGGTGTAACTATTAAAATGCTTGAAGACAATGTTGAACACATTGTAAATATCATTTTAAAAAGAAATAAAAATCATTTGAAAAAATAATATTAAGAAGTTCTTTATATTATTTGAAAACTACTAAAAAGACATACAACTTCATTGTTTATAGGAAAACCAAATTAGGCCTCTAATATTGAAAAAAAAGTGTCACTAAGTTTAAGGTGAGATATTACATTTGTTGTTCAAATCAACTACTTCTTTGAAAACTACTAAAAGACATACAACTCCATTGTTTATAGAAAAACCAAATTCGATCTCTAATATTGTAAAAAAATTGTCAACAAGTCTAAGGTGAGATATTGTATTTGTTGCTCATATCAACTACTTTCGGTGATAATATTTTGAGTTATAAATATTGTTCTGAGATAAAACTTGTGTTAATTAAAAGTTAGAAAAAAAAGTATATAATTCTTATTTATACCATGAAGGCAAATAAAATTCTTTTAAGTGTTATATTATTGCTCAAAATTGGTTATTTTCAACACTTAAAATTTTCACACTCAATAAATCTCTATTGAAGTCTCACATTGAATAATATACTTCCTTACTCTCTTCTCTTCTCATATATAAGAAATGCACCATCAACACGTAAGATAATCAAGAGTAATGAGAAAATTGATTTGTAAGCTTAGTGTAAATTTAAATTATATGGACTTTAGTCAATATTTTTTATTACTTTTTATTAATATTTAACTTAAAGTTGAAGGAACGCATTTGTCCTTTTAAGTTTTTTTGTCTTTTGGTTTATTTGATTCAAGTTATCGAGTCAAATCGAGTTGCTTGTGAACTTGAATCGAGTCAAGTTCGAGCTGAAAAATAAGTTCGTGTCGAACTCGACTCTAGTTTCGAGTTGAACGAAATTTTATGGAGTTGAGTTGAACATAAGTTTAACTTAGTTCGACTCGTTTCCAGCCTTAGTAATGTGTTGACTAATCCGAAGGTAGCAGATTTTGAAGGGTTGGTGCAAAACCATAATGACAATTTTCAATTTGCCTTTTTTGGAACTGTGGGATGGTCGAACCTCCTTCATGATGAAATTCAAACATTTTTTATTAGTGTTAAGTTGTGTTGGCAAATAGGTTATGGATGCATTAGCAAATCTAGGTAGGGACATAGGATGGTCACGACCACTTTAATGTACCCAACAATTATTTTTAAATAAAAATAACCTATAAAATAATTATAAAAAAATACAGTACATCTTTTATTTTAAATTTCATTTGTATGTGTAGTGTTATCTTAAATATGTGTTGTATTTAAATATTTTTTAATCATTTACATATTATTTTTCTCATTGTAGTTTAAAAAGTGTTTACGTAATTGTTTTAATAGTATAAAAAATCTAATGCTTAAAAAAGAAAATTTTGTATTTTTAAAATAAGTATGTTAATTTTTATTAATGTCTATCTGATTGAAGCGAACCAAATCAACATGCTATTCATCAATTTGGATTTACTTTTGTGATAAAAATTATAAAAATTCAACCAAATTAACTATCATTTTAGTTTAAATTTCTTTCTCTCTCCAAACATAAACATAAGAACCAAAGCAATATGCTAGAGGTATATAATTTGCTAGAAAATTCAGATTTTATTATTAAAATTTTTTAATATATTGAAAATAATCAACCCTTTTATTTTCAACCTTCTTCTATCTTTACACTCTTCTTCTGGGTTATTTCAACATTCTAGTTAAAACTAAACAAAAGGAGAATACTAACAAAACAAGGAAGTTTATGGTACGATCTTCATACTCAAAGTAATTCTATCGTGAATAATCACTCATATTTCAATACTCAATTCTCTTTAAAAAAAATTTACCTATTAAAAAACCTTAATTTGTATCACAAAACTATAAACAAATCAAATATTTTAAACAGTAACCCATTATTTTTTATTATATTATGAATATTTTTTAATGTTAAAAATAAAAATCTAAAAAATGCATGTAAAAATAAAAAAATGTATATAAAATTTACTTACGTGGTAGTTAACGTATCATCTCATTCGTTTATAATAAAAAATTTGAACGGAGAGATTAATTTAATTAACATTGATAAAAAATCAGAAACTATTTTAAAATTTTAGATACGAAATTAATACAACTTAAAAAAATCATGAACCAAAATTGGATATTTAATGTTAATTTGACCATCGGAAACTTAATTACAAAGATCTGTTTCGTTTTGTGTCTGTGTCATATACGGTAACGTCCCTTTTCGACACACCTAAATGCATTGAACTTGACCGCCCTATGCAGCAATACTTTATTATTAAAAATATATATATATGATTTTTTTAAAAATAAAATTTAATTTTAAAACTTTATTTTATACAACTTGTTCCTCTACTATTCGTTTCTTTTTCCTTTCTGTTCCCATCTCCTTCTTCTCTTTGCCCTTGCAGCTATTCATTTCCTTTCCATGTAAGTTTCATAGATCATACCTACTATTTAATTTTTCTTTCTTTCTATTTTATCTTTAAATTTTATGCACTCCTCTTCCTCCTTAATTCCCTATTGTATTATCACTGAATATATAAATTTCGTTGTATTAATTTTTATTTTATTTTATTAAGGTGTACCCAAAATTATATTTAATTGACCTGTTTGTTAGTAAATTAGCTTCAATTCTTGTGAAACATGTAATAGCAATTAGTAAATACTAGAGTTTGAGGAGCTAAATTTTAGATGCTAATTTGGTACATGAAAGAGGTTAATTTAATCTCAAGAATTTTCTAAGATTGGGTAGCACACATGTTCTTGATAGTTGTAGCTGTACATATTTAAAAATGATGTATATAAAATTAAGGGTAAGGTGATTTTGGGGTTTAGTTAGCCATTGAGATAATGCTGCTGGGTTTTGAGATTCTTATGGGATAATGCTGTTTGTTGTTATTAATAGGTTCTGTTTTTACGTGTTCTTCCACCTTGAACCACTTTTTCATATGCTTCTTCAAAAAGTTTTATATATAGTATTACTCATAAGTTCTATACATAGAAAATTAGAAATTTTGTAGCAGTTTTCATCCACTTTGGTATGTTGGTGTTTTAAATCTATTCATTTTTCATCTTCTATGAAAGTTAAAATAAAAAGAAATGAACTGACTTTTGATGATAAAAAAAAGAGGAAAACAGCTATTGAGGTTTGAAAATTTCTTGTAAAGATATATTCGAATTCATTGACTCATCTCTAAAGTATAATAGGAAAAAAATAATGTTTCACCATGTGAGTAAACTAGTGTTTATTAGTTTTGATAATCATGAACATAAAAGTGGTGGTTTCTTTTCTCTCAAATAAATCTGTTTTTCTATTAAGAGAACTTGAATGAGTGCAGGTCGAAGTCAAACTAGAAAGTAACATATTAGCTTAGGGATTAATATTAGAGAGCTATGCAGTGTTTCTAATGTAGGAATACTTGATCTAAATTAAGGAGCATGCTCTTCAGTTATGATATTCAAATTGAAGATGTGATAAAAAAAATATCAATACAAGGTTGCGATAGTAATTTACATTTGTACATTTACTAGTTAAACCTGTGTGTTAAGGATGTTTTGCAATGTTTTTGTTCATGGAAATAGGTGGTACTATTTCTGCTATGTTTAGTGAGGAGGCTATGTCTAGGCTATGTGTGATAAAGGGTTTGGTATGTAATAGATATGAACTTTACAAAAGATATGGATGTTCTTATTTTATCCACTATTTAGGATGGTTGCATTTGTTTTTGAGTATCATATCCCATCATAGCTAAAAGTAACATTGTTATAATCAATGATTACAACACATAATGTGAGAGATCAACTTGAAGCTTCAATTTGGTACTGGTGTTATTGTTGAGTAATTAGAAAAGTGAAATGAAATTCACTTATCCCTTAACTATGTATACCCCCACTAATTCAATACTTAGTTTGCAGCATACCGCGTACCTATACCACATACCGAAGAGAATTGGAAACCTGATAACTGTGAATTAGAAGCCTCGAGAAACTTTCACTTTGGAGAAGGTGCCCTCCCAAATGGCACACTTTAAATTTCAATGTTTGGCTGAAATATTTAGATAGTGTATTTGGTTGGTGAGGAATCGCTCCAAAATCTGTTTTTCAATATGATTATCTATCTGATACTCTAGTGATCTATTTAAGTGAACTTTCATTTATCACATGGAGAAAGAATGGGGAATTGGACAGCCTTGTCAAGTTTTTAATTTATTTGTTTAAATTGACTTATTTGAGCTTATCTACTGACATAAACACTTAAAAAGACTATTTGAGAGATCTTATGGAAACAACTTATGATATGTCCATAAGTTGTTTTCAGCTTATTTCCATAAGCTCTACATGATAATTTATGAAAAATGAAAACAACTTAAAGCTTATAGCTTATTATATGATAAGCTCTTATGCTATAAGCGCTTAATTAAACTGTTTATCCAAATAGGGTCAATCCTTTCCTAGTTGTAGTTTCTCTCATATATTTTCTTTATTAAAAAGAATATATATGATGCATCACCAGTAGAAAAATTGTATTTTGTTGCCTTAATTAAAAAGAATGGAAAACATTTTGCTTCATCATTAGCACGTATATTCCTTTAATTTTCATATTTTATCTCTGTTTAGAAACATATAGCTACAAGATAGTTTTGATCTTAATATTCAGCAAATAGTTGTTTTCATTATAGCATTTTTTTGTTACAATGCTATGGGTATGTTTGGATTGACTTATTTGAGTTTATCTACTCGCATAAGCACTTATGATAATGTTTGGGAGAGCTTATGGAAACAATTTATTACATGTCCATAAGTTGTTTTCAACTTATTTTCATAAGCTATCTAGGATAGCTTATAACTTAAAAGAAAACATTAACTTTATTTTATCTTGTTTACATAAATAGTATATACATAGGCACTTAATTAAGTTGTTTATCCAAATAGGACTATGTCTAATGCTTAAATTTACCATTTTTTTTAATGTAGTTATGTGATAAAGAAAGAATTGGCTGAGGTGGTTCAATCACTATGGAATCCTGCAATTGTATTGAGCCACAATGGCCAGCTGATGATTTATTAATGAAATACCAATATATCTCAGATTTCTTTATTGCCCTTGCTTATTTCTCAATCCCGCTCGAGCTTATCTACTTTGTTAAGAAATCAGCAGTATTTCCATATAGATGGGTCCTTGTTCAGTTCGGTGCCTTCATCGTTCTATGTGGAGCAACACATCTAATTAATTTATGGACATTCACAATTCATTCAAGAACCGTGGCAATTGTAATGACCACTGCTAAGGTTTTAACTGCTGTGGTATCATGCGCCACCGCCCTTATGCTTGTACATATTATTCCCGATCTATTAAGTGTTAAAACCAGGGAAATGTTTTTAAAGAATAAGGCTGCAGAGCTTGATAGAGAAATGGGTCTGATTCGTACGCAGGAAGAAACTGGTCGACACGTTAGGATGTTGACGCATGAAATTAGAAGTACTCTTGATAGACATACAATATTGAAAACGACTCTTGTTGAACTCGGTAGAACTTTGGGACTCGAGGAATGTGCCTTATGGATGCCGACGCGTACTGGGTTGGAGCTTCAACTCTCTTACACATTGCGACAGCAGAACCCTGTTGGATATACAGTACCTATTAATCTTCCTGTGATTAACCAAGTATTTAGTAGCAACCGTGCAGTTAAAATTTCGTCAAATTGCCCAGTTGCTAGATTACGGCCTCATGCTGCAAAATACATGCCTGGGGCAGTAGTAGCTATTCGGGTTCCGCTCTTGCATCTTTCTAATTTTCAAATATATGATTGGCCTGAGGTTTCGACCAGAAGCTATGCCTTGATGGTTTTGATGCTTCCATCTGATAGTGCCAGACAGTGGCATGTACATGAGTTAGAGCTGGTTGAGGTAGTTGCTGATCAGGTTAGTTATTTTCCGTTTTATTCAACTTCTGTTCTACCATATTTCTGTACATTCTTTTGCTTCACATTTTTTAGACCAAACCAAAAATGTTTTCACGAATATGTTTGTCATTAATTAATTTTTTGTTATGTTTTTAGGTTTCAGAATTATGACGGTATTTTTTTCTAATATTTGATGTTATTATTTCTAGGAGATGAGCTTAACTATGATAAATTATATAGGTTAGAATGTCTGAAAAATATCTCACCACATCACTATTCTATCATACAATACTAGAGTATCTTAGATTATCTCTTAGAAATAAGAATTAGTTTCTGTATTTCCTTCTTTTAATGATTTGTTTCCTTATTTAATTAGGATTAACAATCTAGTATATTAGTATAAACACTTATTAGTGCTTTTTCTTTGGTAATAATATCCAACATCTTATTCACATCATATTCCTTTTCCTTTTTCTATACCTAAAGGATAAAAGATCAACTTGAAATGTGTTTTGTTTCTGTGTCTACATAAATGGTTAACTCTGTTTCTTGCAAATATATAGTGATTTTGGACACATTTATTAAAAACTGAGTTTTCCTATTTCAATGTAGTTTAGTCAACATATAGTTTTGTGACTTAACTTCAAATTACTTACTACAATTGTCTCCTACACCAGGTAGCTGTTGCTCTCTCGCATGCTGCAATCTTAGAAGAGTCAATGAGGGCAAGGGATCAGCTTATGGAGCAGAATGTTGCACTTGATCTGGCAAGAAGAGAAGCAGAAACAGCAATCCGTGCTCGCAATGACTTTTTAGCTGTTATGAATCACGAAATGAGAACTCCGATGCATGCAATTATTGCACTCTCTTCATTGTTGCAGGAAACAGATATGACTGCTGAGCAACGTCTAATGGTGGAAACAATATTGAAAAGCAGCAATTTATTGGCTACGCTCATTAATGATGTTTTGGATCTTTCACGGCTTGAAGATGGCAGTCTTCAACTTGAAACAACAACATTTAACCTTCATTTATTGTTTAGAGAGGTAAAGTTTTCTCCTCAGTCCTAAAAAGTCAGCTATAGTAATCTGACTTGTAGCTTACGGTCTTGAGTTTTTTCTTTAAAAGTTTGATGTTGTTAGATCTGTTATTCTGATTGCAGGTCTTTAACTTGATTAAGCCTGTTGCATCGGTTAAAAAGCTGTCACTCACTTTACACTTCGCATCAGATTTGCCAGTGTATGCAATTGGTGATGAAAAGCGTCTCATGCAAACTCTTCTCAATGTTGTTGCTAATGCTGTGAAGTTCTCAAAAGAGGGAAGCATTTCGATCACCGCTTTCGTTGCAAAGCCTGAATCCTTCAGGGAAACTAGATTTCCTGATTTCCTACCGGTGTCAAGTGATGGCCACTTTTATTTGCGAGTACAGGTTTGTTTCTTCAAGCATGACTAAAATTCTTCTGTCTTGGGGTATTGTATCCTCTGTTATCTGATTTTGATGGTGGAATTCTTTTTCTTCTGCATTATAGGTGAAAGATTCAGGATCAGGCATCAATCCACAAGATATCCCAAAGTTATTCACCAAGTTTGCACAAAACCAATCATTAACGACGAAAAATCCTGCTGGAAGTGGGCTCGGCCTTGCAATTTGTAGGAGGTATTATATTCTTGTATCTTAAACATGGATGTGAAACTCTAATTTATTTTCTTTCTTTGGATATATCTTACAAAATTGGAATTTTTTCTCTTCAAAACTCCTATTTAAGTGTTTTTTGTTAATTATGTACAATATTTTCAAATTGTGAGCAGGTTTGTGAATCTCATGGAAGGGCATATTTGGATTGAAAGTGAAGGTATTGGTAAAGGATGTACAGTCACTTTTATTGTAAAACTCGGAATAGCAGACCGATCAAATGAATTTAAACTACCTTTCATACCTAAAGCTCTACAAAATCATGGATCTACAAACATTGCTGGCCTCAAAGTTCTAGTCATGGATGATAATGGGTGAGTGACAGCTTTTTTTCCGTACCTTCAGTTCTGAAATCTTATCTTATATATAAAAGTTGATGTCACTCTTAAGCAACACTTTCCCTCCAAAACCATGGTCAACTTAGTCAACTATTTTTATTTTTTAAAAAATATAAAAAAATGTAATTTGATTATCTTTATATCTTTTATTTCTTATATATAAAAGTTCATGTCAATCTTAAGCAACATTTTTTTCCAAAAGCATAGTCAACTTAGTCAATTATTTTTATTATAAAAAATAAAAACCTGTAATTTGATTTTATTTATATCTGATATACAAAAGTTGATGTCAATCTTAAGCCATGTTTTCCCTCCAAAAGCATGCTCAACTTAGTCAACAATTTTCATTATAAAAAAATAAAAACCGTTAATTTGATTATCTTTATATCTTATGTATATAAGTTGATGTTAATCTTTAGCAATATTTTCCATTCAATAGCATGGTCAACTTAGTAATTGGGTTTTGAAAATTTCACAAGAAGATAATTTGTCACTCAATTATTTGAAAATTCCACCTCTTGAATTTGAAGGCGTGTTCAATGTCCGACACCAACACATATACTTATAAATAATCACTTCTATTTTCTTAAATTATTATTGGTGTCTATGTGTTAGTATTAGTGTCGTGTTTGATGTATGTGTGTGTATGTGCTTCATAGTATTTAAGTACTCTGGTGATTTAGTAGAAAAGTAAACTTCTACATTTTCATTGTCACTCACTATATAGCCAGAAAAGAAAACGTCCATAATGTATGCAGTCTTCATTCAATTATCCACCTTCTACTTGCAAATCTGAGGAACTCAGAAATCAGAAGAATTATTTAGTGGCTGATGCAATTGATGTGTTTTGCTTTCTTGCCTCATAACTGACAGTAAACTTGTAATTCAGGGTGAGCAAGACAGCGACAAAGGGACTTCTTGTGCATTTAGGATGCGATGTCACAACTGTAAGCTCGAGTGAAGAATGCCTGCGTGTTGTTTCTCCGGAACACAAAGTGGTTATTATGGATGTCTGTACAGGGTTAGATGGTTATGAATTAGCGGTTCGCATACAAGAAAAGTTTACAAAACGTCAAGATAGACCACTAATAGTTGCTCTTACTGGAAACACCAACAAGTTGACAAAAGAGAACTGTACGAGAGCTGGTGTGGATGGCCTTATTTTGAAACCTGTTTCTGTTGAGAAGATGAGAGGTGTTTTAACAGAACTCTTGGATCGTCGATTTGTGTTTGAAACAATTTAAACTGCCATAATGTATTCCTTATTATGAAAACTTTTGTTGTACATATCGAAACCGAATTAGCAGAGATGCAAATTTATGATATAAAGCGGCACTCCCATGAAAAGGTGTAGAGGAGAACCTAGGCCACTGCTGACACTGAACTGTTATATCCATTTTTGTGAACAAAGTTCATATATGTTTATATTCCTCATTTTTTATATCATTTCAGGCTTTTGATATTTTGCAGTGGCAGTTTTGATAAATATTTGAAGATAGACCATGAGGTTTGGGATTAAAACCCTCTCAAATATAAACTTGGTGCTGTTTGCAAAGTTCTTCTAACGTAACTGAAAAATTGAAAGAAATTCCATAAGAACTGACAGAAATTTTTTCAGAAATGACATATACGACAAGATTTCCAAACTTCAGTCTAGCCTAGTTTATTTCCATCTTTTTGTCCCATGTCCTTGAATAATTGTTGTTTAATTTTTTTTATAGTTTAAAATGCATACAATTTATCTTTGTTAGTTTATTCATTCTTTAACCTACATATAAATAGGCTGGATGATAGTTAGATCAACTTTTAAAAAGTCAGGTCTGAAAATATTGTTAGTTAATAGGTTAGACTTAGCTCTTGAATTTTTAGAATACACTAAACTTATTTTATTGAAGTCTTGACTTTTTATACTTGGCCCTTCAAGCTCTTTGTATCCTCTTTTTGGATAAAATCTCTAGGATTCTCAATAATTTAGGTTGTTACTCCAACACAACATTTTGTGGAATAACTTCACGTAAAACAATTTAAGAGAAGAATGGCACAGACCAGGATCAGCATTTTGACAACATAGATGCAAAAAAAATGCTTCTGCCTAACTATTATTGACAATCAGCTTGTAATTCAAAGCTGAGCTTCCACATTCACAACATTTGTACAGTCTAAGCAACAAGATTGTGAATAACTACAAAATTTACAGGCCAACACGTTTATACTAATTGGATGTATATGGATCACCAATAATCATTGCAAGAGCATGTTCCATCCTTTATGTGATGAAACCGGTTTGCATCTCTTACTACAATCTCTCTTCCGGTGACCATTGATATGTACTTCATTGCCATATGACAGTCACCACAAACACGAAGGTTCTTAAATATTCTTATAGGTTTAGGTTTTGGTGTACTACTAATAAGAGCAAATGCAACTGCAAGTTTCTCACTGTGTTGAAATAGATATTGTTCCTTCTGTTCGTCCTCCACATCATGAAGAACAAAATCTGTATTTGGGACATAGCCCATGTTCTTTATTTTCAAAGCCAATTCGTCAAGTTTTTCGTATATTTTTTGTGCTTTGGGGTGTGAAGTATCCCCGACATGGAATTTGTGCACCTGGTTCTCAACTTCAATCCAACTAGAACCTGCTTCTTTTGTTATCTGTTTCTGTTTCATTCTTTTTCTAATGGCTGCTACATCATACCACCGCCCTTCTGATGCGTACAAGTTTGACAATAATATGTAGGTAGCTGGATCGTGAGGTTCGCGTTCAAGAATCATTTTTGCGGCATGTTCCCCAAGCTCGGTGTTTCGATGAACCCGGCAAGAACCAAGAAATGTACGCCACACCAACGCATCGGCATCAAAAGGCATTGAGTTAATAAACTCAATGGCTTCTGAAAGTAATCCTGATCGACCGAGCAAATCGACCATACATGCATAATGCTCCATCCTTGGAACAATTCCGCAGTTATTGCGCATGGAAGTGAAGTGTTTCCATGCCTCATCAATCAAACCGACATGACTACAAGCTGATAAAACTGCAATGTATGTGACATCATTTGGTTTCACACATGTTTCAAGCATTTCATAGAACAACTCTAATGCTTTTGTAGCAAAACCATGTTTTGCAAAACCATTTATGATCGAGGTCCAAGTTATGACGTTGCGATCCTCCATGTCATTAAAGACCTGTAAAGCAGCTTCTTTGTTTCCACACTTGGAATACATAGAGATCAAAGCATTATTAGCGCATTGGTCGGTCCCAAAACCTGTTTTCACCACCATGGCATGAATTTGTTCCCCCTTACCAATTCTACCGATAGAAGCAGCACCACTCAAGAGGCTAGCATATGTAAAGGAACTAACTCCAATACCCGCATATTCAATTCTGCAGTTCAAGTCTTGTTCAGAATTCAAATTTAAATTTAAATCTTTCAAACTTGCGTCATCAACAACTACATTCCATGAAATCAAATTCTTTTCAAACAAAACATCAAAACACTTGCGAGCACATTCCATTTTCCCGGACCTTGCATACACACTCACAAGACCATTTCCTACACAATCAACTGCAGAAAGGTCGAATTTAATTATTTGCCCGTGAACCTGTTGGCCGAAAAAAAAATCAGGAAGACTCGCACAAGCCTTGAGAACACTAGAGAATGTGAAGCAATTCGGTGAAACACTACCTTGAAGCATCAGATTACTAAACAATCTCAAAGCTTCTCGTTCTTGTCCACCACCACCTCGCACATAACCAGCGATAATCGCCGTCCACGACATCACATTATGATCCGACATACCATCAAACACTTTCCTAGAATCTTGTACTAATCCACATTTTGCATACATGTCAACCAAACTACACCCAACACACAAATCCATAGCCAATCCAGACCGAATAACCCAAGAATGTAATTCCTTCGCAAGCGACAAAAATTGAATCTCAGCGCATACCGATATTATACTAGTTAGCGTAAATCTATCCGGTGTACAACCACTACTCACTAACATACTCAAAAACAAATCAATAGCATCCCCATGATAACCAAATTGGGCTAACCTAGTAATCATCAAATTCCAAGTAACAACATTCTTCTCACGCATTTTATCAAACACCATATGTGCAGATTCCAAATCACCACAACCACCACCACCTTTAACAAACATATCAATCAATTCACAACCAACACAAACATGAGAATCAAAGTAACCGGTCTTCAACACAAACCCAAACAAAGCCAACCCAATTTCAAAAAACTTCGAATTTGAACAGGACCGAATCAATGCAGTGAAGCAATATTCATTTGGGTAAAGCCCGTCTTTGAAAAGCAATTCAAGAAACAAAAGAAGCGCTTTTGATTCCATTCCGTTGTTTGCGAAACAAGAAATCATTGAAGTATACGAAACAATGTTTCTTTTGTTTTTGTCCATGCTTTGGAAAATGGAAAGTGCGGTTTGTGGGTCTCCACATTTTGAGTAGAGTGTGATGAGTGAGTTGAGAAGGAGCGAGTTAAGGTCGAGTTGTGACTCAGTGAGTTTACGGTGTAGGAGTTTACCGAGTTGTAAGTTTTGGGTTCGGATGCATGATTTGAGAAGGAGAGAGATGTTATGGGTTTGTGTTGAAGTTGTGGATTGTGTTTGTGTTAAGTTGAGGTTTGAAATTGCTTTGTTGAGTTGCTTGAAGTTGAAGCTGTTAAACTTGTTTTGTTTATTATGTAATGATAATGATAATGATGTTTGGTTAATGTTGTTGTTATTCTTATTGTTTGGTGAGTTCATGATTTTGAGATGAAAATGAGAAGGAAGAGGAAGACATAGCTTGGCGATTAAGCTTGGCATTTCTAAATTCCTTCCAACCAAGTTTTTAGTTGTGATGTGCAACAATGAAATATAAAGCCAGAAAAAAATATGTGGACATACTTCCTTTTTCTGTCTACAAGGTACACCATCATTTTATTTTGACTCATGAGAACAAAATTTGTTGAATTAAATTCTTCCCATTGACTCGTTCCTAACGCATTTTAATTCAAGAGACCAAAAACTACATAATTCAATTCTTCTAAATAATTTGTCCTAATTAAAATTTATTACGATTTTGCTACCAACACCCCTATTTTTGCTATCCACACCCCTCAATTTTTTTTATAGAAACGAAATATCTAAAATACCATTTTCTATTTATAACATTCTTAATCCTTACGTGAATTGAATTCACGGACGTCTACGTGAACTCAACTCAATTCATGTACATTTAAGTGAACTCAACTCAATTCATGTACATTTAAGTGAACTCAATTCACGTATATTTAAGTGAACTTAATTCACGTATATTTAAGTGAACTCAATTCATGTACATTTACGTGAATTGAGTTCCCGTAGGTGTTCGTAAATTCAGTTCACGTAGGTATATGTGAACTATATTCACGTATTGTATATGAATTCTTAAACTCCATTGAATACCACAGCCGACCCAAGGGTAATGCCACTAAAGCAAGCGATTTAGGTCTCTCTACGAAACAAAATTTTTTACTTAATAATTTTTTTTTATTTAATAAAATGGTCTCACATTCTAATATTCTTAAAACTAAATCGATAAAATCTTATATAAATTTAACATTATCTAAAACAATATTAAAATCAATGGACATTATTATCAATTGTAAAAGAAATATTATACAATATTAATTATATTAATTTAATAAATAATCTAATATATAAATGTCAACTCGAAAATATGAATTAGACTATTCAATATTACAAAAATAAAAAAAAATTGAAATTTTTATTGAATCGCAAAAGGGATATAGATAAATTTATCAAAACAACTAATAATTTCTCTTGATGATTGCTAGTTGATATAATTTAGAGAGATTTATTGGTAGAAAAAGGTGTTTGTGAAACTTACCGATATAGATTTTCTTAAAGATGAATCTTCAAGACACTTGCTTTAGTGGCTTTACCCTTGGGTCGGCTCTGGTATTCAATGGAGTCTAAGAATTCACACGCAATACGTGAACTCAATTCACGTACACCTACGTGAACTCAATTCACGCATTACGTGAACTCAATTCACGTATACGTGATCTCAGTTACGTAAATAAGGCGTACGTAAATTGAGTTCACGTAAGTACAAAGAAATTGAGTTTACATGTACGTGAATTGAGTTCACGTAGGCGTTCGTGAATTCAATTCACGTAAGGGTTAATAATGATATAAATAAGCAAGAGCATTTTAAGTATTTTGTTTTTATAAAAAAATTGAGGGGTGTGGGTAGTAAAAAGGGGGGGTGTGGGTAGCAATATTGAATTTATTAATCACCTAAATTCAATCACTTAATTAATGGAACATCAATTTTAAAACAAACAATTATTATGCATACTACTCAAAACTTATATTATAAAATGTAAGAAATTCTTAGTTTCAAATATGGTCTCCTTGTATAATTCATGAAGTTTAAAATTCTTAGTTTTAATATAACTTCACTTTGATTCACATTTTATAAAAATTGAAAACATATTTCATAATATTTTTTTAAAACAAATTTCACATATTCTTGCTTTCTATATTCTATCATATTTTGATAAATAAGTGTATAGCGGGTTGATTTGGTTCTATTTTTTAGAAAAATACTAGAACTATTTATATGGAGGATAAGGCCGCAGGTATGATTTGTCTATGTCTATCAGATGAGGTGATGTATCATATTCAAGATATAACATCTCCAAATGAGGTATGTGAGAAATTCGAAAGTCAACATTTGTGCAAAACGCTCACGAAAATATTGTCTGCAAAGCAACAATGTATAGGCTGAAGATGTAGGAAGGATTCAGTTTGCAACAACATGTTAATACCTTCAACGAAATAATCACCGATTTGGTGAGGCTTGGGGTGACGGTCGGTGACGAAGACAAAGCAGTTATTCTGTTCTACTCGTTATCACGTTCGTTCGAACACCTAGTGACAACTCTTACATGCAGGAAAGACTTTATCAAGCTAGATGATATTACGGTTGTACCATTATTGTAACACCCCAACCATTACCGTTACCAGCACCATTATTGTAACACCCCAACCATTACCGTTACCAGCAGTGCTACCTCACGACCTTCTCGTCCCCCCTATCCACCTAGTGGAAATAACGAGTTTTTGTCTTCCGTGGGATTCGAGCTCGGTACCTAGGGGATAACTACCGCTTCCACACAATCCCACTACCAATTGAGCTAGTACCGGGCTCGAATCCCACGAAAGGCAAAAACTCGTTATTTCCACTGGGTGGATAGGGGGGACGAGAAGGTTGTGAGGTAGCATCGCCGGTAACGGTAATGGCCGGGGTGTTATAGTTGATGTTGCGTCGGTTGAGTTTGATGATGATGCAACAAAACTGTGGCACATGTGTCTAGGTCTTCTCAGTGAACATGGGATGACATAACTTCATAAGAGACATTTGTTGAAGGATGTGCGCAGTAGTAAGTTGGATTTGAGCAAGAATTGTATACTTGGGAAATGATGTTGTGTTCGTTTTAAATTCGAGAAACAAAAAAATAGATGGAATCCTATTAGTGGTTCCAGGTATTTTGTGACTTTTATAGATGGAATCCTATTTGTTACTTTGTGTTCCATGAGTTGAAGTGAACCAAACCCCCTTTCTCCTAGAATCACTTATCTTATGGGTCACTTTACAAAAATGTTGAATACTCAAATGAATGCCTTGAGATAAGAGTTTGTGAATCAAAGAGATAAGATATCTCATCATGGAAGATCTTCTCAAATTAAAGATAGGTTTGAAATTGAGAAAGAAAGAAGATATAGAAGTTATGATGAGAAGGAAATGAGGTACGAGAGTAGATTTATAGAAAAAGAAAGACGATGTGAAGATTATGATGAGGATGAAATGAGGTATGAAAGGAGAAATAGAGAAAAATAAAGAAGATATAGAGATTATAGTGAGGAGTAAAGGATGTATGATAGAAGAAATAGAGAAAAAGAAAGAAGATATAGAGATTATGGTGAGAAGGTAATGATGTATGAAAGGAGAAATAGAGAAAAAGTAAGGAGGCTTAGGGATTTTGAGAGGGATGATATGAGATATGCAAAAGAGAAAAGACATGTAGAATATAAAAATGAGGATCAAGAAAAAAAGAGAAGTATATCATATCATGAATATATTAGAGATTTTGTATTGGATCTAGAGTATGTTAAGTATCTTTATGAAAATGGATATGCAAAAGAGGCAAGAAAAGTAGAGAAACTAGCCTTGAGAGAGAAAGAGAAAATCAAAGAAAAGAAAGTGGAAGAGGAAAAAAAAATAAGTTCGCCTTGAGAGAGAAAGTGAAAATTAAAGAAAAGAAAGATGAAGTGGAACAAAATTTGAGAGACAAATAACAAGAAATTGAGTTTAACCTTTTGCCTAACTTTGTTGATTTTTATGTTCAAAAGCTTGAAGATATGTCTCCAAAAGAGGAATGCCCACAATCCATTGAAGTTAAAGGTGATTGGCCAAAGGTTTCTCAAAAGGATGCTTGCAAGAAAAATCTTGGTTTGAATCCTAGCAACTTTAATTCTTCTACTACTTTAATTCATGTTTCTCTTAAATTGTTTGATAAATTTATTCCTCCTATGCTTGATAGGTTTGCAAATATTTATGTTGAAATGCCTAACTTGTGTTATTTACATAAGCCTCATTTGAAAGTTCAAACCATGATGCATCAAGTGTTTAATCCATATTATTCTTCTAAACTTGATTTGAGAGTTATGAGCCAAGACTTAAATGATTTTCTTGATAAATGTGTTGTTGTGCTTTATAAAGTAAATTTGGTTCATGACAAATTTTTTGAAGAATGTGTTGAGATTCTTAAGAAACATTTGTTTGCTAACTTGAATACTTACTCTTGTGTTAAAAATAAAGTTAGTATTTTGAGATTTTCTATGAAGTATAAATGTATGCATGTGGAATTAGTTGATAGTTGCACTACTACACCTCTCGTTACTCTTTCTGTTATTGGCAAATCTTTTAAACTTTCATATGATACTCCTAATTTTTTTGAGGGACTTGCCTTGTTTCAAAAAGAACCTTCATTGATTTATGATGAAAGGAATGTCCATGAGACTCAACTTACTTTGAAGCCTTTGGAAATACAAAGTAACTTCTTGTCTATCACCAATTCTAATACGAGGAAGGTAACATTGGTACTTAATGTCAAATTAAAGAGGTTTAATTTTATCTCTATCTTGAAAACTCCTTATATTAAAAATAAATATGTTGGATTGTTGAATGCAAAAAGTGGAGTTGTGTTTCACCTACTTGACACATTTGGTGGTTCTATTTGATCCCGGTGGTTGCGTTAACATTGTTCTTCATGTCTTTGACTTGTGTTTGTCTTCCTATAGGTTATGATTGATCTAAATTTGAGGTCGAATTTCTTCTAAGAAGGAGGGAATGATGAGGACCTAAAATGAGCTAATTAGGAGAAAAAACAAAGAATATTTCAAATCAAGACTTTATAATAGTTTTTAGTTTTATTCGTGTTTAATTTAAATTGTAATAATTTTAGTTAAGTGGTGTAAGCCCAATATGGGTCTAGAGAATTGTCTTTTGGCCCATTTTAGGAATATGGCAAATCATTCTTTAAATAACTTGTAAGAGTTTCATTTTTGGCTTATCAATCCCTAGATTGTGGCGCCATTCTGTTCTTGGTTCTTTTACTGAATAATAATAATTTTGAGTTTCCTTTACATCAAACCCTAATACACAAATTGTGCCAATTTTCGTGTTCAGTAACCTGTCATCATATCTCGAGTTCGACACACTTGTTTTCGGTGATTCAACATCCTAATCTGTGTTTCAGAACGTCATCTTTCACCTTATTTTGGAATCGTCTGATTTGGAGTTTCGTAGCTCTGTTTGTCGCATTCTACAGGAATACGCGATTTTTTACTCAAATCTGTAAGTTTCCAACCTAGAACGATCCTTAAAGTGAATCATGACAAATAGGATCATATCATTTGGTACCAGAGCTTGTCTCTAGGTTTGGAATTGAGTAAAATTCTGTTTTATGCATTTTTTTTGGTGAAACATAAATTGCTAGTTGTGTTGCTTTTGTTTGAATTACTATCCTTACTTAATTTGTGTGTTGCTACTACTTAAAAAAAAGAATATACAAAAAAAATTTGTGTTGTTAAAAATATTGCACACTACCTGTTTGACAAAATTCCTAAGTATGTCATATCATCAATATATTCGAGATTTTGTATTGGATCCGAAGCATGTGAAATATCTGTATAAAAATGGATATGCAAAACAGGCAAGAAAAGTAGAGAAGCTGGCCTTGAGATAGAAAGAGAAAATCAAAGAAAATAAAGAAGAAGAGGAGAAACATTTGAGAGGCAAAGGGCAAGAAATTGACTCCAACTATTTTTCTAACTTTGATAATTCTCTATTGCAAGCACTTGAAGAAGTGTCTCTAAAGGAGGAATGTCATCAATATATTGACATTGAAAGCAAAGAGAAAGATGATGCTAAAATTGAAAGTCTCTTTAATCAAGAGAGGGAGGTGAACGAAGCAATGTTAGTGCTTGAATGTGATTATTCAAAGGTTCCTCAAAAGAATGCTTACAAGGAAATTATTGAGTCACCATTTTTTTGTGATGAAGAGAATGTCCATGAGACTCAACTTGCTTTGAAGTCTTTGCAAATACAAAGTAACATATTGTTTGCCACAAATTTCAATCCAAAGAAGGTAAATTTGGTCATGAATATCAACTTCAAAAGGTATAACTTTACCCCCATCTTTAGAATTTCTTACCTTTACTATAAATGTACTAAGATGTTAATTGTTCAAGATGGAAATGTGTTTCACCGACTTATCACATTTGGTGACTTTTCCAAATTTCCATTTGACTCCGGTGGATATGATGAGCTTGTGGTTTATTTGGATTATTTCTTCATGTACGATATAATGGAGCTTAAATTCGTGGTCGGATTTCGTCAAGAAGGAGAGAATGATAAGGACCTCAAGAGCATGAAGATGATTCATATTTTAATAAATTAGGATGAACTTTATTTTAATTTAGTTTGTAATAATTCTTAGTTTGTTTTGATTTGGACTTGTAATAGTTTTAATATAGATTAAGTTTATGTTATGTGTAAGTGAAGATACTTTACTTCCTTACATTTAGTTTATTTTAGAAAAAAATATACGATGTAAGCCCAATATAGGCCTAGAGAATGGTGTCACTTATGACCCATTTAGGTTTATAGATATAGTCTTACTTTAAATATGCATTTGTAACCTTATTGAGGGGAGATTTTATAACATTATTTTTGTAAGGCTTTTGCTCACTAGAGTTCTTGAAAGAATCCACTTTGAACTTATCAAGGTTGTTAATCCTTGTGGCGTTCTTTTTGGCTTATCAATCCCTAGATCGTGGCGCCATTCTGTTCTTGGTTCTTTTACTGAATAATAATAATTTTGAGTTACCTTTACATCAAACCCTAATACACAAATTGTGCCAATTTTCGTGTTCAGTAACCTGTCATCATATCTCGAGTTCTACACACTTGTTTTCGGTGATTCAACAGCCTAATCTGTGTTTCAGAACGTCATCTTTCACCTCATTTTGGAATCGTCCGATTCAGAGTTTCATAGCTCTCTTTATTGCATTCTCCAGTAATGCGCGATTTTTTACTCAAATCTGTAAATTTCCAACCTAGAACGATCCTTAAAGTGAATCATGATGAATAGGATCATATCACCCACCCCCCTTTTGACAAAAAAATAAGCCATCAAATTTACGATTAACTGATTTGAAAAGTTTAGAAGACTTGAGAAAAATGTTAATCCAATGACAAAACTTGTTGTTAAAACCACAATATTGCAAAACTTTAATAAGTAAAGTCCAATCTATAATGTTAAAGACTTTTCTTATATCAATCTTAAGAGCTAAGCTTCATTGAAATTTATGCTCTAAGACATATTAATAGGTTCTGAAGTGAGCCAAATATAATCACCAATATATCTACCTTGAATGGCGCCTATTTGATAAAGAGATATGATGTTAGATATAACAGAGGTCACTTTGCCAGCAAGATGAAGGAAAAAAGCACCAAAACCATTAGGGCCTAAAGCACTATCTAAAACAACATTTTTAACTTCCTCAAAACTAGACAAATTAGTAAGCATTGCATTCATAGAATTATCCACAAGATGAAGGATGACGTTTTTAACCATACCATTATCCATACAAGTATTGTTAGAATTGAAGAGATCTTCAAAATAATAACAAACATAGCTTCTATATCTGAAGGGTCCTTAACGTAATTAACCATGATGTTAATTGTCATTAACCATGATTTTCATGTGTTTAGATGTCATTAACCACAAAGTTGAACGTAAAATGATGGGAAAGCTATAATTTTATTTCTTCTCATGCCAAACAATGAAAGAAAAAAAACCCTTATTTTCCACTCAATCCTCAATCTCTCTTTCCTGGTATAAGAGAATGATATAGTGATGAATACTTGTGTTAAAATAATTTTGTTTAAATTTGTATTTAATCCCTGTAAATATATCACTTTTTTATTTTAGACCCTGTAAGTTTTTTTTATTTGAATTTAGTCTTTGTAAAATGAGAGACGATCCACTTTGGTCCCTAACGTCAAATCAACGTTAAAACAATGAAGAGTTTTCCAAAAACCATTAAATCCTTCTCTTAATTTTTATTCATATTTTCTTTATAAAATAGCACTAATTATTAAATAATCAATATATAAATTTATTAATTAATAATATAAAACATTTTAATTTTTAATATATCATAAAAAATGATGTGTTGGTGTATATTTATATGCCAACGTGTCATGGCAGTTTATCAGCTCTTTTTTTAAGGACCGAAATTGATTGTCTTTGATTTTACGGAGACTAAATCCAAAAAAAAAACTTACAAGAACTAAAATCAAAAAGTGGTATATTTGTAGAAACTAAATACATATTTAAACTAAATAATTTTATGTTTGCAAAATTCCTTCAAACCTTATAGAATGGACCATTAGATGTATTGGTCCATGATGGACAACAAATGTGTGAAAACCATTAGATGAAGTAGACTTCACAATCTTATGATGTACTATCGATAATACCATATAATATTCTCTTGTTTTACTATCTCATCTTTATTCTCTCTTCAGCAAACCTGCATCTTTCCTATTTCACAACCATAAATCTTCTTCAATCTCAATCACAATAGAAGCAAGATCCCTTGCACCAAAAACAAATAGCAAGATCCCCTCTTCACAGTTTTTCTCTTACATGTGAAGAGAGAGGAAGGGATTACATATGAAGAGTGTATGGTATAATGGTGAGGATGTGATAAATCAATCTTTTCGTTGGTCCATTTTATATGGACCCTATCTCTTGTTTCCTGTAAATATGAAATCCATATAAAAAAAATGAGTAGAATTATCCGTGAGTTTCTAAAACACAAAATATGGCTTTTTGGGCAAGTAAAATATGTCATACTTTAATCTTTATAAAGTTTGTCAAAATTCAATAACCTAGGTAAACCATCACACCATAAAAAACTGAAGGTTAAAAACCTCAAGCTTCCTCTCAAGTTAATTTGACTCTTAAATGTACAACTAACTTCAATTTAGGTAGATTGAGATCTTAGTCCACTTTAAATATAATGAATGAGGGAACAGCCTAACTTGCAAACTTTAGAAACAAGGGACATCAGCATACTTGCAATATTCAAATTCTCTTGTTCAAATAAAGGACCCCTTAGAGGGAACTCCAACCTTTCAAATAGGTTTATCAACGTGGAATGAAACTATTCATCAAACATGCAATAATTTGGATGACAACAAGATTTGAAATGTTTGAATATGTGGAAATGTTTAAAACTATTTCAATTGTTGAGTTGCAGTCCTGAGAGTGTGGTGGATATCCAAAATATAAAATGGGAGATACTACAATTTGAATGCTATTGGCAATACATAATTATCACACTAAAACAAATCTAACTGGCACAGCAAAGTCCCTGAAGGTGTTGCCCACTGGCATGGGTTGGGACGCTTAAAGAGTATTAAGATACAGAAGACAAATAAACCACTAACAAATGCCTATAAAAAAATTGCATAGAGAAGACATGAGACATAATATTTGAGACTGGAGCAACCTTTGGAGGATCATGTTAAGGAACTTTCATAGTTCACAATGGTAAGGATCAGTTTCATTCATAAAATATACTTTCTGAACAAGTCAACACATATCAAGAACGTATAAGCTCACCTTTGACTATTTTCTCTAAGCAGAGCAAGGGCTACAGCAACTTTAGCACCAATACGGGCATTATTCTTCACAAGAGCAATGTCTAAATATGGTTAAGATATGATTGAACACTAGGCCAAATATTCAATTAGAATGTGGTTTGAAATCATGTTAACAAATAATAGTTTTATGTTAAACTAATAAATAATTTAAAATATAAATAATAGTTTTATATTAAATTAAAATATAATTTAAAATGCACACTGTTAATCAATTGCTGATATTATAATTTATAATAATGTATTGTTGAAAAATTTCAAAAGAGGATACTTGAAGCAAGTGAGACACCTCCAGTGAGTTCATTTACCCTAGCAAGCAAGAAAGGAGTCTCAGCATTTCCTGATATATTCTTTTCCCTACAAGTGGCAAAGTGTTAAAATTTAATTGTAATGAAACCAATACTAAATATATCAATTGTAATGAAAGCAGATACTAAACCAGTCACTAAGCAATGTTAATGTACAAAATGTCATAAAAAATAGAAAGAAAGGAGAGCAAGAAAAGTTCACCTTGCTTCTTTAAGGGCTTTATTGATGGCAGATTCAATTATGTGTCCAGAAGTCGAGTGTTCTTGAGGAATAGGAACTCCTATCAAAATTCCAGATCCAAGCTTGAGTTTGATGTTTGCTTCTGCTAGAAGAATAAAAATTAGAAGAAATCACATAGGTGCTGTTAAAACATGTATTTACACCAAAAATGAAAATGAATGTTTCCCTTGCCTATTAAACGAGCACAATCTTCAGGGGTATCTACCCGACATGGAACCTAGAAATTAAGCCATGATCAAACAATAGATTGTCAATTAAACTTATTTTTTAGTAGTTAGTACATCATACAACAGTCATACTGTTTACATTCCAATCAGATTAAATCTTAAAATGCTACCGTAATAATGATAAGCAAAAACATGTTTGAAAAATCACGAATTGGATCACAAATCACAAGGCCTATTTTGAAACCAGTGAGTTGAAATGTATTGTGAATGACCGATTGCTAAAAATAACACAATGCATTTTTCACACAATGAAACACTACAAATATTTAGATATTTAAATTATAGAATAAAATACTCATTATATAGTCAACACCTTGAAACCAAAATATAAAAAGAAATCAAGTCATACAGTAAAAAAATGATTTAGCAACATACAATTTTTACATTTAAATTGAAGAGATGCTTTAACAATGATTCCAAGCAACATCAATATCTTTATTTTTCAAAATTAAAAAACTAATAATAAATCAATCCATTGTATTGTAGCCACACAGAACAGAAGCAAAAAGCAGGCAACAAGTTCAAAATATCACTTGCAAAGGAGAATGAGAGTGGACCAGTCGAATAGAATACAAGGGAGATAGGAGACCAGCATAATGGTTCTCATGTGCATTTGAGGGGCCCGGGGGAAGGAAAACCAAGAGAACAAGGTTGAGCATCTTTAAAGGAGGAAGATAAAAGGTACTGATACCCAAAAAAAAAATCTTTATGATTCATGTTACGTGACAGCTACGATTGAAAAGAATAATTGTTTCATCCTTGAACCGTCACTTCTGGGAGGTTTTCTAAGTTAATGAATGCTATAATCATTTCAACTCTATTAAGTGTTTGTCTATTGGACTATTTATTTATTTTCAATTTTCAATATAAACATGTTACCCCAAAAAAGCAAGATTAAGAGAGAGTAGTTCCACTTTATTTAGATGAAGGGGAAAATAAGATCGCAATTTGCAGATTTAACGTTCAGTGTGTGAATGTATTTATATGCTGGTGGGAAAAGGAAAACATGATCTAAACATCGTTTGATGTTACTTCAAGTTTACAGCAAGCTTAAGAAAGCGTCAGGCAAACCAAAATTTAAAGTACCTTGCAGCCACTTGATTCCGTGAAAAATGCAGGAAACTCATTGGTGTTGTAAGCAGCGACACAAACTCCCTGTGTTTCCTATTCAAGATAATGACAATGAATATAAGCTCAATCCATCAATCATGCAGAACAGTAATATTATCACTAACATAATTTCGTACTAGATATTCAAGGGTCCTGGGAATGTCCAATATTGACTTTACACCGGCACATATAACTGCTACTGGTGTTCTTCCAAGCTCAGTGAGATCTGAAGATATGTCCATAGCTGCCCAAAGAGAAATGAAAATGATATCCTCTGTAAAAATACTAGTCTTATTTCTGGAAACCCCAATATAAAATAGAAACAAAAATAATTTTCAGTTCTTAAGTTTCTAGATGGCAACAAGAAAGAAAATATCTTTTGAACAATGCAGCTCAACTGTGCAATTAAAAGAGCAGCTTTGCCGATTGTATTACAAAAGCATTCCCATACTACACATAAATTCAGATTATATATTGGTTCCTTTTATATAATCTTATGTTAAAGGAGCAACTTTGATCTTTACTTACCAGAAAATATCATAAAATTCATTAAAAGACCAAATATAAATACTGCATTGTAGACGTGGTTAATTTGCACAATAAGTAACAATAAGTTACAACAACTATTTTTGGCCTACACAAAAGTGTTTAAGGTCTCGTCAGTGAAAGGCCAACCTTTTCCTGAGGCCATATTTCCCTCTCTGTTGTATATCTTGCAAATTTATGTCCCTCC
Organism: Cicer yamashitae; assembly: GCA_037974755.1. Lineage (NCBI taxonomy): Eukaryota > Viridiplantae > Streptophyta > Magnoliopsida > Fabales > Fabaceae > Cicer > Cicer yamashitae. The sequence goes on from JBBPBQ010020323.1 coordinate 36,163,457, forward strand.
AAGGAAAAAGTAAATATTCAAAGGTTGATTCATTTGGTTCTAAAATTTAGATCCGAACATGTTGCATCTAACTATTTGTCAGCATTCATTATGAAAACCAATTGTTTCTCTCATTAAGATATAGGAGGTTAACATACTATGTTCCCCATGTCTGTGAACTCCCCCAATCCCACCAGTCACAAAGACATGAATACCAACCTGCAGATAATTTTAAAAAATAAAGACAGTGAAACCAAAATGACATGATAAAGAGACTAACCATATCGCAGATCAATCACATTAAGAAACTATGGACATAGTATACAAGAAAATTACCATAGAAGCCAAAAACATTGTTGCAGAAACAGTAGTAGCACCATTTCCACCTCTTGCCACCTAAAAGCAACAAGATAGATTAGTATTGTTATTAGTATGTAAAATCATAGTGAAACAGTGAAAAACCATGAAGGTGCAAGGGAAAAGTTTTCTGTCAATATTGCATTAATATGGAAACTTCACTTCTCATGGTTAATTTGATGTTTAATATAGATCATTTGAAAAAGAAATTTAGTTAAATGAAATTAATCTTCTGGAGCTGATAAAAATATTAGTGCATTCTTAAAAGTGTAGTTCAAGGAAACTTGTTCCATGAGAATAAGAAAGTCATCGGAAAATAAAACTTATATTAATTGAAGGGTATTTTAGGATAGATATCATTAAATAGAGTGCAAGTTAGTTAGTTATATTTGCTTATTTTTTAGACCAAACAACATGAGTACTTCTTTTGCCTATATTCAAGACTGGAAGTAGTAGAGAATAACAAATTATACAACCTATCATGCAAAATTTAGCTCATGAAAAGGATAAAATTTTAGTATCTAAACTTAAAATCTCAGACCATTAGTTTACTCAAGATTCAAGAATGCAATCTCAAATGCTTATAGTTTAATTCAATTTTTGAGTGAAAAGTCGGCTGCAAATGATAGAAACTAGCAAGAGGGTTACAAAGGGTACCAAAAGCACTCACAACATATGCAATATCCCTTCGAGCTGTTTTCTGAGCTTTTGTTCTCAGAGTAGCTAACCTTTCAAGTTCTTCCACACTTAGACCTATTCAAAATTTCAAATAAAACAAGCAAGCAACAGAAAAACTGTCAAATTGAAACTAAGAAATACAACAAACAAGTTTTTAAGAAGCATGGTTGAATCCAAGAAAGAGAGAAATTGAACTTGAAGTTGATAGTATGAAGAATATCATACATCTTTATACAATGTTCCTAAAGATACTAACATAACCAAATTCCACCTAATCATAATAACTTCTAATCACCTTAAAACAATTCTAATCATATCTAACATCCCTGAAAGTTGGAAGCATTCATTTGAAATACAATATCAATAGATAGGAAAGAAGAGAAGAATTTGAATAGAAAAGGGGGAAGCACTAACTCCATCATTCTTCATTGAGGTTAAAGTTAATGATAAAAATATGAGATGGTTAGTGATTGAATGGAGAGAGTAGGCAAAGATGAGGATAAAGATACCTATGCAAGGGATGCCATTTAAAATTGCAACAGTTGCAGGAACTGCACCGTTGTCTCTCACAATACCTTCAACCTCTTTTGCAGTTTCTAAATTTTGAGGATACGGCATCCCATGTGAAATGATGGTAGATTCCAGAGCAACAACAGGACGCCCTAGTGATAACGCTTCAGAAACCTCTGAACCTACCTTCACTGTGATTGACGCTCCAAAACCATTCACGATCACTGTGTCACCCAAATCCAAGTGTCGTCGAAGATTGCTTAGCCGCAAGGCTGCTGAAGATGTCATAACCACCTGCTGAGACGTGCGTTGGTGCACACGGCGGCCAAACACGGCAGATTGGATTTTAGAACCCAAGAAAAGTGAAAGTAATGACTTGTTTGATAGTATTTTCCTTCTTTAAAATTTATTGGACAACTTTAATCTTTTAAAATAGTTTTTGATTAGAAAATTAAAAAAATTAAAAAATAAAAATACTATTTATTTGTTTTGTTTTTAAATTTTAAAAAATATAAATTAAAAATAGTTTTATAAAATAATTTTTAAAAATAAAAAATTCAAACAAATTTTTTAAATTTTAAAATACTAAAATAGAGCTTTTTAAGACGTAGTCTAAAAATTTGGTTGTCTAATTACTTCTCCTAGGTTTTTTGTTGAGAAGAAAAACCTACTTTTTATGTTATACCCACTGTACCCTTGTCTCTAAGTTTTTCATCAGACTCTATTCTGTTGTTGCATCTCAAACACAATTCTTGGTGGGTTTGTGTGTTTATGGAGAAAGATGACCGTGACAAACTTTTTTAAAATGGTGGATCTTGGTGTGACAATATTAATATAAGAAAACGACCATACCAAACTGCTTTACAAGAGACAAAAACGATAAGCTAAATCATTTAAAAAGGCACAAGTTTTAGGTGAAATACTAGAATGTCGAAATAGTGTAACAAACATATGCAAGAAATTGGTAGTCCTCTTGTGACTCAGTTAATTAGTTAAATGAACATTGTTAAATTAAATTAATTTAACTTATACTAAAATCAAAATTGTAAGATTCATAATTTTAAACTAATAATTATTTAAACAAATATATTTAATTAAAAATAACTTAAGAAATTTAATGAATTAATTAAAATGGATTCAAATAAATATTAAAGTAGATTTTATGGAAGGTTTTTATTTTAATTCAGGGTTATTTTAATACTTTAAAAATAGTCAACATTTTTTCATCTATATTTCTCTTGTACCGATAAATCCATCAAATCTATTTTATTTCTTTCTTTTCACACTCATTTTCTCTTCACCATCAAACACACTCTTAAAGTTTAGAGACAAATATGAAGAATAAATTGTGATTTGTTTGAGGGAAAAAAAAACTAGTGTTATTTTTATTTTAGTTATGTCTAATCAACTACACACGTTACAACGAAAGAGTAACATATCATATATCACATAATTGTACACGTCAAGTCTAATTAGAGATGGCAATTAGACCCAGACCCAGTGGGTACCCGTAAAAAAACCCACAATGGATAGAGTAAAAATTCGCATAATGGGTATGGGGACGGGTAATTACCCACAAAATTGAACGGGTATAGGTGCGGGTACGGGTACTATAGTACCCACCCCGCCCCACACCCGCACTTATATATTATTATTATTATTATTATTATTATTATTATTATTATTATTATTATTATTATTATATACTTAATTTTTACACCTATTATTATATATATATATCTACATTATAATATTTTAAGCTTCATAATTTATGGCAGATGTGACTTATTCCTCAATAAAACATATTTATTTGTATTGATAATTGTTTTTTTTTACAAAATATATAGATAATTGTTTCATTTTTTTTACCATATAGATAATTGTTTTTTTTACAAAATATACGATCTATTTTTGTCAAAGTGCGGATAATGGGTATGGGTACGGGCACTTAAGTAACCAAAGGACAAGGGTACGGGATGGGTATTTTTTTAAACTGCGAGTATGGGGACGGGTACTATAGTACCCTACCCAAACCCTACCCATTGCCATCTCTAAGTCTAATCACTTTCACTATATTCAATTGGGGGTTCATTTTTATTTTTTATTTTTTTTTACTTTTTCTGTAAAACCATTTAAAAAAATTAAAGAATATGCACCAACAGCTTAAAGTGTGTTTACGAGTATTTTTTTCATATATCATTTTTTGTAAATTCCAAAATACCTCCACTTTAAAAATATATATCAAAATGTCATATTTTTTGAGTTTATAAATCAAGTAAAGGAAAAAGTTTTTGGGTTAGTAGTTGGCCGCATTCTTTGTATACATTTTTTTATATTAAAAACAAAAATTAATAAATAAATCATTAAAAAATAATAATAATTAATAATATAAAATTAATTAAAATTAGTAAAATAAATTATATAGACTAAATAGAGTTTTTGATAACTTTTGGATTATGATCAGGTAATCGATATAGTTTGCATATGTTGTTCATTTTATTTCTAACATCTATTTTATTTCTAATGTAAGTAAATGTATCTTTTTTTTTTCTCTAAAAAAATTTAGAATTTGAGTATTTTATAGGTTAAATTGCACTTTTAGTTTTTATGTTTGATTTAGTTTTCGGAATAGGTCTTTTATGTTTTTTTTTCCAACTAGGTTCTTAAAGTGACATTTCAATTCCATTAAAAAAATGTTACGTGGTCATTACAATGCGAACGTATGCATAACAGTGCCGATGTGACAAATTATAAAAGTAAATAATTTTTAGATTGTTCCTTTAAGTTTCAGAAAAATATACTTAATTATGGTCCTTTAAGTGTAAATTAATATTCAATCATGCTCAATCTTCATTTTTTACCTCTTCATCATTTTCCTCTACTCCATCTTTAAATGAACTAAAACCCAAAATTTGTAATTTTATTAGAAAAACTCAAAACGTCGATCATGTGAATTAGATACAAATCAAAACAAGAAATCAATCATTCCAACAGGAATTAAAAAGGAGTTGTTAAAAATAAAGAGAAATTCACCAAAAATCCACTAAAAATAAATAAATTGTTCGTACATTCGGGAACTGGATCAAACATAATGTAATCCAATATTCTATTTCTTACAAATAACAAACATGCACATACATAGGTGTATTGTCTAAGAATATTTAAGGTAGTAAATATTTTTGTTTATAATATTTTATGGTTCAGATTTAAGGATATTTTAATGATTTTTAATTGAGTCACAATCATAACAATTACATTTTGCTATTTATCAGTTTATTTTAATAACTCGGTACGACTCGTATGAATATTTAGGTATTCAACATGTATGAATATGAATATTGAAATTACTACTCTTAAATGTACAAATAATTTTCAAATTGAAAGTGAAAATACTATAGCATTCTATAAAAAATTTATGCTAAATTGTACTTTTAGTCTTTTATGTTTGATCAAGTTCCCTAATGTACGAACAACTCATTTATTTTTATTGGATTTATGGTGGATTTCTATTTACTTACAACAACTCATTTTTGTATTCTTGTAATAAACATAGTCGACGTTTTCAAATTTTCTATTGGAATTACAAATTTTGGGTTTTAGGTTATTTAAAGATAGAGTGGAAGAGGAAGATGGTGAAGAGGAAGATGATGAAGAGGTAAAATATGAAAATTGGGCCTAAGCAAAAACTGGTTTAAACTTAGAGCGCCTGTAACAACCTAAAATTTTAAGTGTTTCTCGAATTCAATGGAGTCGCCACAAAAATTTATTTTAAAATAGGAAAAATATTCGAAAAACCCTTAAAAACAGAAAAAATGGTCTTTGAAACCAAATTTTGGATTTGGTAGTCGATTATGCGTAAAATAGATATTAACACTTAACGACATCCGTTAAAATACAGTTACCTATAATCAATTGTGAAAAATTAATGTTAACTTATAGGCTTAAATGCAGTTTTAGTCCCCCTATTTTAACTCATTCGCAAGTTTGGTCCCCATATTTCTAATTTCGCAATTTTGGTCCATCTATTTCAACTGATTCGTAATTTTGGTCCCTCTATTTCTAAGTTCACAATTTTGGTCCCCCTAATTTAACTGATTCTTAATTTTAGTCCCTCTATTTTTAATTTCTCAATTTTGGTCCCTCTATTTCTTAAAATTAACACATTTTGTAAATCTAATGGATCACATTTTTTTTTTTAATAAAATTTAATGCACTACATTTAAAAAAATATATAACATTAAAAAAAACATTAGATATTTATTTAAAAAAATACTTAAAAAATAGTTTTTAATTATTTTAAAACTAATTAAATCTAAATATGGTTTATTTATTATTTTGTAAAAATTGATTTCAAAATTAATTATTTTAAAAACTGTTTTTCAAAGAATTTTTAATTATTATTTTTATTAATTCAAATATGTTTTTCAAATAATGATTAATAATTAATAAATTATGAATTTTTTAAAATAATGAAAAAAATTTAAGTTCTATTTTTTATTTAAATAAATATGCTTTTTTCTTTAGAAAATATCTTATTTTTTAGTAAAATTCTGTTTTATGATAAAAATAAATTTTTATTTAAATTCTATTTTCTTTTAAATATGATAAAAATATATTAAAAATACATGTAATCCTGTTTTGAATGTATTAAATATATTAAAAATATAATAAAAATTTGTTTTATTTTAAAATCATAAATGAATTAATAAAAATAATAATTAAAAATTATTCAAAAAAAAGTTTTTAAAATAATAAATAAAACTATTTTTAGAATTAATTAGTTTTAAGTAATTAAAAACTATTTTTTAAATAGTTTTTTATAATAAAAAATATTTTTTTTAAATAAATATCTAATATTTTCTTAATGTTATATATTTTTTTAAATGTAATCCATTAAATTCTATTAAAAAAAGTATGTGATCCATTAGATTTACATAATGTCTCAATTTTAAGAAATAAATGGACCAAAATTGAGAAATTAGAAATAGATGGACCAAAATTACGAATCAGTTAAAATAGGGGGACCAAAATTGCGAATCAGTTAAAACAGGGGGACTAAAACTACATTTAAGCCTAACTTATATAAATTTATTTCTCCTTTTTAAAATGCAAATATAATCTTTTTGTTTTAAAATAATTTAGAGATAAAAGTGTATTTAAAATATGAGAATTTATTTATTTATTATTATTATGCTTGACAAGGGTGCGATCATTCTCTAGGTGCGATGGGGAAATCAAAGCTACGTATTTCTTGGATAGAAAATGCCGATGTGTTTGATTGTTTTTAAAGAGAGTTTGTTTTGTTTGTTTGATAAAAAAAGTTGTTTTGATGAAAAAAAATGAGTTTATTTAATTTGAATATTGAGTTGTACAACTCGTGTCTCAATGATTAAAAAGATGTCACATCTAGTTAATCCTTTTAAGAATATTTTTATTATGATTTAAATATGATTTTGGTCATTGTAAATATAACAATTTTTAGTTTTAGTTTGTGTAAAACTTTTTGTTTGGATTTGATCCCTATAATATCAAGAAAAATTTATTTTTGGTCCTTAACGTCAAGTGAACGTTACACAAAACGTTAATTGACAAAGGAAAATGTGGACCAAACGTTTAAATATGTTTTTGGTTCCCGTAAATCTAACAATTTTCAGTTTTAGTCCTTATAAAATATTTGTTTGGATTTAATCCCTACAATATCTAAAAACTTTATTTTTTGTCCTTAACGTCAAATGAACGTTACAAAAACGTGAGCCGACAAATAGAGAAAAACGTGGAATACAAATTTAAATAATTATTCTAAACAAATTTAACTGAAACAATATTTAAATAACAAATAAAAATAATTTGTATACTTATTTCTAATAAAATAAGTATACAAACTCTAATGGAAATACAAATTTAAATAATTATTCTAAACAAATTTAATGGAAACAATATTTAAATAACAAATAAAAATAATTTGTATACTTATTTCTAATAAAATAAGTATAAAAACTCCAATGAGAATACAAATTTAAACAATTATTCTAAAAAATTTAACCGAAACAATATTTAAATAACAAATAAAAATAATTTGTATACTTATTTCTAATAAAATAAGTATACAAACTCCAATGCGAATACAAATTTAAATAATTATTCTAACAAATTTAACCGAAACAATATTTAAATAACAAATAAAAATAAGTATACAAATTATTCTAATATTTAAATTAATATTCTCATTGGAGTGCTACGGTTCGTCCACGTTTGCCTCTATTTGTTGGCTCAAGTTTTTGTAACGTCCATCTGACGTTAAGGACCAAAAATAAAGTTTTTGGATATTGCAGAGATGAAATCCAAACAAATATTTTTCAAGGACTAAAACTGAAAGCTGTTATATTTACAGGGACCAAAAACATATTTAAACATTTGGTCCACATTTCCCTCTGTCAATTAACGTTTTTTGTAACGTTCACTTGACATTAAGGACCAAAAATAAATTTTTCTAATATTACAGGGATGAAATCAAAACAAATTTTTTTTACAGAGATTAAAACTAAAAACTGTTATATTTACAGGGATCAAAAATACATTTAAACCTTTTATTATGTTCGGTTATAAAAAATGAGTTTTAAAACCAATAAGTTGTACAACTTGTGTTTTAACAACTCAAAGTTTAAGAAGATGTTACATATAATTAATCAAATTTAAAAGTTTTTTTCAAATTAAATTATTTATAAAAACGAGTTTTATAACTATTAAGTTGTACAACTTGTATCATGACAACTCAAAAATTAAAAAGATGTAACATCTAATTAACATTTAATAAAAGATTTATTATTGTTTTATAAGATTTGATATTTATTAGAAGTTGTTAAAATTTTTGAAAATAAAAGAGTTAGACCTATCAAAGAGAGGAAAAAAAAATACTGATTATAGATTTAAAAAAAGTTGGGTTTGGCGCCCAAACTTTCTTTTAATAGCCCAATATATATATATATAATGTAACCATAATTTTAAACGGAACAAAAACAAAAGAGGGAGTATGGAACAAGGGAAAAGAAAAGAAGGAAGAGAAAGAAAAAAAAAAAAGGAAAGAGAGGAAAAGAGGGAGAATTGAACAAAAAAAAGGAGAAGAAGAGAAGAAAACAAAAGAAAAGATACATACAAAGATAGGATGAGAGTAGGGATAACAATATAACCTACACCCGCGGGTACCCACCCAAACCCACTTGATTTGGGTCGGGAAAACCCGCTTTGAATGGGTGCGAGTGCGAATTTTCCCCGAAATTAAAATTCGGGGGCGGGGACAGGTTTGGGGTGGTGATATTCACCCCGCACCCGCACCCGCACCCAAACTCTCCCCGCAAGTATATTATTGTAATTTTTAAATTTTATATACATATACATATACATATTGAATATATTTAATATTTTTTAAAATATTAAAAATTATAATCTTTTATCTATAGAATTTTTTATTTTATTTTATAATTGTCTAATAACAATTATTTTATTATATTAATTATAATAGATATGATTTTTAAATTTATAATTATATATATATATATATATATATATGAATGGGTGCGGGTGCGGGCGGAGAAACCCGAACCCCGTTGCGGGCGGGGACGGGACCTAAATTCTACACCCGCTATAAAACGGGGACGGGTTTTCCCCGATTAGTCGGGTGCGGGGGTGGAGGAGGCAAAATCCGCCCCCGCCCCGCCCTGTTGCCATGCCTAGATGAGAGGAAGGAAAAGACATGATACATTGCCGGGATTTTTTTTTTATTTTTTATTTTGGTTATAACTTCCATTGTTACATTTTTTTTCTTACTAAAAAGAAGTTTATATTTGATCTTCTTATTTTGATTTTAACTTCCATTGTTACATTTATTTATTTTCTTCTCTTTAAAAGAAAAAAAAAATCTGAATGTTAATTAGAAAAACAAAATCACCGACATAATAATGTATATAAAAAAATACCTTGAATATATTAGTGACTATTCTTGCTTCTAGTTTCTTTTCTTTTTCTTTTTCTCTACTTTTAGTTTCCTCTCATATGGTTTTTTTTGTAGCAATCCTTTTTTCTTTGGTGATTTTTTTGTTCTTAATTTATAGGCTCAAATGATGAATCTGTGTGGACATGAGATAAAATTAAGTTATGGGTTTTTTATGGTTTTATAGTAAAAATTAAGCAACCTCATATAATTAAGGAAATAGTTGGCACATCTTTTTTATTGAGTGTAAGTAGAAAAAATAATAACGCTAAAATAATAAATAAATAAATAAATAAATAAATAAATAGGGGAGGGGCCGCTACAACATAACACTTTTTTCGTGTGATAAATGTAATGAAACCAATATAAATATGGACTTAAAATTAGACTAGATTTATAAAATTACAATTTTTAGACTTAATAATAATAAGTGCAATGCATGTGAGCGAGTGAAATGCATGTGTAATGCGAAAGCAGATAAGGACATGATATGCAATGAAAAATTAAACAAATGATTGACAAAGATGAAAAAATGATCATCTCTAAATTGCTTATTGGTGCGTAAATTGACATAAATAAAAATGATTGTGTTCGGTTTCGTTGCCGATGCACAGATCAAGAAGAATGAAAAAATGACCGTTTTTAGATTGGTTACCGATGCATAGATCGACAATAATGAATAAATGATCGTCTTCGGATTGGTTATCGATGCGTAGATCGATAGCGGTGAATAAATGATCATCTTCAGATTGGTTACCGATGCGTAAATCGACAGGAATCAACAAATGATCGTCTTCAGATTGTTTACCGATGCGTAGATCGACAGGAATCAACAAATGATCGTCTTCAGATTGTTTACCGATGCATAGATCAACATGAATGAAAGAATGATCGTCTCTAGATTTGTTACTGGTGCATAGATTGATAAAAATGAAAAGCAATCGTCTTCGGATTGGTTAATGATGCATAGGGATGAAAAATGCAGTTGTTAGACCATAAACAAGATATGTGTCTAGTTTAGAAGGTTAATAAAAGGAATGACACTCTAAGGTTGTTGAGTATAAATAAAAGATATGAATGATTCATGCGTGTTACGCATTATGCAAGGTTGTTGAGTATAGGTAAAGTATGAAAGACGGATCATGTGTGAGTATAAATAAAGTATGAAGGTAAGATGCATGATTTATGTGTGCTATCATAAATTTTTGTTCATTTCCTTAGGTCCCCTTATGATTTTACACGTCCGCAAGATTCAATGGATGAACGAAGATAACAACTGTTTTTGCTTGATGACTCTAGTACACGTGTGACCTTTTTTCCAAGGCGAACTATTGAAACAAAGTCCATTGTTTAATATGATTACTCTTCCTTCTTCTTACACACCCATATATCTTAATAATTTTATCGGATTTCCCATATATGTTTTCCATGCGTCAAAATATTTAAATATTTTTTTTTTATTTTCACACATTTCAAATTCCAAAATTCATTGTCATAAAGTACATTTTGAATCGCTAAAATAATCAACAACAAAAATGTATTACTTATCACAGAGGTGTAATGCATACATAGAATGTCAACACACGGGATTGTATTGCCACATTTGCAAAATGTAAAATAAATATAATAGAAATAAGAAACGAAACATCATGTACGAGGTGCCAATGTAGGGATGTTTGTGTTTAGCTTTACTTTGAAGATAACAAGTGCTAGACACTCTTGTAATTTAAAACTCCCATTGCTCAACTTCCAAGAATAAAGATTGCCCCAATTTGAGTCATCTCAACTTTGTAAACCTTAAACTTTTTATAGGTTTTTTATTAATTTTTTTTTTATCCTTAACTTTGCCTGGACCTCTTTTCCAACTTTTGAGTCCATCAGAATGCTCTAATTTTTGTCTAGGTCGCATTTTCAGGTTTTCAACCTAGCGGACCCATTTCTGAACCATTTGTTTTTTTTTTAGTTCAAGTATAATATCTTTTGACTGCATATGAATTTACTGGAAGTGTAACTTCTTCTCCATCCATCGTTGTGAGTATTAGAGCTCTCCTAGAGAAAACCTTTTCACAACATATGGTCCCTTGCAGTCCGGGGTTCATTTTCCACGAAAATATTTTTTTATGGGCAATATTTTCTTTAACACTAATTCTCCTTCTTGAAACTCTCGAGGACGAACCTTTTTCTCGTAGGCCTTTTTAAGTCTTTGTTGATATAGTTGACCACGTAGCTATCATCATTTTTTCTTCTATGAGATTCAATTGGTCAAATCGTGATTGAGCCCACTCTGTCTCTTCTAGTTTTGTTTCCATCAAGACTCTAATTGAGGGAATTGCAACTTCAATGGGAAGTACTACTTCCATTCCATACAACAATGAGAAAGGAGTTGCCCCCGTTGAGGTTCGAACGAAGGTTCTATAACCATGTAATGCAAATGGAAGCATTTCATGCCAATCTTTATATGTCTCTACCATCTTTTGTATGATTGTTTCAATAAAAATTAGTTTACAAAATAGTTTTTTTTTTTTTAAATTGATCATTTAAAACTCAACTACAACTTTTACATAATTAATTTTTTATTATGTAATACTTGAATATCAGTTTTACTAAACATAAAATTTTATTTTATAAAACATTGTGTCTAAATGTGGATTTTGTAAACTCAACTTTAAGTTTTAAGAAAGTAACTTTTTATTTTGCAAAACTTGAATTTTGATTTTTTCATAACATAATTTTTTAATTTAATTATTTGTGTAGGGATATTTGTATCCATTCACAAAAATATCTGCAAAGTCATTATAGTAGAACATGATGTGAAGATTAATTGTGATATACACTAAGCAAAAGTTACACGAATAGCATACTATTGTAGGATTTTTGGAGGGAAAAAATTTATTAACTGTAGTTCTAAATTATATTACAAAAGATAAGATAAAATAAAAGATGATGATGTTGTTGTTGCATAGTTACTTCAACTATATATATATATATATATATATATATATGAGTAACTTATTTTGTAGAATTTCTTCTTTTTCAAGTTCTTCTATTCAAAATTCCTCAGGACAAAAGGAACTTATCAATAGTGAAGAAATTACTATTGAAGATTTTAAAAAATCCATTAATAATTGGCACATCCCAAAAATTAAAAAGGATCAGGTTTATGAATCTAGCTTTTTCAAAAATCTTCTCAAAACTGATTTCATAATCAAAACGGAAGAAAGAGATGTCCCTTTATCTAACCCTTTTGAGACTATACGTTTTCTTTCTCAAAAAACTTTACAAAAACTAAGTGACAGGAAATATAATTTCATACACATAGGTCTTGTCCAGGTTGGCATCAAACCTTTAACTAGGGAACGACTAAACACATCAATCCTTTGTGTCTTACGGGATGCAAGGTTCTTGAACTTTCAAGATTCAATTATAAGTTCAATTAAATCTAGTTTATGTTAAGGACCAATTTCTTTTGAATGTTATCCAGATTTTTCATTGTCTCTAAAAGACCCAAACATATTAAAATCTCTTGTTTTGCAAATCAAAACTCATAATTACAAAATGCTACCAGAATCAATTCATGTAGCAATCATTTATAGAGTACATTACAAAACTATGTTCTTAGCCTTTACGGCAACAAAAAATGTTGAAATTAAAAAGGTGAAACCCTATTTTTACAAACCGATTTATCAAAAGCAAACACTGTTATTCCAAAAACCATCCTTTGGAAGGACATAGATCTTCCTGAAGAATGGATACTTGAAGGAGCGGTTAATCCCAAGTCTCCTGAACAGTCAAAACCAAACACTCATTTGAGGGATATTATCCAATACAATGACGGAAGGGTAAAATTAAGCTTTTCAAGAACTTCTAGTGCCAGATGATCTGATGCTGGTTCCTCCATTAGTACTGTTGACCTTGAAAGAACCTCAAGACTCCCCTAAGTGATACATTTACCTGATAAGATAGAAAGCTTTTCAAAACCACGTTTTTCGTGTTCTAGCATTCCAAGTGCTTCTTTTCAAAATGTTGACTATTCCACAAATGTGCCTCATCAGATCTATACAGCGCCTCAAGCTACTAACGAGGAACAACAAAATTTTTTACAAAACGTTTCTCCACCAACTTCACCATCCTTTTCGGCAATAACTGAAAATGTTATCAACGAATTAAATGCCATAGAAAAAGAATTTGAAGTTGACAGAAAAATTCTACATGATGATTTTTATATTTCTAAAAATACAGAAAAAAGAACATGGTTCTTCAAAAACTTTCTAGAACAAAGAAAGGAAATCCAAAATGAATTTGATGTATTCGTTTTAAAAAACAAAACACATATTTTATTTTTTTGATTGGTTTGAAAGCTATGCAACGCAAAATCAAATTTCATATCCATTCAAACAAAACCAGAATTCTGTAAATCCCATAACAACTAGAAATAAAAATACGGAATGGGAAATGTCAAATGGTAGGAAAATACAGTTCTAACATCCACCATTAAGACATATCAAAATAACACATCTAGAACAAACAGTAGATGCTGCACCTTACAAAATTCGAAGTGATAATCCAGACAAGGATATTAGGAATATCCTTCAACAAAATAATTTTACAAATGCCCATCTTAGCACAATTGCTAAATAATTGACTAAGATAGAGAAACACCAGCAGACTATTGTTGTCTCTCCTGCTGAGACAACCAAATTAAAACTAAAAAACCCGGTCTTTAAGCCATTTCAAGTCTAAAAAACAAGCCAAAACCTGTTTAGAGAAGGAAAGTCCAAATTTACTCAAGCCTTAAGAGACCAACTCAGTAGGGTGAAACGTTCTTCTACCTCTTCACCGTTGGTAGCTAAGTATACCTTAGAAAAAACAGTTACAACTTTAGACCAAGTTTCTGAAGTTGAAAAAGAACCACAAAATCAGCAGCTGTGCAAACTCGAATGGCAGAAGGATCAACCTCTAGCCATGGTTACAGCACAAGACCTAGGTATTGAATATAGACCCAATGTCCTTTCCCAGTCTAAGTTCAACGCAAGTACTGTCTATGGATGGAAAATAGATGATATGTCATAATACAATATCATTAGTCTTCTTCAGCAAATGACAATGGCCTCAAATGCTTACAAAACCCAAACCAATACACCTGATAAAGCCATTGCTGAACTCCTAATTGCAGGATTTTCAGGCCAGCTTAAAGGATGGTGGGATAACCATCTTACACCCCATCAACAGATAGAAATATTGAATGCAATCGAAACCACAGAGGAAGGAACTCCCATCCTCGATGAGATAGGAAACCCAATACCTGATGCAGTTGCAACACTAATTCACACAATTAGTCTGCACTTTATAGGTGATCCATCTCACTTAAAAGATAAAAATGCAGAACTCCTTTCAAACCTCAGATGTAAAAAACTTTTTGAGTTCCAAAATTACAAAAACACTTTTTTAACTAGAGTTATGCTTAGGAAAGATTCAAACCAACCTTTTTGGAAAGAAAAATTCCTTGTAGGACTCCCAACTCTTTTAGGAGAAAAGGTTAGAAACAAAATCAAAGAAGTCTTTGGAATAAACCAAATTCCATATAATCAATTAACTTATGGAGAATTGGTTAGTTTCACCCAAAAAGAAGGATTAAAAATCTGTCAAGATTTAAAACTTCAAAAACATCTAAAATGGAGATGAAAAGAACTAGGCAAGAACTATGATCTTTTTGCAAACAATTTGAAATACCCACAACAAACATTTCAAAAGACTGTGGAGGATCTTGCTCAAAACCCTATAAAAAATCCCACAGAAAGTTTTCCACAAAACAGTAATTTTATAAAAAAAATCTACACCTCAAAGATTTTACAAGAAAATAAAGCCTTTTCAAAAGAAGTTCGAACCCCAAACTTCAAAACAAATAACTTGTTATAAGTGTGGCCAAATAGGACACATTTCAAGATATTGTAAAAGAAATAAAAAACTTCATGAGTTAAAAATTGATGAACAAATGATACAAAAAATCGAGGCAATACTTTTAGAAACCTCGGAAGATGAAACACTTACAGATTTTGAAATAGGTTCATCAAAAAATGATAAACCCTTACAGTTTGATGAGCTAGGAACCTCCGACTCTCTTAGTGACTCAGAATCTAGTTCAAAATCATTTAATGCTTTAACAAAAGATCAAGAATTAATTCTTGATATAATAAAACAAGTTGAAGATACAAAACTTCAAAAAGAAATAATAGGAAAGCTGTTGAATACTTTTGAGTCAAAACAAAGTCAGCCTTCCACATCTTCATCAAAATTGCTTACTAAAACCACTTATGATTTAACAAAAGTCTTAGGAGAAAAAAGAAAATTACGAACCCCAGCCATATTATAAGTCTATTCTTGAATTAACAGGTTCTGTAGCCATTCAAGACAATCCAAAAGAAGGCCCAGTTGGCTATTCAACTGCAAAAATCTACAAAATAATCCCCCCTTCATAATGGAGAACAAACCTTCATACACCGAAATATTTCCCACTTGATTTCAAAACGACAATAAACCATTGCAGAACCTTCAACTACTAGGACTACCAACAGGCTTGGTACAATGTTTTCCTCATCCAAAATCAGAAATTTAGTCATACTTGGCTATTTTTCTTCAATCTTACCATGGAACCCTCAAAAATCCCTTACTGGTTTGCCCATTGGTGGAAACTTTATGGCTCAATTCCTGATATCCTAAAACCGGAGGTCCAAGAGAGTTTCCGTCTATACAAAAACCACTATAGAGCCACAAATAGAGAACGCATTTTTCACCCTCTAATGCTCTTTTCTACAAAATTCTTTTTACCATGGGTATTAGCCTGGTACTTTGAATTTGAGCAAAAGGAGGTCCAAACCATTCTCGTTAGGAGATTCAAAGTCAGATGGTGGACAAAATTATCTATTCCACAAAGTATCAAAATACCAGCTGTGTCTACATGGCTACAAAAACAAGGATTGAAAAAACCAGACCCAATTCTTGACCCAAAAATCATTTGCCCAAACTCAATTAGAAGCAGGAAAAACTGAAGAAGAATACTTCGAGATCATGGCCCAACTTCTCAAAAGCAAGGCCCAATCCTCAAAAGCTTCCTTGGGCAATGCTTCAAAAACTTCCATTAGTTCGGGAGACGATAATGAAGACGACTGCTTTGGCATATTATTGCCCATCAAGTAAAACCAAGACAATGGTCCAGCCCTTATTGGCCCAACAAAAAATTGTAGATTTTGTAATTCCAAAAACAGCATAGTCCATCTTGTAATGGGCCTAACCCATATTTGTTTTATTACAAACTTTGCTATATTTAAAAAAAAAAGTATAGAAACAGGAATCTTGTCTGCCATCACCACCGAAAGTGGAAGGAATCTTATCTTTTGCAGATCTTGTCTGCCACCACCACCTAAAGAGGAAGGAATCTTATCTTTTCTTCCCCTAGGCCATCATCAAAGGAGGTACAACTTCACTATAAAAGGAGGGCGTCTCTTCTCCTTAGGCAGAGTTTTGGAGGGAGCGACAACAAGAAATATTCTCTTAGAAATCTTGAGTGTCTCCAATATTTTCAAAACTTGTAATTTGGTTTTCAATTTACAAAAGCTTGTAAGTATCTATCATGTATTAAGTAAATTCTGCTCATAATTATGTTTATATTCTGCATGTTTACATTTTGAAAACTAAGTATGCTCTGCAGTTGCAGCTACGGCTGACCTTGTGCATCAGAAACAAATGTTTGATCTTTTTCATTTGATAAACACCCTTTGATCCACGGAACCATTTGTGTGTGTGTGTATATATATATATATATGTGTGTGTGTGTGTGTGTATGTACTTCTTTTTTTTCTTTCATAGATTCTCTCTTAAGTTAATTCTATCTAAAAAGATTCGAGCTTTAAATATAGAGATGGCAACATACGGCTAACTTGCTCTGCCATGCTCCGCCCCATCATTAATCCTTTCTAAAAAAGGGTGTGCCAACTAGTGTTAATGCGTTAAAAATCCTACCCTGTCCCTATATAAGGCGAACCACCCAGTCAACTTTTTGATTTTTTTTTTATTAATTAATAAATTCATAAAAAAACTATAGAAAAATTGTAAATAAAATAAAATTAAAGACCATTAAAAGAAACTAAAATATAAAACTAATGAGTCAAACAAAAATATAGAAATTATCATTCAAACATTCATGATTCATCATCTAAAATTATAGAATATGCCATAAAAAGTGAATGACTCCACCATACCAATTAACAAACTATTAGAAACATGAAGCTAAAATCATAAAACCA
The DNA here is from genome assembly GCA_037974755.1 of Cicer yamashitae. NCBI lineage: Eukaryota > Viridiplantae > Streptophyta > Magnoliopsida > Fabales > Fabaceae > Cicer > Cicer yamashitae. The sequence continues at coordinate 36,181,268 of JBBPBQ010020323.1, forward strand.
TAAAACTTTAATAATTAAAGTCGTCTAATATTTTTTGAATTGGTAAGTAATTATTCACTGATTAGGTTAATTGAGTTGGGCTAAATATAAGAGAAAAAAAAATTTTAAAATGAGCTAATACTTTTGCTAAAAAAAATGTGTTTTTTATTTAAACTTCGACGGGTCAACCCGCCTAGTTCCGTCACTACTCCGTTTCTTTGGCGGGTTAGGAGGGACGGACCAACTAGTGGTGGCGGACTGAAAATCTCAACTCTCCCTACCAAAAACGGTGGGCTAAACGAGCCTTCTTGATGGGTCCAACCCATTTTGCTTTCCCTATCTAAATATGAACTTATCTCCCTCGAAATTCAATCCTTAATTTACTATATTATTACACTACACCGAGGAAAGCCTTAGACAAGGCCTTTTTAAGCATTAGACAATGCTTACAAGCGCGATGTATTTCACGCTATTAAAGGTATAGACAACACTTTTTTTTTAAATGTCTAATGTAACCTATAACAACACTTTTTAAAGAAAAATGCTATTGTAGTGTACATTAGACAATATTAATTTGATGCTAGTTATGACCCTAATTTCTTTCTCCATTGTTTAGATGTAACTCATCTTAACGAGCTGCTGGTTGATCTTAATAAAACCTCTTTTCTCCTATCTTGTAGCTTTTCTATTATTTTCTTTAGAGTTAAGTAAATTTATAGTCCTATAAAATTTAAAAATTTATTTCTAGTTTTTATAATAAAATTCTCAAATCTTTAAATTTTTTTATTCACTTTTATTCTTTATTTTAAATAGAAATGGTAAAAATTTGTTACTTTTAGTCTTCAAAAAAACTCTTATAATTAAAATCAAAATATAGACTAAAATAAATATATATTTTTTTTAAGGACTAAACTTCAAATATCTCAATTTTTTAATCATTTCCCGATCTATAAAAAGACAAAAACTGCGTAAACAATAATCTCACTATATTTCTTTGGAGCAAGTGCTTCTAAAATACAAATACAAACGTAGAATGCTTGAACACAATTCAAAAGTGCTTGAATGAGAACAATTTATCAACAATACAAAGAGTCATAAAATGAGAGAGCAAAAGAGTCGTAAATGCTCTCTATTCAATCTCTCACTATCTCTTTCTCCATTGTTCTTTTGAAGTTAAAAATGCATTCCAAAAGTTATTTTTCCATAACACTCCAAAAATATATTAATATTTGAAACACATTTTATTTCGAGAAATTAATTTTGAGACATGTATTGATAAAGTACAAAAGCATACCTCATAAAAAATAATATTTTGAGAAAAAACATATAAATTTACATGAAAGGTGGGTATTAGGAAAAATTGGAGTGTAAATAACAACTCCCTTTCAAATATTTGGCTTTGTCAATTGTTTTTAAAAAAATTTGGTTTGAATCAAGGTAGACTAAGTCATAGCCTTTGTCAAGTAGTTTGATCTATCTTCACCCCTAAATATGAGTTTGGCCTATTTTCAATCTAATATTTCTATGAATTCAATGATCCCCACATTTGAATTGTTCCCCAACACAATAATGTTAGTTAACCGCAAAGCCTATACACTTCAAAACAAACTTCAGTATTTTGTCTAACCACCTGTTCCTTTGACTTCACAGACCACACCTCTATCATAATGCTCGCGCCTGCTTTCAATGAATGTTTGTCGATAATTCTCAAACCTCCCTTCTTGTATTGCTTCTCTTATCACACGAAAGAACATCAGATAGTGGTGTGTATTATGGCTGCAAAATTCGGCATATGAATATTAATGCTCATGTGTTATAATTAATAATACGATTATGGTTGTTACTGACTAAAGACTTCACAAATCACAATTATTTGTAATAGTGTTGCTAGAAAATAGTAGAGGGAGAAAAAGTAGACTAAAATAGCTTGCTGGCTTATGATTGAATTTGATCAAAATTGAATAGCCTAGGACATAAATTATGATTGCTAATAATTAGCTATTACAATACAAAGGCGATGATAGAAACTGGTTCAGACTGAGAACAATAAAAAGGAATTATTATTGAATGAACAGAAAAGAGCATGCACTTTTTAAGATATTTGAGAGTCTCAGAACTCTCCTCAATACTAATTCCTCACAAAAAAACTCAGTCTCCTGGTCAACCGTCTTTGTTATTTTTAAGCAATATATGCCTTATTTATTTATTTATGTTAACTATCTCAACCTAACTAAGCATCTTAACCCACGAAACACTGACACTTCTAGGTTTAGGCGTACTTGTGTGTCAGACAAATGTCAGATACCTCACACAAATGTCCCAAAAGATATTGTTCTTCTCTTGACACATCTCTGATACTTCTTGGATAATCCTCTGTTATGTTTTCTCTATCTTTTCCCGTTTGCCTTTTCAGTCTCCTATTTCATCTATTATAATTTTCAATCTGCCTTGGTGATTATTTGGTGGTCATCTTAATTTACAATTTAGATATTTTATATATTATGCTCATATTTAATTGTGTATAAATATATACACATACACTATATGTTTCGGTATCCTACTTTAAGGCAAGAGTATCATTGAAGATTTGAAGCATAGAAATTCATACATTTCTAGCAGAGTTTGTGCCAGCATTTCATGAACATTGAATAAGTGATTGATGTATGCTTTTGTATAATTCTGGCATGTATGGCAGGTGCAGTTTCCTATGATGGGGGACATGTCTTTCCTGCATGAAAACACAAACAGAGGAATTAGTAAATAAGGTGCTTGTTTTTCAATTTTTCATCTTCAGTTCATTTATTTCAGGAAAAGAAAAACACATCGCTTTAATAAAGTTTCCCTTTGACAACATTTTGTGAAGGAAATGGTGAATGTAACAAAAAACTTGTGTGCTGTATCACACATCAAGTCACTAGCTCTGAGTCAGAAGATCTATTTTCTGCATATTATTCCATATTTGAAGCCACTATAAATATTGTTTTTTACAGCCATGTTTTAAAAATTACCCTTAAGCTTAAATGGCCTTTTTCTATCACAAGTAGTAAAATCTGTGTAAGCCACAGACCCAATATTTCATTCCACTATTCATAAAATTGAATTCGAAAAAATGCAAAAAGCAGTTAAAACGATTATGTTACCTATAAACTGTTGCTCGCAAATTAATTTTAGTCGAGTCACTTCCCATCTTGTTTTGCTGAAAATTATCTTGATTCCCATTCTTGTCAAGTGAAAAGGTTAGCGCAAACCCTCCAAGTGTGAGGGAATAGATGTATCTGAGTCATCACAACAACCATCTAAATTTTCGGTGACACAATACACCAAGCTGAATAGGGGTATTGAACAAATGAAAATTTGAAATAGCTACTTACGTTGAATCAAAAAGATCAATTCCAGCAGCAATCCCCTGTAAGATCTCCTCTGCAAAGTTATAATAACTTTTTATGAGCAACAAATTTGTATATATTCAAACTTCATCATGGAATAATCCATTTCAAGATAAAAAGTGTGTTCAATGTAGTGTTTATATCAAAGCACGCATGTATCTTTGCCAAATAGCTTATGCTTTGGGATATATAGTGCATCATGATATGATGTAAGAGCCTCTAATCTATAACCAAATGGTCTTAAGTTTGTTCCTCACAAACCCCATCTTCTAAACGAAGTTGATTTTTAGCCAATCAAAGTACACCTGTGCATTGTCCACACTTCAAGCCCACATGACTCTTTTGGAAGACGGTGTGTTGAAGAGATAATATGAAAACCATTCATGTCTCTTCGCCTTAACAATTTAAACTTGTGGAAAAATGGACAAAAGATAATGATTGATTATTTTTACTAACAAAATGGCTAATCAATAGAATCAATAGTATATTTACTAACAAAATGATAGGTTGATTTAGGGTGCCAACATAGTTGGGATTTCACATTTATTATATGATGCTTTTGCACTCTATTTCTTTTTGGCTTAAAGAAAAATTAGAATCATATATATGATTTAACCATTTTAATGACTATATGTTCTTAATCATGTATGATGTAACTCTTGATACTTTTGTTAGGCAGTTCATGACATGTGATAAATTCATAATCAATTAATCATCGGCCAAAATAAGTAAAATGACTTAGGTCAATGAACTGTTCTTTTCTAAGTCGAGAAAAGAAAATGATTAGCAAGAGAAATAAAGAAGTACAGTAGCATAAGATAACTACATAGCAAGAAAAGAATAACCACATCCATTGAGCAAAGCAGGCCACTGAACATGAAGAATTAAATAGTTGTGTACCTGGGAGTTCAAGACCACAGATCATGCGCGGCTTTTCATCTGGCAAGACATCCTGAGAATAAGGTAATTTTGTTACATGAAAAGTTATACTACCTCCTTCCCTAGGTATAGGACTTCATAGACAAAATCACGGGAATTAAGAAAATTGTTAGTTGTATTTAACTTTTTGACAAAATATTGTTTTACATGTTTACCTTGAAGGGAGAGAATTAGTTAATGTTAATATCATAATATTTATTATTGGTTGCATAAAAAGATATAAATTAATTAGGGATATGTTAGTAAAGAAATAATGAATACAGCTGAAAATTCATAGGTCTTACAAAAAGGGACAAATTTTTTTTATCAAGAAATCTTATATTTAGGGACAAAGATAGTAGCCTATATGTTGAGGACCAACACTCCCAAAGCATAGGTGAAAGTTTATGAAAGGTTTACATCTAAGTGTTGCAGTTATAAGGTTTAAGTATAGAGGGAGGAAAGTAAATACTTATATAAAATAATTTTATTCGTATTGATGGGAATCATATGTTGGATGTTATTAAAAAAGCCAAAGCACAATTCTTATTTACTATAGTTTATGTTGTCAGTCTCAGATAGGGGATGGAACACCAAACCCCAAATATGGGATAGCTGGATGACCACTATTGCAAAGGTAAAAAAATAGTATATAAAATATACAAAAATACTAAAAAATAGCAAAATACCCAAAATTAAAGGGGTAATCATACTTAATAACCAAAATCCAATATCAAAATCAAGTTCTAATAGTAATGAGTAAACAAAATCAAGTTCTAATAGTATCGTAATCAAAGTGACATGACAACACATTAATCAAGTTCTACCAGAAAAAAACAGAGAAGAAACAGAGCAGGCAAAACAGAAAGAACGAAAACAATAGAGAAACAACAGAACGATGCTGAACGGAGCAAGAACGAAACATAATGAACGATGCTGAACGGAGCAAGAACGGAACAGAACGAACAATGCTGAACGGAGCAAGAAGAGAACGAAACGACACAGCAAGAACATGGCGACGGAGCAAGAGCAAAACAGACGAACGAAAACAGTTCATGATGCTGAACCAACCCCTTTGTGGGTTTATAATAATAAAAAAATTAGGGCTTAAATGTGCGAAATGACCCAAATACCCATAATGAAGACTTGAAAGATAAAAAAAATCTGCATTTTAAAAAAATCCATGGAGCGGGTCGCGATTCGCGGCTGCAAGCGCTGCCATCGTCGAATGCGCTTTTCTGGCCGGTTGTGTTGCAACCAGTCCCTCCACCACATTAGGAATGCGGGATCACACTAGGATTGACAACAGAGACTATACTAATACTACTCTTAGTCCTAATTAGCATGTGCTGATATATTTCATGGTATGATATTCTAACACTCCGCTCAAGATAAATCTTGTACAAATTTACAAATGAACACTATAAAAAGAAAATTATATTGTTGCTACAATTTACAAATGAACCCTATAAAAAGAAAATTATATGGACTCCACAAAGCTTGATAGAAAAGTCAACTCCAACGAAAGTTAGGGCTATTTAAGGATAGAGTTGGTTCAAATCACATTTCGGACGAGAATCGGTGTTGGATTGCAATTGGGATGAAAATTAGGGTTAGATCATAATTACAACAAAAACTAAGGCCATAGTGTGTTTGGGACTATGTTGTTAGTCTCAGATAGCGGCGCGGAGCGCCGAACCCTAAAAATGGGATAACGGGATGACCGCTATTGTGGAGGCCAAAAAACAATATATAAACTAAACATAGAATACAAATAGTATACAAAAATACTAAAAAAAAGAAAAGCAAAATACACAAAATTAAAGGGGTAATCATACTTAATAATCAAAATCCAACATCAAAATCAAGTTCTAATAGTAATTTTAATCAACAAAATAGAGAACAGAGCAGACAAAACAGAGTCACAAAAACAACGAAAACAATAGAGCAAGAACAATGGCAACATAGAAAGAACGAAACAGAGGAAGAACGAAAACGATTTCTTTTTCACGATGCTGAACCAACCCCTTTGGAGGTTTATAATTGTTGAAGTTGTGGGATTTTAGAGAAAAGGAGGAGAGAAAATAATAAGGGTTTGAATATTATTGATAATAGCTTTATGCTAACTTGATTACAAAAGACTCAATACTAATTAATATTTATAGAGAAACATAGACTCAATCTTAATTCAGGAACAAATCATAATAATAATGAGAGATATTCTAATATATCTCTATGATTATAAATTGATCATAGGAAATAACTCAACATACTTTAATATAATATAATAGATATTATAAGATATTTCTAATATTCTAACAATAATAATAAAAAGTTAGGGCTTAAGTGGGTGCGGAATGACCTAGATACCCTTAATGAAGAATAAAAAAATAAAAAAGTAAAATAAAACTTGTGTTATTGAAAAAGTCCTAGAGCGGGTCGGGCTGGGATAGCGGGATTCGTGGCCGGGAGCGCCGCTACTGGCAACACATTTTCCCGGTCGATGGCGTCGCGGCCAGCCCCTCCACTGCACTGGGATAGCGGGATTGCGCCGGGATTTGGGATAGTTCGAGTCATACTGTGTTGTAAATATAATTAATTATTTGAACATATTTTATAGTACTCGTTAATTAGGCCCATTTTTTTTATAGGGAAATGTTACTATTGTTAGTTAAGTTAGTAAATTCTCCTTCGCCAGGGTTTGAACCTTGGTCCTATCACTCTCTCAACACCGTCAACCCTTAGCTCAAACCGGTTGCCGCCACACACCACCCTTGATCCGACCACTTTCCGGCGCCGCCTTCCTGATCTCCTTTTCCGATGCGCCTTTTTTTATTTCTTAGGCGGCCCTTGTTCTGTTTTGGAGGTCAAAATCACAAGCAGAGATACTTTTTTTCGTGGGTATTCTTGTTGTTGTTCGTTCTATACTAGGGTTGTTAGTTTTTGTTTGTGGCTTAAGGTTTAAGTGCACTTCTTTGGCCTCTGTTGCTGATTGTTACATTTGTTTAGCCTCTTTACTGCTGTTTGTAGGCTATTTTTTGTTCTCTTGATTGTAGGACATAGTACATTTCAACTGTTTAGTGATTGGTACTCTGGTTACCTTTGAAATAATATTCATATATATTTAAACAGTTTAGTGACTGTACTTTGATTACCTTTGAAATAATATTCAGATATATTTTCTGCATACTGCATCTGGGACTACAAGGGGAAGACCATATAGAGGGTAGTCAGGGCCACACTGCTTCTCAAGGATAGTTGTGGGGCCAAACTGCGTTTCTGGTGAGGCTAGGATGCTTCTTTGGGATATCTACGAGGCCATACTACTTTACTAGGATATCCACCACGAGTAAGTTGATTCTAGAATAGCTGAGAGATAACCTTCATTTGAGATAGATAGAAGGAGGACATGACAAGACAGTGGGATCAATTGATCCAAGGCTTCTAAGACATTGAGGAAGTGATAAAAAGAAAATCCACCAACAATGATGGGACAATGAGAAAAGCAACCTGAATTTTGGCAGAACTAACGCTAAGAAAAGAAACATGGAGAAAAAAAAACATTCTTATAAAAGAAATTCGCCATAGATAACGATAATATAAGTCTCGGAAGATGATACCCATCATGTTGGTTATAGGATTAAGATATAGAGAAAGGAAAATAAATGCTTAGAATACCAAAACTTCATTAATCTTGATGTGATTATTACAAAAAGTAAAAAACTAACCTGTACTTACAATCATAATAGACACTTAACCCTAATTAAATATGAAAACACATCAAGATAAATAAGGAAATATGGAAGCCAAGCCTAATAGATAATATAAAACCACAAATATATTTTATGATAGAACAATGATGTGGTGAAATATTTTCAAGATATTCTAACACTCACAACCACCTAACAAAAGAGCCTTCGGGCCTTGAAGCATGGACAAATGCACTGACTCATTCTACCATGTGCTGAAATTCAATAATTTTAGGCTAAACGCATTCTATAGTCCTTTAAATTATTTAATTATAACAAATTACTCCTTTGAGTATTTTTTGTAACAAGTTATCCTTTTAGACTGTATATGTCTGCGTCGTTAACCTTTTTATCAATTTTCCGTACAATTCAGTTTGTGTTCTTATTCAAATTCAATCATATTCATGACTTTATGGGTTTCAAACTCATAAACTGCTCAAGAGAAAATGGGGTTTTCGGCAATCTTGGTGACAAAAGAGATCTCGAAGCTACCATTTGTGGATTGTTCTTCAAAATGTGTTTTTTGCACTAATTTGATTCAAATCTAGAAAAAGATAGAATGGAATTTCGATTTCAAATTCTAGATTTCAAGCATATGCTTAGGAACCCAAAAAAAGGAGAGGAATTTCTCTTTTCTTACCTCCGGTTTGGGTTCCAAGTCTCTTTTTTCACCAAGATTGCCAAAAAAACTCATGTTCTCTTCAGCAATTTCTGGGTTTGAAACCCTGAAACTCATAAATATAAATGAGTTTAAAGAACACTAAACGGAGTTGGACGGAAAATTGAAAAAAATGGTAACTACGCAAACATTTAGAGACTAAAAGTACTAACTTGTTATTAGAAAAAGGACCGTATCATGCATTTAGCCATAATTTTATTAGAAAGAAACACAGCAAACAATGATTGCATTCCTAACCACTTGGATATTACCAATATACCGGTATTAAAAATTGTCATATTTTATTTAAAGCTTCAAGAAAATCTTTCAGGAAAGATAGTAATAAACAAGCCAAAGGAAGTGTGACTAATTAGGATAGGGTAATTCCCATGGCCTTCCTTATATGTTCAGCCAATGGTCTCTTTTAAGGACCATCCCTACATTGCCCTTGGTAAAAACATAAGACAAAGATTTTTATTTTATGCATGGTTTTTCTTGTTTACAGGATTTATTTTCCTCTTTTTCCTTTCTGTTCTTTTTCTTAAGAATTAGATCATTGCAATGCTAAGATTATTTCTTGATTTTCATGGAGTAAAACAAAAAAGATTATTGCATTTGTAACTAGGTTGATTAACTTTATTTGCAAGATTTCTACTCAAGGAGACGAGAGCTGCATATTTTAGCCACAACAAGCTCTAGAGCTTAGCAAGAGAGCAAAAGAGAAAGGCAAGTGTTAAGAAGGAAAAGAGATGAGAGATATGTGATGGAATCTGTGTCTGAATTACCATGGAAATGGAAATACTTTATATATAAAGAGTAATAAATACAAGAATTTACAGTGACCCTAATTAGCATAAGGAGAAGGTGAAAGAGAGTGAAGATGGATAGTAAAAAAATGTCTGGCATATGCCAGGCCGTAAATTCAGCTCTGCTTGTTTTCTTAGCTGGAAATTTTTTATTGTTTATTCTGCTTTGTTTCTGTGTTGCTGAGGAGAACTAAAAAAAAGAGCTTATTCTTGAGTCTTATTATAATTTCAGCATCGATTTCGCATTTAAATAAAATCCAATTTGAATAATGTCTTAATAAATTTCACTTACGACAATAGCACGCAGAAGAGAAGATCGCTCATCAATGGCCTCTCCTAGACCAAATCCTCCAATCCAATAACCTACATGAATTACCATAGTTCAAGTACCATATCTAAACAAAATATAGGCATTTCCAAGTCTCAAATGTATCACATAACATTAAGAGAAAACAACAAAACAGGAGCAACAACCAAAGTCTATTCCCACTAGTTGGGGTCCGCTACAAGGATTAAATGACACTGTGATGTCTTGTGATAAATCATGTCTAATGATAGTCCATTTAAATCCTCTTCTTAATGAATTAACTTATAGTTTTCCTTGATCTTCCTCTAACTCTAACTATTGGATCAACCTTCATCTAATCTACCACATTATTGATGCTTCTAGGGAGCTTTTTTCACAAGCCCAAATCGCTTATTGATAAGGATCTCAAGAGCATGAAGATGATCCATATTTTTAATAAATTAGGATGAACTTTATTTATTTTCATTTGGTTTGTAATAATTATTAGTTTGCTTTAATTTGGAATTCTAATAGTTTTAATATAGACTTAGTTGATGTTATATGTAAGTGAAGATACTTTGCTTCCTTACATTTAGTTTATTTTTATAAAAAAAAATAATGTAAGCCCAATTTGGGCCTAGAGAATGGTGTCACTTATGACCCATTTAGGTTTAGAGATAATTTTACTATAACTATGATTTTGTAACCTCATTGAAGGGATTTTTGGAATGAATTAAAATTTCTCTAATGAAAATTGTGAGTGAGTTATGTCTCCTCTTTGAGTTCTTGGATTAGAACTTGCTTGAGTCTTATCAATGGCTTCCTTACCATTGTGGCGATTCTTCATTGGCTTATCAATCATCCTTGATTGTGGCGCCTTCTTCATCTTCTCAACCTAATCCATCTTTTGTTTCTTTATAATTTTCAGTTTCCTTTAAATCAAACCCTAATACACAATTTCTACCAATTTTCGTGTTCAGCAACCTGCGATCATATCTCGAGTTCTACACACTTGTTTTCGGTGATTCAACAGCCTAAATTGCGTTTCAGAACGTCATCTTTCATCTCGTTTTGGAATCGCCCGATTCGGAGTTTTCTAGCTTCGGTTATCGCGTTCTCCAGCAATACGCGATTTTGGATCCGATCGGTAAGTTTCCAACCTAGAACGATCCTTAAAGTGAATCATTACAAATAGGATCATATCATTTGAATGATAAGGATCTCAAGAGCATGAAGATGATCCATATTTTTAATAAATTAGGATGAACTTTATTTATTTTCATTTGGTTTGTAATAATTATTAGTTTGCTTTAATTTGGAATTCTAATAGTTTTAATATAGACTTAGTTGATGTTATATGTTAGTGAAGATACTTTGCTTCCTTACATTTAGTTTATTTTTATAAAAAAAAATGATGTAAGCCCAATTTGGGCCTAGAGAATGGTGTCACTTATGACCCATTTAGGTTTAGAGATAATTTTACTATAACTATGATTTTGTAACCTCATTGAAGGGATTTTTGGAATGAATTAAAATTTCTCTAATGAGAATTGTGAGTGAGTTATGTCTCCTCTTTGAGTTCTTGGATTAGAACTTGCTTGAGTCTTATCAATGGCTTCCTTACCATTGTAGCGATTCTTCATTGGCTTATCAATCATCCTTGATTGTGGCGCCTTCTTCATCTTCTCAACCTAATCCATCTTTTGTTTCTTTATAATTTTCAGTTTCCTTTACATCGAACCCTAATACACAATTTCTACCAATTTTCGTGTTCAGCAACCTGCGATCATATCTCGAGTTCTACACACTTGTTTTCGGTGATTCAACAGCCTAAATTGCGTTTCGGAACGTCATCTTTCATCTCGTTTTGGAATCACCCGATTCGGAGTTTTCTAGCTTCGGTTATCGCGTTCTCCAGCAATACGCGATTTTGGATCCGATCGGTAAGTTTCCAACCTAGAACGATCCTTAAAGTGAATCATTACAAATAAGATCATATCACTTATAGTGAGACATTACCATCTTTTCCACAATAAGTGCAACTATATCTTTTTATTTGATGATCTCATTCATAATCATATCTTGTTTTATGTGTCTAGTCATCCCTAACATTCTCATTTTTGCAATATTGTGTTTACTTTGTTGGCTCCATAACAGATAACATTCAGTCTTATACAACATTGCATGTCCTATAAATGTGCAGTAAAATTTTCCGGTCACTTGATTTAGTAACTCTCTTTTATCACAAATTACTCCTAAAACGTTCCTCCCCCACCTTGCTAAATATTCTATAGTTTATATCACTCTTTAGTTTATCGTCAATTTGTATGACGAAACTAGGATACATAAACTGTGGGACTTGTGGCTTGTATGTTTTCTAATTTTTACTCCTACCCTTAGCTAGAATTATATGCCTGTTGGTAAACCTACATTCCATATATTCTTTAAGTTTACTAAAATGAAAGTCAGGTTCCTCCAAAACCTGTCTCCACAAATGGTAAAATAAATAGTACTCATTTTGAATCATATGGATAGAATACAAGGTTGTATTTTGTTGGCTTATTAGGATGGAAGAACATAATTATTCAATAAAAGGAAAAGCAACCTGCTACATTTCGCTTGGCTACCTCTTCTGCACATTGCTTCCTTTCGTCCAAATTAGGACCTCCCACAATGGCACCAAAGATTGATCCAATGGCCTAAATTTTGAGAGACCAAAATACGTTGAATTAGTTAATAGTGCTCGATGAAGCCAGGGAATTATATTAAATACACAAGGGAAAAGATTGAAGGGGCAGGAATTATATCCAGTATCAAATTGAAACTACAATATGAAGCTTACAGTTTAAACATTAAAGACACAATAATGGGATGACTAAGTGGTGATATTTACACATCTCTTTCCTTACAAGAACCCCTTTTTGGATAATATAAAACAAGGAAAACACACTCTCAATACTTTTTATTGCCCAAAAAACAGGTTTAAGCATGATGAAATGATTTTGATTTGAAAATAACATTTCACATCGACTAGTTAGTGACAAAAATGAGAACATAAGGGATTTGGTCTGTTAAAAAAAGAATCTCTCCATCTAGTGCCAAAACTCTTTCTAGCAAGAATCTTAGTAAGAGCTACGTAGTCAGTAGCAGATAGCTTAAGCAGCGTAGTGGCGGACCCCCAAAATGCTGTAGCGATGTAGCAGGTAGGGATATGGCCGCTACATACACATATAGTGGCTAAAAAAGTAATCTATCAATCCTATAGAATAAATTTTTGAATACCACAATAACTAATTGATACAAATGCAGTTAGAATAATGAATGAAAAGATAAATTTTTGCATCCCTCGACAGAAGTTAGCACTGCAGAGGAACCAAAAATAATATATCAATCTAACCCAAGACATGAAAAACAGTCTAGAGTCTTCTTTCAATACCACAATAACTAATTAATGACAAAAATAAATAGAAACTCAATAAGCTTAGGATGACAACATTTTCAAATTCATTGCTATTTAATACTTATTTTGCAGCCCTGCACCTTGCCAACAAAACCAAAAGCATTTCAGCTATTAAAAATTTCATGTAGTCTTGATTTAGGCAATTCATATCACTAGAGAAGAAAAACATAAGGTGTCCTTTACCGGATTCAATGCAAGACAATCATCAAGCCATCTCAAAGTTCTATCCACCGAGGTTCTGTTCCTTTTATCAGACACCCAAGCAGGTACTTCATCAGCCAAAGTAGCCCATATGTTTGGCCTCATGCAAGAAATCATTTGAACATAATCTTTAGGTTTAACCTGGCCATGTCAATTAAGAATCAGAAGATACATTAAAATTCTCCCCACCATTATCTAAAAGTAAAACTAAAGAATGTGTATAGCATGTTGATGCATTAAAGTGTATTTGGATAAACTTCTCAAGAAACACTAATACAAAAACAAAAAATATTAAATTAAAGTAATCATACAATAACAATCTATGGGTTTATTTTCAAATTGCAGCGTAAATATACAGGATTATGAAAAGTATATTTTCTCTTTGCCTAGAGAGATAGCGTAAATATACCAATAGACGACCACAAGGAGTCTCGAAAGTGGGTCCGTGTTTGGAAGCACCCTTAGATTCAGGAAGGGAATGAATAGAATCCCTAGGAACTGCTGCAATTGCATAATCAGGCAAAGCAATAAGTTTATGAAGCCCTCCAATTTTCGATATCGTAGTTGGAGAAAGTCCTTCCAAACTAAACAACAACAACAATACACACAAATAGATAAATGAAATTAATTAATAGTGTGAATGAAATGAAGATTAGAAAAAAACAGAGAGGGAATGATATAGAAGTTATAGTACATACAAGTGGAGTGGAGAAAGTTGAAGGAAATGGGAATCAGGAGAAGGGAGAGAAGGAAGAAGATCAGGAGGTGTAAAATGAGGGAGTCCTTTACGAGTTGATATGAGAAGAGCAGGTGTTTCAATTACAACTCCTCCTGTGGCTGTGATGTTTCCTACTTCTAGTGCTCCAACTCTAACGCCGTTGCTCCATGTTTTTTTGACCACAAAATGCTTCATCTTTGCATAAACCTCCTCTCTTCTTGCTCTTGCATAAACCCCTGTTTTTAATTATTATAGAACGTGACTTTTGGGGAGGGTATACAATGACCATGGTGTAAATGGATGAAATAAATCGAAACATCCGACCTAAACCAACTCGACAATTATTAGTTATTTTATCATTAAGTAAAAAAACCAAACTAAATCAATATAAACAGGCCCACTATTCATATTTTTTTATATATTTAATTTTTATGCAATAACTAGGTCTAATAAGACAAAAATTTATTTTTTATACAATAATCAGGCCCACTAAGGAAAAAATATGTTGCAGCCAATTTCAAACACTACATTGACTAACTTATGACAATTGACAACTCCTTGTGCCGCTCATCCACTCACTCTTATCATCCTCAGTTCCTCACCTCATCCCTAAAAACTCACCTTGTCACCCACTCATTGAAAGTGTGCCACTCACCTCGCCGCCTCTCACCTCACCATCTCGACCATTTCTCTCTTCGTCAACCCACTCTCTTCGTCAACCCATGATTGTTTCTCTCCTCGCTTTTCATTTCTTTGTCTCGCAACACTTTCATTCTCTCTTTCTCTCCGCTTCTCACCGCCACGACCTCTCCTCCATCTCTTTGTCTCAGTTTCTTTGTGTCACTATTTGTTTCTTTCCATTGAAATAACAAAGTTGTTTCTTTTTTGTTGTTTTATTTTTCTGTTTTGACTGATATTTCCTATTTTGTTGGTTAGCATGGTCCCAAACATAAAATTAGTCCATCATGGTTTGACAACATAGAGTCGTTGATACTTAAGTATTGTACACAATTTACTAGTAAAATTGGTGGCAATTTTTTACCCTCTTTATTATATAATTAATTTGCAAATAAATGACTTTGCAATTCAAATTATAATTTATGAATAAATTTAACGATGATAAAATATTGTCTTATGTAAGTCCATTGTCTTTGTAAGTTACTAGTTATTACTAGATATAATTATTTTCATAAAAAAAATTGATTATTTATTTTTATTAAAACATCATTTTATATTTAAAAAGTTAAAGACTCACTTTAACTAAGTGTATGTTTGTATTGACAATGAGATTAGCAGAATTACGATAAATGTAATTTTGACAAAAAGATACACTTTGAAGAAATTATGATTTTCATTGTGTGGATTGCGTGTTTTAATTTTTAGAAATTATTGGATTATGTATTATTAGTGTTGGGGTTAATACCTATTGCATGACATGAATGAATAATGCAATCTAAGACATGAATGAAGAATGCTATCTAAGATTATATTTAATTTGATCTATTCAAGTTGGAAATAATTTCAATGTTATAATTTCTAACTGTTTATTTATTTCATTTTATTTCAAGTTTGTATCATTCAAGTGGACTGCTACCGTCTACTTGAGACGGTTGTCGTTGCCTTTTTTGACACTATTTATTTTGTATTGTAATTTAAATTCTCATTTAGAATCTAGACAGCTAAATTCTAGTTTAATTTGTCATTACTACTCTCTGTTTTGTATTTTAACATTGGCTGTTATAGCACAATGTTATTCCAAATTCTAATTTAAGGGACCAAATTATCTTGCTAGTGCATATTTTGTTTGTCTTTTAGATGATTAAATTATGAGTTTGTAGTTATTCCAAATTCTATTTTAGATGAAGAAATTAAAGTGGCAACTGCACTTGCATATTCTTTTTTTTTTATTCTTTCAAAAAATTGAAATTTTTATAGTTGTTTTTTTGAAATCCAATTATCCGAACCTAACCAACTCGTATATCATAAGTTTAGTTTGGTTCGGATTCAGTCATAAAAAATAAGTAAAATCGAACCAAACCAACCTATGTTAATTTCATTGGTTTGGACACAATTTTTGCTAAAAATCGAACCAAACCGACCCATAACACCCCTAACAAAGACAATCCAACAATAAAAAATTTAGTGATGGCAAGATTACCTACACCTTTTGATTTTGCTACCAACGCCCCTCCTCTTTTTATTTATGACAAATAATTTAAGTTAAGAGAATGGTATTTCACCCTAAAGTAGAATGGACTTTCGAATTCATTAATCTATGATCTATTGATCAAATAATACTGATTTTTTTACCACCAAACCACAAGTGAATAGACAAATTAGTCTTTGAAGTTGGAAGTGTTAGTTAAATTAGTCTTTAAATTTTGCAAATTGCCAAATAAATCTTTGAAATTGTAAAATATCAATCAAAATAGTCCCTCAGTAAACTATTGATGTTAGATATTTTGATGTGACACTATAACTAAATATGTGGCTTACCAACACTGACATCAATGTCATCTTCTCGGGTACAAATTTGCGAATAAAATTTTGTAATCTCAAATACAAATTTGTGAGTAATTGTAATTATTCAAGGACTAATTGTTGGAACCAAGTTAGTTTTACACTTAGAGTTTTGATGATAACAAAGTATTTTATGAGAACAATATATTTGACTTCACAAAGTATAAAAGAAAATTTATAATTGAAGAAAATCTAAAATAAGATTTGATTCAGATTTATAATTGAAGAAAATATAAAATAAGATTTGATTCTGATTTATAATTGAATAAAATCTAAAATAAGATTTGATTAAGATTTATAATTGAATAAAATCTAAAATAAGATTTGATTCAAATTTATAATTGAAGAAAAACTTTGACCAAGTTGAAAAAGAAGATATGGTCAAGATTTGAAGAAGATTTGATCAAGATTTATGTACAATAAAATACAAATAGAATCAATCTGAAAAATTTACAAACTCAATCTGAACAAAATACGAACATAATCAATCTAGAAGAATTGCTTAGATTGGATTCAGAAATAATGAATTGGCTAAAGAACATATTATCAAAAAGCATCTTGCTCAGAATTATTTTTGAATAAGATCATTATTGACCAAGCTAGGAATGAAGATACAATTCAGAATTAAACAAGGACTAAATTGAAGACCTAATTTTATCTTTAAATAGATACTCAAGGCTGAAGAAGAAGATCATCGAAAAATCAAAAAAGAGTAGAAGAACTCAAGCTCAAATTCCAAATTTATCTTAGAGTTCAAAGAGAGAAATACTTGTTTGAATGAGAATTATTTTTTGAGTGTTTTTTCTTAGAGTGTGAGAGTTATTATTATTATCATCTTGGTTAGAAGCAAACACTTAAAGTTTCAATCTTGTGTATCCAACCTGATAGTGGTTTAGTTCATTCTTCAATCTGGGGTTGTCAGGATGTTAGGAGAAGACTTGACTTGTAGGGTCAAGGTGGTTAGTTCCTCAAAAGTCTGGGGTCGTTAGGCTGTTTGGGAAGACTTGGCAAGGTGGTCTTGTTTCTCAAAAGTCTAGGGTTGTCATGTTGTTTAGGAAAACTAGCTTAGAGGGTCAAGTGTTTTGTAATTCAAGGTATTTGAATTAGTGAATTAAAGTCTTCTGAATGAGGGGACAGGATGTAGTAAAGTTAGTGGTGAACCAAGATAAATCGATGTGTCAAATTATTTATGCTTTCATTGCTTGCTGCCTCTGAACCTGATTGCTTTTTATCTAAGTAATTCATAAAAACCAATCAACCTTTATCAAATTAGCAAAAAGTTATCGACTTTGTCTAACACAATTCAATCTCCTTCTCATGTTTGCACCTTCGATTGACATTAGAGCTCGATCTCAAGGCTGAGTACTTTATAGTGTTTGAGGAAAGATCCAAGGGTTTATCATGTCTGGATTAACTGAATCAGTAGATGAAGAAATTGAGGTTTTTTTTAACTTAACTCGATCTGATTTAATTACTACTATAAATGATTTTTTAAATAAGAATCACAGATTGTCTTTAAAAATTGAAAACCCTAACACAAGATCCCTTATTGGATGCACAAGATTGATTAAAAACCCTAATTGGATTCGAATAAGCCTAGGGAGAACTAAAATGACCTAAATGTTCAACCAATGACACAAAATCACTTATTGGATGCACAAGATTGGTTAAAAACCCTAATTGGATTAGAATAAGTCGAAGGATGACGAAAATGACCTAAATGTTCAACCAATGACACAAAATCACATATTGGATGCACAAGATTGATTAAAAACCCTAATTGGATTAGAACAAGCCTAGGGAAGACGAAAATTACCTAAATGTTCAACGAATGACACAAAATCACATTTTGGATGCACAAGATTGGTTAAAAATCCTAATCGGATTAGAACAACCCTTGGGAGGACGAAAATTACCTAAATGTTCAACCCATGACACAAAATCACATATTGGATACACAAGATTGGTTAAAAACCCTAATTGGATTAGAATAAGCCTAAGGAGGACGAAAATGACGTAAATCTTCAACCAATCACACAAAATCACTTATTGGATGCACAAGATTGGTTAAAAACCCTAATTGGATTAGAATAAGCCTAGGGAGGACGAAAATAACATAAATGTTCAACCAATAACACAAAATCATTTATTGGATGCACAAGATTGGTTAAAAACCCTAATCGGATTAGAATAAACCTAAGGAGGACGAAAATGACCTAAATATTCAACCAATGACACAAAATCACTTATTGGATGCACATGAATGGTTAAAAATACTAATTGGATTAGAATAAGCCTAGGGAGGACGAAAATGACCTAAATGTTCAACCAATGACACAAAATCACTTATTCGATGCACAAGATATGTTAAAAACCCTAATTGGATTAGAATAAGCCTAGGGAGGACGAAAACGACCTAAATATTCAACCAATGACACAAAATCGCTTATTGGATGCACAAGATTGGTTAAAAATCCTAATTGGATTAGAATAAGTCGAAGGATGACGAAAATTACCTAAATGTTCAACCAATGACACAAACGCACTTATTGGATGCACAAGATTGGTTAAAAACCCTAATTGGATTAGAATAAGCCTAGGGAGGACGAAAATGACCTAAATGTTCAACCAATGACACAAAATCACATATTGGATGCACAAGATTGGTTAAAAACCGTAATTGTATTACAATATGCCTAGGGAGGACGAAAATGACCTAAATGTTCAACCAATGACACAAAATGACACAAAATCACATATTGGATGCACAAGATTGGTTAAAAACCCTAATTGGATTAGAATAAGCCTAGGGAGGACGAAAATGACCTAGATGTTCAACCAATCACACAAAATCACATATTGGATGCACAAGATTGGTTAAAAACCCTAATTGGATTAGAATAAGCATAGCGAGGACGAAAATGACCTAAATGTTCAACCAATCACACAAAATCACATATTGGATGCACAAGATTGGTTAAAAACCATAATTGGATTAGAATAAGCCTAGGGAGGACGAAAATGACCTAAATGTTCAACCAATGACACAAAATCACATATTGGATGCACAAGATTGGTTAAAAACCATAATTGGATTAGAATAAGCCTAGGGAGGACGTAAATGACCTAAATGTTCAACCAATGACACAAAATCACTTATTGGATGCACAAGATTGTTTAAAAACCCTAATTGGATTAGAATAAGCCTAGGGAGGACGAAAATGACCTAAATGTTCAACCAATGACACAAACGAACTTATTGGGTGCACAAGATTGGTTAAAAACCCTAATTGGATTAGAATAAGCCTAAGGAGGAGGAAAATGACGTAAATCTTCAACCAATCACACAAAATCACATATTGGATGCACAAGATTGGTTAAAAACCCTTATCGGATTAGAATAAGCATTAGGAGGACGAAAATGACGTAAATCTTCAACCAATCACACAAAATCACATATTGGATGCACAAGATTGGTTAAAAACCCTTATCGGATTAGAATAAGCATTGGGAGGACGAAAATGACCTAAATGTTCAACCAATGACACAAAATCACATATCGGATGTACAAGATTGGTTAAAAACCTTAATTGGACTAAAAGATGTCTTGGGAGGACGAAAATGACCTAAATGTTCAACCAATGACACAAACGCACTTATTGGATGCACAAGATTGGTTAAAAACCCTAATTGGATTAGAATAAGCCTAGGGAGGACGAAAATAACCTAAATAATCAACCAATAACACAAAATCATTTATTGGATGCACAAGATTGGTTAAAAACCCTAATCGGATTTGAATAAACCTAAGGAGGACGAAAATGACCTAAATATTCAACCAATGACACAAAATCAATTATTGGATGCACATGAATGGTTAAAAACCCTAATTGGATTAGAATAAGCCTAGGGAGGACGAAAAGGACCTAAATGTTCAACCAATGACACAAAATCACTTATTCGATGCACAAGATAGGTTAAAAACCCTAATTGGATTAGAATAAGCCTAGGGAGGACGAAAACGACCTAAATGTTCAACCAATGACACAAAATCGCTTATTGGATGCACAAGATTGGTTAAAAATCCTAATTGGATTAGAATAAGTCGAAGGATGACGAATATTACCTAAATGTTCAACCAATGACACAAACGCACTTATTGGATGCACAAGATTGGTTAAAAACCCTAATTGGATTAGAATAAGCCTAGGGAGGACGAAAATGACCTAAATGTTCAACCAATGACACAAAATCACATATTGGATGCACAAGATTGGTTAAAAACCATAATTGGATTAGAATATGCCTAGGGAGGACGTAAATGACCTAAATGTTCAACCAATGACACAAAATCACTTATTGGATGCACAAGATTGTTTAAAAACCCTAATTCGATTAGAATAAGCCTAGGGAGGACGAAAATGACCTAAATGTTCAACCAATGACACAAACGAACTTATTGGGTGCACAAGATTGGTTAAAAACCCTAACTGGATTAGAATAAGCCTAAGGAGGAGGAAAATGACGTAAATCTTAAACCAATCACACAAAATCACATATTGGATGCACAAGATTGGTTAAAAACCCTTATCGGATTAGAATAAGCATTGGGAGGACGAAAATGACCTAAATGTTCAACCAATGACACAAAATCACATATCGGATGTACAAGATTGGTTAAAAACCTTAATTGGACTAAAAGATGTCTTGGGA
>JBBPBQ010020323.1:36203018-36216988 GCA_037974755.1 Cicer yamashitae
AACCAATCACACAAAATCACATATTGGATGCACAAGATTGGTTAAAAACCCTTATCGGATTAGAATAAGCATTGGGAGGACGAAAATGACCTAAATGTTCAACCAATGACACAAAATCACATATCGGATGTACAAGATTGGTTAAAAACCTTAATTGGACTAAAAGATGTCTTGGGAAGACGAAAATGACCTAAATGTTCAACCAATGACACAAACGCACTTATTGGATGCACAAGATTGGTTAAAAACCCTAATTGGATTAGAATCAGCCTAGGGAGGACGAAAATAACCTAAATGTTCAACCAATAACACAAAATCATTTATTGGATGCACAAGATTGGTTAAAAACCCTAATCGGATTAGAATAAACCTAAGGAGGACGAAAATGACCTAAATATTCAACCAATGACACAAAATCACTTATTGGATGCACATGAATGGTTAAAAACCCTAATTGGATTAGAATAAGCCTAGGGAGGACGAAAATGACCTAAATGTTCAACCAATGACACAAAATCACTTATTCGATGCACAAGATATGTTAAAAACCCTAATTGGATTAGAATAAGCCTAGGGAGGACGAAAACGACCTAAATATTCCACCAATGACACAAAATCGCTTATTGGATGCACAAGATTGGTTAAAAATCCTAATTGGATTAGAATAAGTCGAAGGATGACGAAAATTACCTAAATGTTTAACCAATGACACAAACGCACTTATTGGATGCACAAGATTGGTTAAAAACCCTAATTGGATTAGAATAAGCCTAGGGAGGACGAAAATGACCTAAATGTTCAACCAATGACACAAAATCACATATTGGATGCACAAGATTGGTTAAAAACCCTAATTGGATTAGAATAAGCCTAGGGAGGACGAAAATGACCTAAATGTTCAACCAATCACACAAAATGACACAAAATCACATATTGGCTGCACAAGATTGGTTAAAAACCCTAATTGGATTAGAATAAGCCTAGGGAGGACGAAAATGACCTAAATCTTCAACCAATGACACAAAATGACACAAAATTACTTATTGGATGCACAAGATTGGTTAAAAACCCTAATTGGATTAGAATAAGTCTAGAGAGGACGAAAATGACCTAAATGTTCAACCAATGACACAAAATCACATATTGGATGCACAAGATTGGTTAAAAACCCTAATTGGATTAGAATAAGCCTAGGAAGGACGAAAATGACCTAAATGTTCAACCAATGACACAAAATCACATATTGGAAGCACAAGATTGGTTAAAAACCCTAATTGGATTAGAATAAGCCTAGGAAGGACGAAAATGACCTAAATGTTCAACCAATGACACAAAATCACATATTGGATGCACAAGATTGGTTAAAAACCCTAATTGGATTAGAATAAGCCTAGGAAGGACGAAAATGACCTAAATGTTCAACCAATGACACAAAATCACATATTGGATGCACAAGATTGGTTAAAAACCCTAATTGGATTAGAATAAGCCTATGGAGGACGAAAATGACCTATATGTTCAACCAATGACACAAAATACATAAAATCACATATTGGATGCACAAGATTGGTTAAAAACCTTAATTGGATTAGAATAAGCCTAGGGAGGACGAAAATGACCTAAATGTTCAACCGATGACACAAAATTACACAAAATCACATATTGGATAGACAAGATTGATTAAAAACCCTTATTGGATTAGAATAAGCCTAGGGAGGACGAAAATGACCTAAATGTTCAACCAATGACACAAAATCACATATTGGATGCACAAGATTGGTTAAAAACCCTAATTGGATTAGAATAAGCCTAGGGAGGACGAAAATGACCTAAATGTTCAACCAATGACACAAAATCACATATTGGATGCACAAGATTGGTTAAAAACCCTAATTGGATTAGAATAAGCCTAGGGAGGACGAAAATGACCTAAATGTTCAACCAATGACACAAAATGACACAAAATCACATATTGGATGCTCAATATTGGTTAAAAACCCTAATTGGATTAGAATAAGCCTAGGGAGGACGAAAATGACCTAAATGTTCAACCAATGACACAAAATCACATATTGGATGCACAAGATTGGTTAAAAACCCTAATTGGATTAGAATAAGCCTAGGGAGGACGAAAATGACCTAAATGTTCGACAAATGACACAAAATCACAATTTAGTTGCACAAGATTGGTTAAAAATTCTAATTGGATTATAATAAGCCTAGGGAGGACGAAAATGACCTGAATGTTCAACCAATGACACAAAATCACATATTGGATGCACAAGATTGGTTAAAAACCCTAATTGGATTAGAATAAGCCTAGGGAGGACGAAAATGACCTAAATGTTCAACCAATGACACAAAATGATACAAAATCACATAATGGATGCACAAGATTGGTTAAAAACCCTAATTGGATTAGAATAAGCCTAGGGAGGACGAAAATGACCTAAATGTTCAACCAATGACACAAAATCACATATTGGATGCACAAGATTGGTTAAAAACCATAATTGGATTAGAATAAGGCTAGGGAGGACGAAAATGACCTAAATATTGCACCAATGACACAAAATCACTTATTGGATTCACATCTTTGGTTAAAAACCCTAATTAGATTAGATTAAGCCTAGGGAGGATGAAATGACCTAAATGTTCAACAAATGACACAAAATCACTTATTGGATGCACAAGATTGATTAAAAACCCTAATTAGATTAGAATAAGCCTAGGGAGGACGAAAATGACATAAATGTTCAACCAATAACACAAAATCACTTATTGGATGCACATGATTGGTTAAAAATCCTAATTGGAATAGAATAAGCCTAGGGAGGACGAAAATGACCTAAATATTCAACCAATGACACAAAATCACTTATTGGATTCACCAGATGGGTTAAAAACCCTAATTGGATTAGAATAAGCCTAGGGAATACGAATATAACATAAATGTTCAACCAGTGACAACAAATCACTTTTTGGAGGCATAAGATTGGTTAAAAACCCTTATTCGATTAGAATAAGCCTAGGGAGGACGAAAACGACCTAAATGTTCAACCAATGAAACAAAATCACTTATTGGATGCACAAATTGGTTAAAAACCCAAATTGGATTAGAATAAGTCGAAGGATGATGAAAATGACCTAAATGATCAAACCATGACACAAACGCACTTATAAGATGCACAAGATTGGTTAAAAACCCTAATTGCATTAGAATAAGCCTAGGGAGGACGAAAACGACCTAAATGTTCAACAAATGACATAAAATCGCTTATTGGATGCACAAGATTGGTTAAAAATCCTAATTGGATTAGAATAAGTCGAAGGATTATGAAAATGACCTAAATGATCAAACCATGACACAAACGCACTTATAAGATGCACAAGATTGGTTAAAAACCATAATTGGATTAGAATAAGCCTAGGGAGGACGTAAATGACCTAAATGTTCAACCAATGACACAAAATCACTTATTGGATGCACAAGATTGTTTAAAAACCCTAATTGGATTAGAATAAGCCTAGGGAGGACGAAATTGACCTAAATGTTCAACCAATGACACAAACGAACTTATTGGGTGCACAAGATTGGTTAAAAACCCTAATTGGATTAGAATAAGCCTAAGGAGGAGGAAAATGACGTAAATCTTCAACCAATCACACAAAATCACATATTGGATGCACAAGATTGGTTAAAAACCCTTATCGGATTAGAATAAGCATTAGGAGGACGAAAATGACCTAAATGTTCAACCAATGACACAAAATCACATATCGGATGTACAAGATTGGTTAAAAATCTTAATTGGACTAAAAGATGTCTTGGGAGGACGAAAATGACCTAAATGTTCAACCAATGACACAAACGCACTTATTGGATGCACAAGATTGGTTAAAAACCCTAATTGGATTAGAATAAGCCTAGGGAGGACGAAAATAACCTAAATAATCAACCAATAACACAAAATCATTTATTGGATGCACAAGATTGGTTAAAAACCCTAATCGGATTTGAATAAACCTAAGGAGGACGAAAATGACCTAAATATTCAACCAATGACACAAAATCACTTATTGGATGCACATGAATGGTTAAAAACCCTAATTGGATTAGAATAAGCCTAGGGAGGACGAAAAGGACCTAAATGTTCAACCAATGACACAAAATCACTTATTCGATGCACAAGATAGGTTAAAAACCCTAATTGGATTAGAATAAGCCTAGGGAGGACGAAAACGACCTAAATGTTCAACCAATGACACAAAATCGCTTATTGGATGCACAAGATTGGTTAAAAATCCTAATTGGATTAGAATAAGTCGAAGGATGACGAAAATTACCTAAATGTTCAACCAATGACACAAACGCACTTATTGGATGCACAAGATTGGTTAAAAACCCTAATTGGATTAGAATAAGCCTAGGGAGGACGAAAATGACCTAAATGTTCAACCAATGACACAAAATCACATATTGGATGCACAAGATTGGTTAAAAACCATAATTGGATTAGAATAAGGCTAGGGAGGACGAAAATGACCTAAATATTGCACCAATGACACAAAATCACTTATTGGATTCACATCTTTGGTTAAAAACCCTAATTAGATTAGATTAAGCCTAGGGAGGATGAAATGACCTAAATGTTCAACAAATGACACAAAATCACTTATTGGATGCACAAGATTGATTAAAAACCCTAATTAGATTAGAATAAGCCTAGGGAGGACGAAAATGACATAAATGTTCAACCAATAACACAAAATCACTTATTGGATGCACATGATTGGTTAAAAATCCTAATTGGAATAGAATAAGCCTAGGGAGGACGAAAATGACCTAAATATTCAACCAATGACACAAAATCACTTATTGGATTCACCAGATGGGTTAAAAACCCTAATTGGATTAGAATAAGCCTAGGGAATACGAATATAACATAAATGTTCAACCAGTGACAACAAATCACTTTTTGGAGGCATAAGATTGGTTAAAAACCCTTATTCGATTAGAATAAGCCTAGGGAGGACGAAAACGACCTAAATGTTCAACCAATGAAACAAATGTCACTTATTGGATGCACAAATTGGTTAAAAACCCAAATTGGATTAGAATAAGTCGAAGGATGATGAAAATGACCTAAATGATCAAACCATGACACAAACGCACTTATAAGATGCACAAGATTGGTTAAAAACCCTAATTGCATTAGAATAAGCCTAGGGAGGACGAAAACGACCTAAATGTTCAACAAATGACATAAAATCGCTTATTGGATGCACAAGATTGGTTAAAAATCCTAATTGGATTAGAATAAGTCGAAGGATGACTAAAATTACCTAAATGTTCCACCAATGACACAAACGCACTTATTGGATGCACAGGATTGGTTAAAAACCCTAATTGGATTAGAATAAACGTAGGGAGGACGAAAATGACCTAAATGTTCAACCAATGACACAAAATCACTTATTGAATGCACAAGATTGGTTAAACACCCTAATTGGATTAGAATAAGCCATGGGAGGACGAAAATGACCTAAATGTTCAACCAATGACACAAACGAACTTATTGGATGCTCAAGATTGGTTAAAAACCCTAATTGGATTAGAATAAGCCTAAGGAGGACGAAAATGGCGTAAATCTTCAACCAATCACACAAAATCACATATTGGATGCACAAGATTGGTTAAAAACCCTTATTGGATTAGAACAAGCATTGGGAGGACGAAAATGACCTAAATGTTCAACCAATGACACAAAATCACATATTGGATGTACAAGATTGGTTAAAAACCCTAATTGGATTAGATGATGCCTTGGGAGGACGAAAATGACCTAAATGTTCAACCAATGACACAAACGCACTTATTGGATGCACAAGATTGGTTAAAAACCCTAATTGGATTAGAATAAGCCTAGGGAGGACGAAAATAACCTAAGTGTTCAACCAATAACACAAAATCATTTATTGGATGCACAAGATTGGTTAAAAACCCTAATTGGATTAGAATAAACCTAGGGAGGACAAAAAAATAACCTAAATATTCAACCAATGACACAAAATCACTTATTGGATGCACATGAATGGTTAAAAACCCTAATTGGATTAGAATAAGCCTAGGGAGGACGAAAAGGACCTAAATGTTCAACCAATGACACAAAATCACTTATTCGATGCACAAGATAGGTTAAAAACCCTAATTGGATTAGAATAAGCCTAGGGAGGACGAAAACGACCTAAATGTTCAACCAATGACACAAAATCGCTTATTGGATGCACAAGATTGGTTAAAAATCCTAATTGGATTAGAATAAGTCGAAGGATGACGAAAATTACCTAAATGTTCAACCAATGACACAAACGCACTTATTGGATGCACAAGATTGGTTAAAAACCCTAATTGGATTAGAATAAGCCTAGGGAGGACGAAAATGACCTAAATGTTCAACCAATGACACAAAATCACATATTGGATGCACAAGATTGGTTAAAAACCATAATTGGATTAGAATAAGCCTAGGTAGGACGAAAATGACCTAAATGTTCAACCAATGACACAAAATGACACAAAATCACATTTTGGAAGCACAAGATTGGTTAAAAACCCTAATATGATTAAATTAAGCCTAAGGAGGACGAAAATGACCTAAATGTTCAACCAATGACACAAAATCACATATTGGATGCACAAGATTGGTTAAAAACCCTAATTGGATTAGAATAAGCCTAGGTAGGACGAAAATGACCTAAATGTTCAACCAATGACACAAAATCACATATCGGATGCACAAGATTGGTTAAAAACCCTAATTGCATTAGAATAAGCCTTGGGAGGACGAAAATTACCTAAATGTGCAACCAATGACACAAAATCACTTATTGGATGCACAAGATTGGTTAAAAACCTTAATTGGATTAGAATAAGCCTAGGGAGTACGAAAATGAACTAAATGTGCAACAAATGACACAAAATCACATATTGGATGCACAAGATTGGTTAAAAACCCTAATTGGATTAGAATAAGCCTAGGGAGGACGAAAATGACCTAAATGTTCAACCAATGACACAAAATCACATATTGGATGCACAAGATTGGTTAAAAACCATAATTGGATTAGAATAAGCCTAGGGAGGACGAAAATGAATTAAACGTTCAACCAATGACTCAAAATGACAAAAAATCACATATTGGATGCACAAGATTGGTTAAAAACCCTATTTGGATTATAATAAGCCTAGGGAGGACGAAAATGACCTAAATGGTCACCCAATGACACAAAATCACATATTGGATGCACAAGATTGGTTAAAAACCCTAATTGGATTAGAATAAGCCTAGGGAGGACGAAAATGACCTAAATGTTCAACCAATGACACAAAATCACATATTGGATGCACTAGATTGGTTAAAAACTCTAATTGGATTAGAATAAGCCTAGGGAGGACGAAAATGACCTATATGTTCAACCAATGACACAAAATGACACAAAATCACATATTGGATGCACAAGATTGGTTAAAAACCCTAATTGGATTAGAATAAGCCTAAGGAGGATGAAAATGACCTAAATGTTCAACCAATGACACAAAATGACACAAAATCACATATTGGATGCACAAGATTGGTTAAAAACCCTAATTGGATTAGAATAAGCCTAGGGAGGACGAAAATGACCTAAATGTTCAACCAATGACACAAAATACCACAAAATCACATATTGGATGCACAAGATTGGTTAAAAACCCTAATTGGATTAGAATAAGCCCAGGGAGCACGAAAATGACGTAAATGTTCAACCAATGACACAAAATGACACAAAATCACATATTGGATGCACAAGATTGGTTAAAAACCCTAATTGGATTAGAATAAGCCTAGGGAGGACGAAAATGACCTAAATGTTCAACCAATGACACAAACGCACTTATTGGATGCACAAGATTGGTTAAAAACCCTAATTGGATTAGAATAAGCCTAGGGAGGACGAAAATGACCTAAATGTTAAACCAATGACACAAACGCACTTATTGGATGCACAAGATTAGTTAAACACCCTAATTAGATTAGAATAAGCCTAGGGGAGGACGAAAATGACCTAAATGTTCAACAAATGACACAAAATCACTTATTGGATGCACAAGATTGGTTAAAAACCCTAATTGGATTAGAATAAGCCTAGGGAGGACGAAAATGACCTAAATGTTTAACCAATGACACAAACGCACTTATTGGATGCACAAGATTGGTTAAAAACCCTAATTGGATTAGAATAAGCCTAGGGAGGACGAAAATGACCTAAATGTTCAACCAATGACACAAAATCACATATTGGATGCACAAGATTGGTTAAAAACCATAATTGGATTAGAATAAGGCTAGGGAGGACGAAAATGACCTAAATATTGCACCAATGACACAAAATCACTTATTGGATTCACATCTTTGGTTAAAAACCCTAATTAGATTAGATTAAGCCTAGGGAGGATGAAATGACCTAAATGTTCAACAAATGACACAAAATCACTTATTGGATGCACAAGATTGATTAAAAACCCTAATTAGATTAGAATAAGCCTAGGGAGGACGAAAATGACATAAATGTTCAACCAATAACACAAAATCACTTATTGGATGCACATGATTGGTTAAAAATCCTAATTGGAATAGAATAAGCCTAGGGAGGACGAAAATGACCTAAATATTCAACCAATGACACAAAATCACTTATTGGATTCACCAGATGGGTTAAAAACCCTAATTGGATTAGAATAAGCCTAGGGAATACGAATATAACATAAATGTTCAACCAGTGACAACAAATCACTTTTTGGAGGCATAAGATTGGTTAAAAACCCTTATTCGATTAGAATAAGCCTAGGGAGGACGAAAACGACCTAAATGTTCAACCAATGAAACAAAATCACTTATTGGATGCACAAATTGGTTAAAAACCCAAATTGGATTAGAATAAGTCGAAGGATGATGAAAATGACCTAAATGATCAAACCATGACACAAACGCACTTATAAGATGCACAAGATTGGTTAAAAACCCTAATTGCATTAGAATAAGCCTAGGGAGGACGAAAACGACCTAAATGTTCAACAAATGACATAAAATCGTTTATTGGATGCACAAGATTGGTTAAAAATCCTAATTGGATTAGAATAAGTCGAAGGATGACTAAAATTACCTAAATGTTCCACCAATGACACAAACGCACTTATTGGATGCACAGGATTGGTTAAAAACCCTAATTGGATTAGAATAAACGTAGGGAGGACGAAAATGACCTAAATGTTCAACCAATGACACAAAATCACTTATTGAATGCACAAGATTGGTTAAACACCCTAATTGGATTAGAATAAGCCATGGGAGGACGAAAATGACCTAAATGTTCAACCAATGACACAAACGAACTTATTGGATGCTCAAGATTGGTTAAAAACCCTAATTGGATTAGAATAAGCCTAAGGAGGACGAAAATGGCGTAAATCTTCAACCAATCACACAAAATCACATATTGGATGCACAAGATTGGTTAAAAACCCTTATTGGATTAGAACAAGCATTGGGAGGACGAAATTGACCTAAATGTTCAACCAATGACACAAAATCACATATTGGATGTACAAGATTGGTTAAAAACCCTAATTGGATTAGAAGATGCCTTGGGAGGACGAAAATGACCTAAATGTTCAACCAATGACACAAACGCACTTATTGGATGCACAAGATTGGTTAAAAACCCTAATTGGATTAGAATAAGCCTAGGGAGGACGAAAATAACCTAAGTGTTCAACCAATAACACAAAATCATTTATTGGATGCACAAGATTGGTTAAAAACCCTAATTGGATTAGAATAAACCTAGGGAGGACAAAAAAATGACCTAAATATTCAACCAATGACACAAAATCACTTATTGGATGCACATGAATGGTTAAAAACCCTAATTGGATTAGAATAAGCCTAGGGAGGACGAAAAGGACCTAAATGTTCAACCAATGACACAAAATCACTTATTCGATGCACAAGATTGGTTAAAAACCCTAATTGGATTATAATAAGCCTAGGGAGGACGAAAACAACCTTAATTTTCAACCAATGACACAAAATCGCTTATTGGATGCACAAGATTGGTTAAAAATCCTAATTGGATTAGAATAAGTAGAAGGATGACGAAAATTACCTAAATGTTCAACCAATGACACAAACGCACTTATTGGATGGACAAGATTGGTTAAAAACCCTAATTGGATTAGAATAAGCCTAGGGAGGACGAAAATGACCTAAATGTTCAACCAATAACACAAAATCACTTATTGGATGCACAAGATTGGTTAAAAACCCTAATTGGATTTGAATAAACCTAGGGAGGACAAAAATGACCTAAATGTTCAACCAATGACACAAAATCACTTATTGGATGCACAAGATTGGTTAAAAACCCTAATTGGATTAGAATAAGTCGAAGGATGACGAAAATAACCTAAATTTTCAACCAATGACACAAACACACTTATTGGATGCACATGATTGGTTAAAAACCCTAATTAGATTAGAATAAGCCTAGGGAGGACGAAAATGACCTAAATATTCAACCAATGACACAAAATCGCTTATTGGACGCACAAAATTGGTTAAAAACCCTAATTGGATTAGAATAAGCCTAGGGAGGACGTAAATGACCTAAATGTTCAACCAATGACACAAAATCACTTATTGGATGCACAAGATTGTTTAAAAACCCTAATTGGATTAGAATAAGCCTAGGGAGGACAAAAATGACCTAAATGTTCAACCAATGACACAAACGAACTTATTGGGTGCACAAGATTGGTTAAAAACCCTAACTGGATTAGAATAAGCCTAAGGAGGAGGAAAATGACGTAAATCTTCAACCAATCACACAAAATCACATATTGGATGCACAAGATTGGTTAAAAACCCTTATCGGATTAGAATAAGCATTGGGAGGACGAAAATGACCTAAATGTTCAACCAATGACACAAAATCACATATCGGATGTACAAGATTGGTTAAAAACCTTAATTGGACTAAAAGATGTCTTGGGAGGACGAAAATGACCTAAATGTTCAACCAATGACACAAACGCACTTATTGGATGCACAAGATTGGTTAAAAACCCTAATTGGATTAGAATAAGCCTAGGGAGGACGAAAATAACCTAAATAATCAACCAATAACACAAAATCATTTATTGGATGCACAAGATTGGTTAAAAACCCTAATCGGATTTGAATAAACCTAAGGAGGACGAAAATGACCTAAATATTCAACCAATGACACAAAATCACTTATTGGATGCACATGAATGGTTAAAAACCCTAATTGGATTAGAATAAGCCTAGGGAGGACGAAAAGGACCTAAATGTTCAACCAATGACACAAAATCACTTATTCGATGCACAAGATAGGTTAAAAACCCTAATTGGATTAGAATAAGCCTAGGGAGGACGAAAACGACCTAAATGTTCAACCAATGACACAAAATCGCTTATTGGATGCACAAGATTGGTTAAAAATCCTAATTGGATTAGAATAAGTCGAAGGATGACGAAAATTACCTAAATGTTCAACCAATGACACAAACGCACTTATTGGATGCACAAGATTGGTTAAAAACCCAAATTGGATTAGAATAAGCCTACGGAGGACGAAAATGACCTAAATGTTCAACCAATGACACAAAATCACATATTGGATGCACAAGATTGGTTAAAAACCATAATTGGATTAGAATAAGCCTAGGGAGGACGTAAATGACCTAAATGTTCAACCAATGACACAAAATCACTTATTGGATGCACAAGATTGTTTAAAAACCCTAATTGGATTAGAATAAGCCTAGGGAGGACGAAAATGACCTAAATGTTCAACCAATGACACAAACGAACTTATTGGGTGCACAAGATTGGTTAAAAACCCTAACTGGATTAGAATAAGCCTAAGGAGGAGGAAAATGACGTAAATCTTCAACCAATCACACAAAATCACATATTGGATGCACAAGATTGGTTAAAAACCCTTATCGGATTAGAATAAGCATTAGGAGGACGAAAATGACCTAAATGTTCAACCAATGACACAAAATCACATATCGGATGTACAAGATTGGTTAAAAACCTTAATTGGACTAAAAGATGTCTTGGGATGACGAAAATGACCTAAATGTTCAACCAATGACACAAACGCACTTATTGGATGCACAAGATTGGTTAAAAACCCTAATTGGATTAGAATAAGCCTAGGGAGGACGAAAATAACCTAAATAATCAACCAATAACACAAAATCATTTATTGGATGCACAAGATTGGTTAAAAACCCTAATCGGATTTGAATAAACCTAAGGAGGACGAAAA
Organism: Cicer yamashitae; assembly: GCA_037974755.1. Classification (NCBI taxonomy): domain Eukaryota; kingdom Viridiplantae; phylum Streptophyta; class Magnoliopsida; order Fabales; family Fabaceae; genus Cicer; species Cicer yamashitae. The sequence goes on from JBBPBQ010020323.1 coordinate 36,215,424, forward strand.
TGACCTAAATATTCAACCAATGACGAAAAATCACTTATTGGATGCACATGAATGGTTAAAAACCCTAATTGGATTAGAATAAGCCTAGGGAGGACGAAAAGGACCTAAATGTTCAACCAATGACACAAAATCACTTATTCGATGCACAAGATAGGTTAAAAACCCTAATTGGATTAGAATAAGCCTAGGGAGGACGAAAACGACCTAAATGTTCAACCAATGACACAAAATCGCTTATTGGATGCACAAGATTGGTTAAAAATCCTAATTGGATTAGAATAAGTCGAAGGATGACGAAAATTACCTAAATGTTCAACCAATGACACAAACGCACTTATTGGATGCACAAGATTGGTTAAAAACCCTAATTGGATTAGAATAAGCCTAAGGAGGACGAAAATGACCTAAATGTTCAACCAATGACACAAAATCACATATTGGATGCACAAGATTGGTTAAAAACCCTAATTGGATTGGAATAAGCCTAAGGAGGACGAAAATTACCTAAATATTCCACCAATGACACAAAATCACATATTGGATGCACAAGATTGGTTAAAAACCGAAATTGGATTAGAATAAGCCTAGGGAGGACGAAAATGACCTAAATGTTCAACCAATGACACAAAATCACATATTGGATGCACAAGATTGGTTAAAAACCCTAATTGGATTAGAATAAGCCTAGGGAGGACGAAAATGACCTAAATGTTCAACCATGACACAAAATCACATATTGGATGCACAAGATTGGTTAAAAACCCTAATTGGATTAGAATAAGCCTTTGGGGGACGAAAATGACCTAAATGTTCAACCAATGACACAAAATCATTTATTGGATGCACAAGATTGGTTAAAAACCCTAATTGGATTAGAATAAGCCTAGGGAGGACGAAAATGACCTAAATGTTCAACCAATGACACAAAATCACTTATTGGATGCACAAGATTGGTTAAAAACTCTAATTGGATTAGAATAAGCCGAAGGATGTCGAAAATGACCTAAATGTCCAACCAATGACACAAAATGACTTATTGTATGCACAAGATTGTTTAAAAAAGCTAATTTGATTAGAATAAGCCTAGGGAGGACAAAAATGACATAAATGTTCAACCAATGACACAAAATCACTTATTGGATGCACAAGATTGTTTAAAAACCCTAATTTGATTAGAATAAGCCTAGGGAGGACGAAAATGACCTAAATGTTCAACCAATGACACAAAATCACTTATTGGATGCACAACATTGGTTAAAAACCCTAATTGGATTACAATAAGCCTAGGGAGGACGAAAATGACCTAAATGTTCAACCAATGACACAAAATCACTTATTGGATGCACAAGATTGGTTAAAAACCCTAATTGGATTAGAATAAGCCTAGGGAGGACGAAAATGACCTAAATGTTCAACCAATGACACAAACGAACTTATTGGGTGCACAAGATTGGTTAAAAACCCTAACTGGATTAGAATAAGCCTAAGGAGGAGGAAAATGACGTAAATCTTCAACCAATCACACAAAATCACATATTGGATGCACAAGATTGGTTAAAAACCCT
>JBBPBQ010020323.1:36219069-36243999 GCA_037974755.1 Cicer yamashitae
GGAGGACGAAAATGACCTAAATGTTCAACCAATGACACAAAATCACATATTGGATGCACAAGATTGGTTAAAAACCATAATTGGATTAGAATAAGGCTAGGGAGGACGAAAATGACCTAAATATTGCACCAATGACACAAAATCACTTATTGGATTCACATCTTTGGTTAAAAACCCTAATTAGATTAGATTAAGCCTAGGGAGGATGAAATGACCTAAATGTTCAACAAATGACACAAAATCACTTATTGGATGCACAAGATTGATTAAAAACCCTAATTAGATTAGAATAAGCCTAGGGAGGACGAAAATGACATAAATGTTCAACCAATAACACAAAATCACTTATTGGATGCACATGATTGGTTAAAAATCCTAATTGGAATAGAATAAGCCTAGGGAGGACGAAAATGACCTAAATATTCAACCAATGACACAAAATCACTTATTGGATTCACCAGATGGGTTAAAAACCCTAATTGGATTAGAATAAGCCTAGGGAATACGAATATAACATAAATGTTCAACCAGTGACAACAAATCACTTTTTGGAGGCATAAGATTGGTTAAAAACCCTTATTCGATTAGAATAAGCCTAGGGAGGACGAAAACGACCTAAATGATCAACCAATGAAACAAATGTCACTTATTGGATGCACAAATTGGTTAAAAACCCAAATTGGATTAGAATAAGTCGAAGGATGATGAAAATGACCTAAATGATCAAACCATGACACAAACGCACTTATAAGATGCACAAGATTGGTTAAAAACCATAATTGCATTAGAATAAGCCTAGGGAGGACGAAAACGACCTAAATGTTCAACAAATGACATAAAATCGCTTATTGGATGCACAAGATTGGTTAAAAATCCTAATTGGATTAGAATAAGTCGAAGGATGACTAAAATTACCTAAATGTTCCACCAATGACACAAACGCACTTATTGGATGCACAGGATTGGTTAAAAACCCTAATTGGATTAGAATAAACGTAGGGAGGACGAAAATGACCTAAATGTTCAACCAATGACACAAACGAACTTATTGGGTGCACAAGATTGGTTAAAAACCCTAACTGGATTAGAATAAGCCTAAGGAGGAGGAAAATGACGTAAATCTTCAACCAATCACACAAAATCACATATTGGATGCACAAGATTGGTTAAAAACCCTTATCGGATTAGAATAAGCATTGGGAGGACGAAAATGACCTAAATGTTCAACCAATGACACAAAATCGCATATCAGATGTACAAGATTGGTTAAAAACCTTAATTGGACTAAAAGATGCCTTGGGAAGAAGAAAATGACCTAAATGTTCAACCATTGACACAAACGCACTTATTGGATGCACAAGATTGGTTAAAAACCCTAATTGGATTAGAATAAGCCTAGGGAGGACGAAAATAACCTAAATGTTCAACCAATAACACAAAATCATTTATTGGATGCACAAGATTGGTTAAAAACCCTAATCGGATTAGAATAAACCTAAGGAGGACGAAAATGACCTAAATATTCAACCAATGACACAAAATCACTAATTGGATGCACATGAATGGTTAAAAACCCTAATTGGATTAGAATAAGCCTAGGGAGGACGAAAATGACCTAAATGTTCAACCAATGACACAAAATCACTTATTCGATGCACAAGATATGTTAAAAACCCTAATTGGATTAGAATAAGCCTAGGGAGGACGAAAACGACCTAAATATTCCACCAATGACACAAAATCGCTTATTGGATGCACAAGATTGGTTAAAAATCCTAATTGGATTAGAATAAGTCGAAGGATGACGAAAATTACCTAAATGTTCAACCAATGACACAAACGCACTTATTGGATGCACAAGATTGGTTAAAAACCCTAATTGGATTAGAATAAGCCTACGGAGGACGAAAATGACCTAAATGTTCAACCAATGACACAAAATCACATATTGGATGCACAAGATTGGTTAAAAACCATAATTGGATTAGAATAAGCCTAGGGAGGACGTAAATGACCTAAATGTTCAACCAATGACACAAAATCACTTATTGGATGCACAAGATTGTTTAAAAACCCTAATTGGATTAGAATAAGCCTAGGGAGGACGAAAATGACCTAAATGTTCAACCAATGACACAAACGAACTTATTGGGTGCACAAGATTGGTTAAAAACCCTAACTGGATTAGAATAAGCCTAAGGAGGAGGAAAATGACGTAAATCTTCAACCAATCACACAAAATCACATATTGGATGCACAAGATTGGTTAAAAACCCTTATCGGATTAGAATAAGCATTAGGAGGACGAAAATGACCTAAATGTTCAACCAATGACACAAAATCACATATCGGATGTACAAGATTGGTTAAAAACCTTAATTGGACTAAAAGATGTCTTGGGAGGACGAAAATGACCTAAATGTTCAACCAATGACACAAACGCACTTATTGGATGCACAAGATTGGTTAAAAACCCTAATTGGATTAGAATAAGCCTAGGGAGGACGAAAATGACCTAAATGTTCAACCAATGACACAAAATCACATATTGGATGCACAAGATTGGTTAAAAACCATAATTGGATTAGAATAAGGCTAGGGAGGACGAAAATGACCTAAATATTGCACCAATGACACAAAATCACTTATTGGATTCACATCTTTGGTTAAAAACCCTAATTAGATTAGATTAAGCCTAGGGAGGATGAAATGACCTAAATGTTCAACAAATGACACAAAATCACTTATTGGATGCACAAGATTGATTAAAAACCCTAATTAGATTAGAATAAGCCTAGGGAGGACGAAAATGACATAAATGTTCAACCAATAACACAAAATCACTTATTGGATGCACATGATTGGTTAAAAATCCTAATTGGAATAGAATAAGCCTAGGGAGGACGAAAATGACCTAAATATTCAACCAATGACACAAAATCACTTATTGGATTCACCAGATGGGTTAAAAACCCTAATTGGATTAGAATAAGCCTAGGGAATACGAATATAACATAAATGTTCAACCAGTGACAACAAATCACTTTTTGGAGGCATAAGATTGGTTAAAAACCCTTATTCGATTAGAATAAGCCTAGGGAGGACGAAAACGACCTAAATGTTCAACCAATGAAACAAAATCACTTATTGGATGCACAAATTGGTTAAAAACCCAAATTGGATTAGAATAAGTCGAAGGATGATGAAAATGACCTAAATGATCAAACCATGACACAAACGCACTTATAAGATGCACAAGATTGGTTAAAAACCCTAATTGCATTAGAATAAGCCTAGGGAGGACGAAAACGACCTAAATGTTCAACAAATGACATAAAATCGCTTATTGGATGCACAAGATTGGTTAAAAATCCTAATTGGATTAGAATAAGTCGAAGGATTATGAAAATGACCTAAATGATCAAACCATGACACAAACGCACTTATAAGATGCACAAGATTGGTTAAAAACCATAATTGGATTAGAATAAGCCTAGGGAGGACGTAAATGACCTAAATGTTCAACCAATGACACAAAATCACTTATTGGATGCACAAGATTGTTTAAAAACCCTAATTGGATTAGAATAAGCCTAGGGAGGACGAAAATGACCTAAATGTTCAACCAATGACACAAAATCACTTATTGGATGCACAAGATTGGTTAAAAACCCTAATTGGATTAGAATAAGCCTAGGGAGGACGAAAATGACCTAAATGTTCAACCAATGACCCAAAATGACACAAAATCACATATTGGATGCACAAGATTGGTTAAAACCCCAAATTGGATAAGAATAAGCCTATGGAGGACGAAAACGACCTAAATGTTCAACAAATGACACAAAATGACACAAAATCACATATTGGATGCTCAAGATTGGTTAAAAACCCTAATTGGATTAGAATAAGCCTAGGGAGGACGAAAATGACCTAAATGTTCAACCAATGACACAAAATCACATATTGGATGCACAAGATTGGTTAAAAACCATAATTGGATTAGAATAAGCCTAGGGAGGACGAAAATGACCTAAATGTTCAACCAATGACACGAAATGACACAAAATCACATATTGGATGCACAAGATTGGTTAAAAACCCTAATTGGATTAGAATAAGCCTAGGGAGGACGAAAATGACCTAAATGTTCAACCAATGACACAAAATCACATATTGGATGCACAAGATTGGTTAAAAACACTAATTGGATTAGAATAAGTCTAGGGAGGACGAAAATGACCTAAATGTTCAACCAATGACACAAAATCACATATTGGATGCACAAGATTGGTTAAAAACCCTAATTGGATTAGAATAAGCCTAGGGAGGACGAAAATGACCTAAATGTTCAACCAATGACACAAAATCACATATTGGTTGCACAAGATTGGTTAAAAACTCTAATTGGATTAGAATAAGCCTAGGGAGGACGAAAATGACCTAAATGTTCAACCAATGACATAAAATCACATATTGGATGCACAAGATTGATTAAAAACCCTAATTGGATTAGAATAAGCCTAGGGAGCACGAAAATGACCTAAATGTTCAACCAATGACACAAAATGATACAAAATCACATATTGGATGCACATGATTGGTTAAAAACCCTAATTGGATTAGAATAAGCCTAGCGCGGACGAAAATGACCTAAATGTTCAACCAATGACACAAAATCACATATTGGATGCACAAGATTGGTTAAAAACCCTAATTGGATTAGAATAAGCCTAGGGTGGACGAAAATGACCTAAATGTTCAACCAATGACACAAAATGACAGAAAATCACATATTGGGTGCACAAGATTGGTTAAAAACCCTAATTGGATTAGAATAAGCCTACGGAGGAGGAAAATGACCTAAATGTTCAACAAATGACACAAAATGACACAAAATCACGTATTGGATGCACAAGATTGGTTAAAAACCCTAATTGGAATAGAATAAGCCTAGGGAGGACAAACATGACCTAAATATTCAACCAATGATACAAAATCACATATTGGATGCACAAGATTGGTTAAAAACCCTAATTGGATTAGAATAAGCCTAGGGAGGACGAAAATGACCTAAATGTTCAACCAATGACACAAAATCACATATTGGTTGCACAAGATTGGTTAAAAACCCTAATCGGATTAAAATAAGCCTAGGGAGGACGAAAATGACCTAAATGTTCAACCAATGACACAAAATCACATATTGGATGCACAAGATTGGTTAAAAACCCTAATTGGATTAGAATAAGCCTAGGGAGGACGAAAATGACCTAAATGTTCAACCAATGACACAAAATGACAGAAAATCACATATTGGATGCACAAGATTGGTTAAAAACCCTAATTGGATTAGAATAAGCCTATGGAGGACGAAAATGATCTATATGTTCAACCAACGACACAAAATGAAACAAAATCACATATTGGATGCACAAGATTGGTTTAAAACCCTAATTGGATTAGAATAAGCCTAGGGAGGACGAAAATGACCTAAGTGTTCAACCAATGACACAAAATCACATATTGGATGCACAAGATTGGTTAAAAACCCTAATTGGATTAGAATAAGCCTAGGGAGGACGAAAATGACCTAAATGTTCAACCAATGACACAAAATCACATATTGGATGCACAAGATTGGTTAAAAACCCTAATTGGATTAGAATAAACCTAGGCAGGACGAAAAGGACCTAAATGTTAAACCAATGACATAAAATGACAAAAAATCACATACTGGATGCACAAGATTGGTTAAAAACCCTAATTGGATTAGAATAAGCCTAGGGAGGACGAAAATGACCTAAATGTTCAACCAATGACACAAAATCACATATTGGATGCACAAGATTGGTTAAAAACCATAATTGGATTAGAATAAGCCTAGGGAGGACGTAAATGACCTAAATGTTCAACCAATGACACAAAATCACTTATTGGATGCACAAGATTGTTTAAAAACCCTAATTGGATTAGAATAAGCCTAGGGAGGACGAAAATGACCTAAATGTTCAACCAATGACACAAACGAACTTATTGGGTGCACAAGATTGGTTAAAAACCCTAACTGGATTAGAATAAGCCTAAGGAGGAGGAAAATGACGTAAATCTTCAACCAATCACACAAAATCACATATTGGATGCACAAGATTGGTTAAAAACCCTTATCGGATTAGAATAAGCATTAGGAGGACGAAAATGACCTAAATGTTCAACCAATGACACAAAATCACATATCGGATGTACAAGATTGGTTAAAAACCTTAATTGGACTAAAAGATGTCTTGGGAGGACGAAAATGACCTAAATGTTCAACCAATGACACAAACGCACTTATTGGATGCACAAGATTGGTTAAAAACCCTAATTGGATTAGAATAAGCCTAGGGAGGACGAAAATGACCTAAATGTTCAACCAATGACACAAAATCACATATTGGATGCACAAGATTGGTTAAAAACCATAATTGGATTAGAATAAGGCTAGGGAGGACGAAAATGACCTAAATATTGCACCAATGACACAAAATCACTTATTGGATTCACATCTTTGGTTAAAAACCCTAATTAGATTAGATTAAGCCTAGGGAGGATGAAATGACCTAAATGTTCAACAAATGACACAAAATCACTTATTGGATGCACAAGATTGATTAAAAACCCTAATTAGATTAGAATAAGCCTAGGGAGGACGAAAATGACATAAATGTTCAACCAATGACACAAAATCGCATATCGGATGTACAAGATTGGTTAAAAACCCTAATTGGACTAAAAGATGTCTTGGGAAGAAGAAAATGACCTAAATGTTCAACCAATGACACAAACGCACTTATTGGATGCACAAGATTGGTTAAAAACCCTAATTGCATTAGAATAAGCCTAGGGAGGACGAAAACGACCTAAATGTTCAACAAATGACATAAAATCGCTTATTGGATGCACAAGATTGGTTAAAAATCCTAATTGGATTAGAATAAGTCGAAGGATGACTAAAATTACCTAAATGTTCCACCAATGACACAAACGCACTTATTGGATGCACAGGATTGGTTAAAAACCCTAATTGGATTAGAATAAACGTAGGGAGGACGAAAATGACCTAAATGTTCAACCAATGACACAAAATCACTTATTGAATGCACAAGATTGGTTAAACACCCTAATTGGATTAGAATAAGCCATGGGAGGACGAAAATGACCTAAATGTTCAACCAATGACACAAACGAACTTATTGGATGCTCAAGATTGGTTAAAAACCCTAATTGGATTAGAATAAGCCTAAGGAGGACGAAAATGGCGTAAATCTTCAACCAATCACACAAAATCACATATTGGATGCACAAGATTGGTTAAAAACCCTTATTGGATTAGAACAAGCATTGGGAGGACGAATATGACCTAAATGTTCAACCAATGACACAAAATCACATATTGGATGTACAAGATTGGTTAAAAACCCTAATTGGATTAGAAGATGCCTTGGGAGGACGAAAATGACCTAAATGTTCAATCAATGACACAAACGCACTTATTGGATGCACAAGATTGGTTAAAAACCCTAATTGGATTAGAATAAGCCTAGGGAGGACGAAAATAACCTAAGTGTTCAACCAATAACTCAAAATCATTTATTGGATGCACAAGATTGGTTAAAAACCCTAATTGGATTAGAATAAACCTAGGGAGGACAAAAAAATGACCTAAATATTCAACCAATGACACAAAATCACTTATTGGATGCACATGAATGGTTAAAAACCCTAATTGGATTAGAATAAGCCTAGGGAGGACGAAAAGGACCTAAATGTTCAACCATTGACACAAACGCACTTATTGGATGCACAAGATTGGTTAAAAACCCTAATTGGATTAGAATAAGCCTAGGGAGGACGAAAATAACCTAAATGTTCAACCAATAACACAAAATCATTTATTGGATGCACAAGATTGGTTAAAAACCCTAATCGGATTAGAATAAACCTAAGGAGGACGAAAATGACCTAAATATTCAACCAATGACACAAAATCACTAATTGGATGCACATGAATGGTTAAAAACCCTAATTGGATTAGAATAAGCCTAGGGAGGACGAAAATGACCTAAATGTTCAACCAATGACACAAAATCACTTATTCGATGCACAAGATATGTTAAAAACCCTAATTGGATTAGAATAAGCCTAGGGAGGACGAAAACGACCTAAATATTCCACCAATGACACAAAATCGCTTATTGGATGCACAAGATTGGTTAAAAATCCTAATTGGATTAGAATAAGTCGAAGGATGACGAAAATTACCTAAATGTTCAACCAATGACACAAACGCACTTATTGGATGCACAAGATTGGTTAAAAACCCTAATTGGATTAGAATAAGCCTACGGAGGACGAAAATGACCTAAATGTTCAACCAATGACACAAAATCACATATTGGATGCACAAGATTGGTTAAAAACCATAATTGGATTAGAATAAGCCTAGGGAGGACGTAAATGACCTAAATGTTCAACCAATGACACAAAATCACTTATTGGATGCACAAGATTGTTTAAAAACCCTAATTGGATTAGAATAAGCCTAGGGAGGACGAAAATGACCTAAATGTTCAACCAATGACACAAACGAACTTATTGGGTGCACAAGATTGGTTAAAAACCCTAACTGGATTAGAATAAGCCTAAGGAGGAGGAAAATGACGTAAATCTTCAACCAATCACACAAAATCACATATTGGATGCACAAGATTGGTTAAAAACCCTTATCGGATTAGAATAAGCATTGGGAGGACGAAAATGACCTAAATGTTCAACCAATGACACAAAATCGCATATCGGATGTACAAGATTGGTTAAAAACCTTAATTGGACTAAAAGATGTCTTGGGAAGAAGAAAATGACCTAAATGTTCAACCAATGACACAAACGCACTTATTGGATGCACAAGATTGGTTAAAAACCCTAATTGGATTAGAATAAGCCTAGGGAGGACGAAAATAACCTAAATGTTCAACCAATAACACAAAATCATTTATTGGATGCACAAGATTGGTTAAAAACCCTAATCGGATTAGAATAAACCTAAGGAGGACGAAAATGACCTAAATATTCAACCAATGACACAAAATCACTTATTGGATGCACATGAATGGTTAAAAACCCTAATTGGATTAGAATAAGCCTAGGGAGGACGAAAATGACCTAAATGTTCAACCAATGACACAAAATCACTTATTCGATGCACAAGATATGTTAAAAACCCTAATTGGATTAGAATAAGCCTAGGGAGGACGAAAACGACCTAAATATTCCACCAATGACACAAAATCGCTTATTGGATGCACAAGATTGGTTAAAAATCCTAATTGGATTAGAATAAGTCGAAGGATGACGAAAATTACCTAAATGTTTAACCAATGACACAAACGCACTTATTGGATGCACAAGATTGGTTAAAAACCCTAATTGGATTAGAATAAGCCTAGGGAGGACGAAAATGACCTAAATGTTCAACCAATGACACAAAATCACATATTGGATGCACAAGATTGGTTAAAAACCCTAATTGGATTAGAATAAGCCTTTGGAGCATGAAAATGACCTAAATGTTCAACCAATGACACAAAATCACATATTGGATGCACAAGATTGGTTAAAAACCCTAATTGGATTAGAATAAGCCTAGGGAGGACGAAAATGACCTAAATGTTCAACCAATGACACAAAATCACATATTGGATGCACAAGATTGGTTAAAAACCCTAATTGGATTAGAATAAGCCTAGGGAGGACGAAAATGACCTAAATGTTCAACCAATGACACAAAATCACATATTGGATGCACAAGATTGGTTAAAAACCCTAATTGGATTAGAATAAGCCTAGGGAGGACAAAAATGACCTAAATATTCAACCAATGACAAAAAATCACATATTGGATGCACAAGATTGGTTAAAAACCCTAATTGGATTAGAATAAGCCTAGGGAGGACGAAAATGACCTAAATGTTCAACCAATGACACAAAATCACATATTGGATGCACAAGATTGGTTAAAAACCCTAAATGGATTAGAATAAGCCTAGGGAGGACGAAAATGACCTAAATGTTCAACCAATGACACAAAATGACATATTGTATGCACAAGATTGTTTAAAAACCCTAATTGGATTAGAATAAGCCTAGGGAGGACGAAAATGACCTAAATGTTCAACCAATGACACAAAATGACAAAAAATCACATATTGGATGCACAAGATTGGTTAAAAACCCTAATTGGATTATAATAAGCCTAGGGAGGACGAAAATGACCAAATGTTCAACCAATGACACAAAATCACATATTGGATGCACAAGATTGGTTAAAAATCGTAATTGGATTAGAATAAGCCTAGAGAGGACGAAAATGACCTAAATGTTCAACCAATGACACAAAATAACACAAAATCACATATTGGATGCACAAGATTGGTTAAAAACCCTAATTGGATTAGAATAAGCCTAGGGAGGACGAAAATGACCTAAATGTTCAACGAATGACACAAAATCACATATTGGATGCACAAGATTGGTTAAAAACCCTAATTGGATTAGAATAAGCCTAGGGAGGACAAAAATGACCTAAATGTTAGACCAATGACACAAAATCACATATTGGATGCACAAGATTGGTTAAAAACCCTAATTGGATTAGAATAAGCCTAGGGAGGACGAAAATGACCTAAATGTTCAAGCAATGACACAAAATGACATATTGGATGCACAAGATTGGTTAAAAACCCTAATTGGATTAGAATAAGCCTAGGGAGGACGAAAATGACCTAAATGTTCAACCAATGACACAAAATCACATATTGGATGCACAAGATTGGTTAAAAACCCTAATTGGATTAGAATAAGCCTAGGGAGGACGAAAATGACCTAAATGTTCAACCAATGACACAAAATCACATATTGGATGCACAAGATTGGTTAAAAACCCTAATTGGATTAGAATAAGCCTAGGGGGGACGAAAATGACCTAAATGTTCAACCAATGACACAAAATCACATATTGGATGCACAAGATTGGTTAAAAACCCTAATTGGATTAGAATAAGCCTAGGGAGGACGAAAATGACCTAAATGTTCAACCAATGACACAAAATCACATATTGGATGCACAAGATTGGTTAAAAACCCTAATTGGATTAGAATAAGCCTAAGGAGGACGAAAGTGACCTAAATGTTCAACCAATGACACAAAATCACATAATGGATGCACAAGATTGGTTAAAAACTCTAGTTGGATTAGAATAGGCATAGGGAGGACGAAAATGACCTAAATGTTCAACTAATGACACAAAATCACATATTGGATGCACAAGATTGGTTAAATACCCTAATTGGATTAGAATAAGCCTAGGGAGGACGAAAATGACCTAAATGTCAACCAATGACACAAAATGACACAGAATCACATATTGGATGCACAAGATTGGTTAAAAACCCTAATTGGATTAGAATAAGCCTAAGGAGGACGAAAATTACCTAAATATTCAACCAATGACACAAAATCACATATTGGATGCACAAGATTGGTTAAAAACCCTAATTGGATTAGAATAAGCCTAGGGAGGACGAAAATGACCTAAATGTTCAACCAATGACACAAAATCACATATTGGATGCACAAGATTGGTTAAAAACCCTTATTGGAATAGAATAAGCCTAGGGAGGACGAAAATGACCTAAATGTTCAACCAATGACACAAAATGACACAAAATCACATATTGGATGCACAAGATTGGTTAAAAACCCTAATTGGATTAGAATAAGCCTAGGGAGGACGAAAATGACCTAAATGTTCAACCAATGACACAAAATGACACAAAATGACATATTGTATGCAAAAGATTGGTTAAAAACCCTAATTGGATTAGAATAAGCCTAGGGAGGACGAAAATGACCTAAATGTTCAACCAATGACACAAAATGACAAAAAATCACATATTGGATGCACAAGATTGGTTAAAAACCCTAATTGGATTAGAATAAGCCTAAGGAGGACGAAAATGACCTAAATGTTCAACCAATGACACAAAATCACATATTGGATGCACAAGATTGGTTAAAAACCCTAATTGGATTAGAATAAGCCTATGGAGGATGAAAATGACCTAAATGTTCAACCAATGACACAAAATCACATATTGGATGCACAAGATTGCTTAAAAACCCTAATTGGATTAGAATAAGCCTAGGGAGGACGAAAATGACCTAAATGTTCAACCAATCACACAAAATGACACAAAATCACATATTGGATGCACAAGATTGGTTAAAAACCCTAATTGGATTAGAATAAGCCTAGGGAGGACGAAAATGACCTAAATCTTCAACCAATGACACAAAAAGACAGAAAATCACATATTGGATGCACAAGATTGGTTAAAAACCCTAATTGGATTAGAATAAGCCTAGGGAGGACGAAAATGACCTAAATGTTCAACCAATGACACAAAATCACATATTGGATGCACAAGATTGGTTAAAAACCCTAATTGGATTAGAATAAGCCTATGGAGGACGAAAATGACTTAAATGTTCAACCAATGACACAAAATGACACAAAATCACATATTGGATGCACAAGATTGGTTAAAAACCCTAATTGGATTAGAATAAGCCTAGGGAGGACGAAAATGACCTAAATGTTCAACCGATGACACAAAATGATACAAAATCACATATTGGATGCACAAGATTGGTTAAAAACCCTAATTGGATTAGAATAAGCCTAGGGAGGACGAAAATGACCTAAATGTTCAACCAATGACACAAAATCACATATTGGATGCACAAGATTGGTTAAAAACCCTAATTGGATTATAATAATCCTTGGGAGGACGAAAATAACCTAAATGTTCAACCAATGACACAAAATGACAGAAAATCACATATTGGATGCACAAGATTGGTTAAAAACCCTAATTGGATTAGAATAAGCCTACGGAGGACGAAAATGACCTAAATGTTCAACAAATGACACAAAATGACACAAAATCACATATTGGATGCACAAGATTGGTTAAAAACCCTAATTGGATTAGAATAAGCCTTGGGAGGGCGAAAATGACCTAAATGATCAACCAATGACACAAAATCACATATTGGTGCACAAGATTGGTTAAAAACCCTAATTGGATTAGAATAAGCCTATGGAGGACGAAAATGATCTATATGTTCAACCAACGACACAAAATGACACAAAATCACATATTGGATGCACAAGATTGGTTAAAAACCCTAATTGGATTAGAATAAGCCTAGGGAGGACGAAAATGACCTAAATGTGCAATCGATGACACAAAATGACACAAAATCACATACTGGATGCACAAGATTGGTTAAAAACCCTAATTGGATTAGAATAAGCCTAGGGAGGACGAAAATGACCTAAATGTTCAACCAATGACACAAAATGATACAAAATCACGTATTGGATGGACAAGATTGGTTAAAAACCCTAATTGGATTAGAATAAGCCTAGGGAGGACGAAAATGACCTAAATGTTCCACCAATGACACAAAATCACATATTGGATGCACAAGATTGGTTAAAAACCCTAATTGGATTAGAATAAGCCTATGGAGGACGAAAATGATCTATATGTTCAACCAACGACACAAAATGACACAAAATCACATATTGGATGCACAAGATTGGTTAAAAACCCTAATTGGATTAGAATAAGCCTAGGGAGGACGAAAATGACCTAAATGTTCAACCAATCAGAAAATCACATATTGGATGCACAAGATTGGTTAAAAACCCTAATTGGATTAGAATAAGCCTAGGGAGGACGAAAATGACCTAAATGTTCAACCAATGACACAAAATCACATATTGGATGCACAAGATTGGTTAAAAACCATAATTGGATTAGAATAAGCCTATGGAGGACGAAAATGATCTATATGTTCAACCAACGACACAAAATGACACAAAATCACATATTGGATGCACAAGATTGGTTAAAAACCCTAATTGGATTAGAATAAGCCTAGGGAGGACAAAAATGACCTAAATGTTCAACCAATGACACAAAATCACATATTGGTTGCACAAGATTGGTTAAAAACCCTAATTGGATTAGAATAAGCCTAGGGAGGACGAAAATGACCTAAATGTTCAACCAATGACACAAAAAAACATATTGGATGCACAAGATTGGTTAAAAACCCTAATTGGATTAGAATAAGCCTAGGGAGGACGAAAATGACCTAAATGTTCAACCAATGACACAAAATCACATATTGGATGCACAAGATTGGTTAAAAACCCTAATTGGATTATAATAAGCCTAGGGAGGACGAAAATGACCTAAATGTTCAACCAATGACACAAAATGATACAAAATCACATATTGGATGCACAAGATTGGTTAAAAACCCTAATTGGATTAGAATAAGCCTAGGGAGGACGAAAATGACCTAAATGTTCAACCAATGACACAAAATCACATATTGGATGCACAAGATTGGTTAAAAACCGTAATTGGATTAGAATAAGCCTAGGGAGGACGAAAATGACCTAAATGTTCAACTAATGACACAAAATGACAGAAAATCACATATTGGATGCACAAGATTTGTTAAAAACCCTAATTGGATTAGAATAAGACTAGGGAGGACCAAAATGACCTAAATGTTCAACAAATGACACAAAATGACAGAAAATCACATATTGGATGCACAAGATTGGTTAAAAACCCTAATTGGATTAGAATAAGCCTAGGGAGGACAAAAATGACCTAAATATTCAACCAATGACACAAAGTCACATATTGGATGCACAAGATTGGTTAAAAACCCTAATTGGATTAGAATAAGCCTAGGGAGGACGAAAATGACCTAAATGTTCAACCAATGACACAAAATCACATATTGGATGCACAAGATTGGTTAAAAACCCTAATTGGATTAGAATAAGCCCAGGGAGGACGAAAATGACCTAAATGTTCAACCAATGACACAAAATGACACAAAATCACATATTGGATGCATAAGATTGGCTAAAAACCTTAATTGGATTAGAAAAAGCCTAGGGAGGACAAAAATGACCTCAATGTTCAACCAATGACACAAAATGACACAAAATCACATATTGGATGCACAAGATTGGTTAAAAACCCTAATTGGATTAGAATAAGCCTAGGGAGGACGAAAATGACCTAAATGTTCAACCAATGACACAAAATCACATATTGGATGCACAAGATTGGTTAAAAACGCTAAATGGATTAGAATAAGCCTAGGGACGACGAAAATGACCTAAATGTTCACCCAATGACACAAAATGACACAAAATCACATATTGGATGCACAAGATTGGTTAAAAACCCTAATTGGATTAGAATAAGCCTAGGGAGTACGAAAATGACCTAAATGTTCAACCAATGACACAAAATCACATATTGGATGCAAAAGATTGGTTAAAAACCCTAAATGGATTAGAATAAGCCTAGGGAGGACGAAAATGACCTAAATGTTCAACCAATGACACAAAATGACACAAAATCACATATTGGATGCACAAGATTGGTAAAAAACCCTAATTGGATTAGAATAAGCCTAGGGAGGACGAAAATGACCTAAATGTTCAACCAATGACACAAAATCACATATTGGATGCACAAGATTGGTTAAAAACCATAATTGGATTAGAATAAGCCTAGGGAGGACGTAAATGACCTAAATGTTCAACCAATGACACAAAATCACTTATTGGATGCACAAGATTGTTTAAAAACCCTAATTGGATTAGAATAAGCCTAGGGAGGACGAAAATGACCTAAATGTTCAACCAATGACACAAACGAACTTATTGGGTGCACAAGATTGGTTAAAAACCCTAACTGGATTAGAATAAGCCTAAGGAGGAGGAAAATGACGTAAATCTTCAACCAATCACACAAAATCACATATTGGATGCACAAGATTGGTTAAAAACCCTTATCGGATTAGAATAAGCATTAGGAGGACGAAAATGACCTAAATGTTCAACCAATGACACAAAATCACATATCGGATGTACAAGATTGGTTAAAAACCTTAATTGGACTAAAAGATGTCTTGGGAGGACGAAAATGACCTAAATGTTCAACCAATGACACAAACGCACTTATTGGATGCACAAGATTGGTTAAAAACCCTAATTGGATTAGAATAAGCCTAGGGAGGACGAAAATAACCTAAATGTTCAACCAATAACACAAAATCATTTATTGGATGCACAAGATTGGTTAAAAACCCTAATCGGATTAGAATAAACCTAAGGAGGACGAAATTGACCTAAATATTCAACCAATGACACAAAATCACTTATTGGATGCACATGAATGGTTAAAAACCCTAATTGGATTAGAATAAGCCTAGGGAGGACGAAAAGGACCTAAATGTTCAACCAATGACACAAAATCACTTATTCGATGCACAAGATAGGTTAAAAACCCTAATTGGATTAGAATAAGCCTAGGGAGGACGAAAACGACCTAAATGTTCAACCAATGACACAAAATCGCTTATTGGATGCACAAGATTGGTTAAAAATCCTAATTGGATTAGAATAAGTCGAAGGATGACGAAAATTACCTAAATGTTCAACCAATGACACAAACGCACTTATTGGATGCACAAGATTGGTTAAAAACCCTAATTGGATTAGAATAAGCCTAGGGAGGACGAAAATGACCTAAATGTTCAACCAATGACACAAAATCACATATTGGATGCACAAGATTGGTTAAAAACCATAATTGGATTAGAATAAGGCTAGGGAGGACGAAAATGACCTAAATATTGCACCAATGACACAAAATCACTTATTGGATTCACATCTTTGGTTAAAAACCCTAATTAGATTAGATTAAGCCTAGGGAGGATGAAATGACCTAAATGTTCAACAAATGACACAAAATCACTTATTGGATGCACAAGATTGATTAAAAACCCTAATTAGATTAGAATAAGCCTAGGGAGGACGAAAATGACATAAATGTTCAACCAATAACACAAAATCACTTATTGGATGCACATGATTGGTTAAAAATCCTAATTGGAATAGAATAAGCCTAGGGAGGACGAAAATGACCTAAATATTCAACCAATGACACAAAATCACTTATTGGATTCACCAGATGGGTTAAAAACCCTAATTGGATTAGAATAAGCCTAGGGAATACGAATATAACATAAATGTTCAACCAGTGACAACAAATCACTTTTTGGAGGCATAAGATTGGTTAAAAACCCTTATTCGATTAGAATAAGCCTAGGGAGGACGAAAACGACCTAAATGTTCAACCAATGAAACAAAATCACTTATTGGATGCACAAATTGGTTAAAAACCCAAATTGGATTAGAATAAGTCGAAGGATGATGAAAATGACCTAAATGATCAAACCATGACACAAACGCACTTATAAGATGCACAAGATTGGTTAAAAACCCTAATTGCATTAGAATAAGCCTAGGGAGGACGAAAACGACCTAAATGTTCAACAAATGACATAAAATCGCTTATTGGATGCACAAGATTGGTTAAAAATCCTAATTGGATTAGAATAAGTCGAAGGATTATGAAAATGACCTAAATGATCAAACCATGACACAAACGCACTTATAAGATGCACAAGATTGGTTAAAAACCATAATTGGATTAGAATAAGCCTAGGGAGGACGTAAATGACCTAAATGTTCAACCAATGACACAAAATCACTTATTGGATGCACAAGATTGTTTAAAAACCCTAATTGGATTAGAATAAGCCTAGGGAGGACGAAAATGACCTAAATGTTCAACCAATGACACAAACGAACTTATTGGGTGCACAAGATTGGTTAAAAACCCTAACTGGATTAGAATAAGCCTAAGGAGGAGGAAAATGACGTAAATCTTCAACCAATCACACAAAATCACATATTGGATGCACAAGATTGGTTAAAAACCCTTATCGGATTAGAATAAGCATTAGGAGGACGAAAATGACCTAAATGTTCAACCAATGACACAAAATCACATATCGGATGTACAAGATTGGTTAAAAACCTTAATTGGACTAAAAGATGTCTTGGGAGGACGAAAATGACCTAAATGTTCAACCAATGACACAAACGCACTTATTGGATGCACAAGATTGGTTAAAAACCCTAATTGGATTAGAATAAGCCTAGGGAGGACGAAAATGACCTAAATGTTCAACCAATGACACAAAATCACATATTGGATGCACAAGATTGGTTAAAAACCATAATTGGATTAGAATAAGGCTAGGGAGGACGAAAATGACCTAAATATTGCACCAATGACACAAAATCACTTATTGGATTCACATCTTTGGTTAAAAACCCTAATTAGATTAGATTAAGCCTAGGGAGGATGAAATGACCTAAATGTTCAACAAATGACACAAAATCACTTATTGGATGCACAAGATTGATTAAAAACCCTAATTAGATTAGAATAAGCCTAGGGAGGACGAAAATGACATAAATGTTCAACCAATAACACAAAATCACTTATTGGATGCACATGATTGGTTATAAATCCTAATTGGAATAGAATAAGCCTAGGGAGGACGAAAATGACCTAAATATTCAACCAATGACACAAAATCACTTATTGGATTCACCAGATGGGTTAAAAACCCTAATTGGATTAGAATAAGCCTAGGGAATACGAATATAACATAAATGTTCAACCAGTGACAACAAATCACTTTTTGGAGGCATAAGATTGGTTAAAAACCCTTATTCGATTAGAATAAGCCTAGGGAGGACGAAAACGACCTAAATGTTCAACCAATGAAACAAAATCACTTATTGGATGCACAAATTGGTTAAAAACCCAAATTGGATTAGAATAAGTCGAAGGATGATGAAAATGACCTAAATGATCAAACCATGACACAAACGCACTTATAAGATGCACAAGATTGGTTAAAAACCCTAATTGCATTAGAATAAGCCTAGGGAGGACGAAAACGACCTAAATGTTCAACAAATGACATAAAATCGCTTATTGGATGCACAAGATTGGTTAAAAATCCTAATTGGATTAGAATAAGTCGAAGGATTATGAAAATGACCTAAATGATCAAACCATGACACAAACGCACTTATAAGATGCACAAGATTGGTTAAAAACCATAATTGGATTAGAATAAGCCTAGGGAGGACGTAAATGACCTAAATGTTCAACCAATGACACAAAATCACTTATTGGATGCACAAGATTGTTTAAAAACCCTAATTGGATTAGAATAAGCCTAGGGAGGACGAAAATGACCTAAATGTTCAACCAATGACACAAACGAACTTATTGGGTGCACAAGATTGGTTAAAAACCCTAACTGGATTAGAATAAGCCTAAGGAGGAGGAAAATGACGTAAATCTTCAACCAATCACACAAAATCACATATTGGATGCACAAGATTGGTTAAAAACCCTTATCGGATTAGAATAAGCATTAGGAGGACGAAAATGACCTAAATGTTCAACCAATGACACAAAATCACATATCGGATGTACAAGATTGGTTAAAAACCTTAATTGGACTAAAAGATGTCTTGGGAGGACGAAAATGACCTAAATGTTCAACCAATGACACAAACGCACTTATTGGATGCACAAGATTGGTTAAAAACCCTAATTGGATTAGAATAAGCCTAGGGAGGACGAAAATAACCTAAATAATCAACCAATAACACAAAATCATTTATTGGATGCACAAGATTGGTTAAAAACCCTAATCGGATTTGAATAAACCTAAGGAGGACGAAAATGACCTAAATATTCAACCAATGACACAAAATCACTTATTGGATGCACATGAATGGTTAAAAACCCTAATTGGATTAGAATAAGCCTAGGGAGGACGAAAAGGACCTAAATGTTCAACCAATGACACAAAATCACTTATTCGATGCACAAGATAGGTTAAAAACCCTAATTGGATTAGAATAAGCCTAGGGAGGACGAAAACGACCTAAATGTTCAACCAATGACACAAAATCGCTTATTGGATGCACAAGATTGGTTAAAAATCCTAATTGGATTAGAATAAGTCGAAGGATGACGAAAATTACCTAAATGTTCAACCAATGACACAAACGCACTTATTGGATGCACAAGATTGGTTAAAAACCCTAATTGGATTAGAATAAGCCTAAGGAGGACGAAAATGACCTAAATGTTCAACCAATGACACAAAATCACATATTGGATGCACAAGATTGGTTAAAAACCATAATTGGATTAGAATAAGGCTAGGGAGGACGAAAATGACCTAAATATTGCACCAATGACACAAAATCACTTATTGGATTCACATCTTTGGTTAAAAACCCTAATTAGATTAGATTAAGCCTAGGGAGGATGAAATGACCTAAATGTTCAACAAATGACACAAAATCACTTATTGGATGCACAAGATTGATTAAAAACCCTAATTAGATTAGAATAAGCCTAGGGAGGACGAAAATGACATAAATGTTCAACCAATAACACAAAATCACTTATTGGATGCACATGATTGGTTAAAAATCCTAATTGGAATAGAATAAGCCTAGGGAGGACGAAAATGACCTAAATATTCAACCAATGACACAAAATCACTTATTGGATTCACCAGATGGGTTAAAAACCCTAATTGGATTAGAATAAGCCTAGGGAATACGAATATAACATAAATGTTCAACCAGTGACAACAAATCACTTTTTGGAGGCATAAGATTGGTTAAAAACCCTTATTCGATTAGAATAAGCCTAGGGAGGACGAAAACGACCTAAATGTTCAACCAATGAAACAAAATCACTTATTGGATGCACAAATTGGTTAAAAACCCAAATTGGATTAGAATAAGTCGAAGGATGATGAAAATGACCTAAATGATCAAACCATGACACAAACGCACTTATAAGATGCACAAGATTGGTTAAAAACCCTAATTGCATTAGAATAAGCCTAGGGAGGACGAAAACGACCTAAATGTTCAACAAATGACATAAAATCGCTTATTGGATGCACAAGATTGGTTAAAAATCCTAATTGGATTAGAATAAGTCGAAGGATGACTAAAATTACCTAAATGTTCCACCAATGACACAAACGCACTTATTGGATGCACAGGATTGGTTAAAAACCCTAATTGGATTAGAATAAACGTAGGGAGGACGAAAATGACCTAAATGTTCAACCAATGACACAAACGAACTTATTGGGTGCACAAGATTGGTTAAAAACCCTAACTGGATTAGAATAAGCCTAAGGAGGAGGAAAATGACGTAAATCTTCAACCAATCACACAAAATCACATATTGGATGCACAAGATTGGTTAAAAACCCTTATCGGATTAGAATAAGCATTGGGAGGACGAAAATGACCTAAATGTTCAACCAATGACACAAAATCGCATATCAGATGTACAAGATTGGTTAAAAACCTTAATTGGACTAAAAGATGCCTTGGGAAGAAGAAAATGACCTAAATGTTCAACCATTGACACAAACGCACTTATTGGATGCACAAGATTGGTTAAAAACCCTAATTGGATTAGAATAAGCCTAGGGAGGACGAAAATAACCTAAATGTTCAACCAATAACACAAAATCATTTATTGGATGCACAAGATTGGTTAAAAACCCTAATCGGATTAGAATAAACCTAAGGAGGACGAAAATGACCTAAATATTCAACCAATGACACAAAATCACTAATTGGATGCACATGAATGGTTAAAAACCCTAATTGGATTAGAATAAGCCTAGGGAGGACGAAAATGACCTAAATGTTCAACCAATGACACAAAATCACTTATTCGATGCACAAGATATGTTAAAAACCCTAATTGGATTAGAATAAGCCTAGGGAGGACGAAAACGACCTAAATATTCCACCAATGACACAAAATCGCTTATTGGATGCACAAGATTGGTTAAAAATCCTAATTGGATTAGAATAAGTCGAAGGATGACGAAAATTACCTAAATGTTCAACCAATGACACAAACGCACTTATTGGATGCACAAGATTGGTTAAAAACCCTAATTGGATTAGAATAAGCCTACGGAGGACGAAAATGACCTAAATGTTCAACCAATGACACAAAATCACATATTGGATGCACAAGATTGGTTAAAAACCATAATTGGATTAGAATAAGCCTAGGGAGGACGTAAATGACCTAAATGTTCAACCAATGACACAAAATCACTTATTGGATGCACAAGATTGTTTAAAAACCCTAATTGGATTAGAATAAGCCTAGGGAGGACGAAAATGACCTAAATGTTCAACCAATGACACAAACGAACTTATTGGGTGCACAAGATTGGTTAAAAACCCTAACTGGATTAGAATAAGCCTAAGGAGGAGGAAAATGACGTAAATCTTCAACCAATCACACAAAATCACATATTGGATGCACAAGATTGGTTAAAAACCCTTATCGGATTAGAATAAGCATTAGGAGGACGAAAATGACCTAAATGTTCAACCAATGACACAAAATCACATATCGGATGTACAAGATTGGTTAAAAACCTTAATTGGACTAAAAGATGTCTTGGGAGGACGAAAATGACCTAAATGTTCAACCAATGACACAAACGCACTTATTGGATGCACAAGATTGGTTAAAAACCCTAATTGGATTAGAATAAGCCTAGGGAGGACGAAAATGACCTAAATGTTCAACCAATGACACAAAATCACATATTGGATGCACAAGATTGGTTAAAAACCATAATTGGATTAGAATAAGGCTAGGGAGGACGAAAATGACCTAAATATTGCACCAATGACACAAAATCACTTATTGGATTCACATCTTTGGTTAAAAACCCTAATTAGATTAGATTAAGCCTAGGGAGGATGAAATGACCTAAATGTTCAACAAATGACACAAAATCACTTATTGGATGCACAAGATTGATTAAAAACCCTAATTAGATTAGAATAAGCCTAGGGAGGACGAAAATGACATAAATGTTCAACCAATAACACAAAATCACTTATTGGATGCACATGATTGGTTAAAAATCCTAATTGGAATAGAATAAGCCTAGGGAGGACGAAAATGACCTAAATATTCAACCAATGACACAAAATCACTTATTGGATTCACCAGATGGGTTAAAAACCCTAATTGGATTAGAATAAGCCTAGGGAATACGAATATAACATAAATGTTCAACCAGTGACAACAAATCACTTTTTGGAGGCATAAGATTGGTTAAAAACCCTTATTCGATTAGAATAAGCCTAGGGAGGACGAAAACGACCTAAATGTTCAACCAATGAAACAAAATCACTTATTGGATGCACAAATTGGTTAAAAACCCAAATTGGATTAGAATAAGTCGAAGGATGATGAAAATGACCTAAATGATCAAACCATGACACAAACGCACTTATAAGATGCACAAGATTGGTTAAAAACCCTAATTGCATTAGAATAAGCCTAGGGAGGACGAAAACGACCTAAATGTTCAACAAATGACATAAAATCGTTTATTGGATGCACAAGATTGGTTAAAAATCCTAATTGGATTAGAATAAGTCGAAGGATGACTAAAATTACCTAAATGTTCCACCAATGACACAAACGCACTTATTGGATGCACAGGATTGGTTAAAAACCCTAATTGGATTAGAATAAACGTAGGGAGGACGAAAATGACCTAAATGTTCAACCAATGACACAAAATCACTTATTGAATGCACAAGATTGGTTAAACACCCTAATTGGATTAGAATAAGCCATGGGAGGACGAAAATGACCTAAATGTTCAACCAATGACACAAACGAACTTATTGGATGCTCAAGATTGGTTAAAAACCCTAATTGGATTAGAATAAGCCTAAGGAGGACGAAAATGGCGTAAATCTTCAACCAATCACACAAAATCACATATTGGATGCACAAGATTGGTTAAAAACCCTTATTGGATTAGAACAAGCATTGGGAGGACGAAAATGACCTAAATGTTCAACCAATGACACAAAATCACATATTGGATGTACAAGATTGGTTAAAAACCCTAATTGCATTAGAATAAGCCTAGGGAGGACGAAAACGACCTAAATGTTCAACAAATGACATAAAATCGCTTATTGGATGCACAAGATTTGTTAAAAATCCTAATTGGATTAGAATAAGTCGAAGGATGACTAAAATTACCTAAATGTTCCACCAATGACACAAACGCACTTATTGGATGCACAGGATTGGTTAAAAACCCTAATTGGATTAGAATAAACGTAGGGAGGACGAAAATGACCTAAATGTTCAACCAATGACACAAAATCACTTATTGAATGCACAAGATTGGTTAAACACCCTAATTGGATTAGAATAAGCCATGGGAGGACGAAAATGACCTAAATGTTCAACCAATGACACAAACGAACTTATTGGAGGCTCAAGATTGGTTAAAAACCCTAATTGGATTAGAATAAGCCTAAGGAGGACGAAAATGGCGTAAATCTTCAACCAATCACACAAAATCACATATTGGATGCACAAGATTGGTTAAAAACCCTTATTGGATTAGAACAAGCATTGGGAGGACGAAATTGACCTAAATGTTCAACCAATGACACAAAATCACATATTGGATGTACAAGATTGGTTAAAAACCCTAATTGGATTAGAAGATGCCTTGGGAGGACGAAAATGACCTAAATGTTCAACCAATGACACAAACGCACTTATTGGATGCACAAGATTGGTTAAAAACCCTAATTGGATTAGAATAAGCCTAGGGAGGACGAAAATAACCTAAGTGTTCAACCAATAACACAAAATCATTTATTGGATGCACAAGATTGGTTAAAAACCCTAATTGGATTAGAATAAACCTAGGGAGGACAAAAAAAT